>BTPG01000002.1:74314479-74566563 GCA_036245525.1 Semisulcospira habei | reverse complement strand
AAACTCTGAAAACATGCTGCCGAGCTCTTGACAGCTCACTTATTGGCAGCCAGAACAATATAAGATTATCAAGGAATTGAAAGTTGCAGAAGAAGAAGGTGGAAGTGGTGATCTTGTGGTGGACACGTGGAAACTAAGTATTTTGATAACATTGTTTTGGCTGTTATGAACCATGAAACTTTATTACGCATATTCATATTTACACATTAATCTAGACGAAAATAAATGAAAGGAAAAGGGGACATCTTACTAGACCCGCATTACACTAGGTAAAATATCAAATAAAAGACCAGCCAGTTAAAAATAGTTACAATTAAATTGATGGGTCACATTCAAATTAATGAAATGATCACAAATTTTTATGCTCAATATGCATACATTTTTTTAAGAAAACTGGCAACAACAAAAATATTTAAACAGAGGAGTATGACGTAAGCAATTTTTATGATTATTTTGCGTCCTTTTGCGTACTGGTAAAATGGGGTTAGGGCAGCAGATTTAGTCACTGAATGCATCACAGCATCATAAAATCAGGTTGGGAGTAACTGTGGTATTTATCCTAACCAATAAAATTTTATAAAAAAAACAAACTATCAATTGTATATATAAGTTGCTCAGGGCATCAGAAACAACGTACGTTTCCCAATTCGGCAATTTTAAATGTAAAAAAGCTATCATTCACCACGAATGTACCGTAAAGGATGTTGACTTTCCTTATTTTCTTGCACTTTATGCTCACATTATTGAAACTTAATAGGTAAAGAGAGGTCAAAATGAAATGGAATAACTTTAGTAATTTTTCTTTAATTAATTTTGTGTATTTTTACAACTTGGGGCTAGGGATACAAAATCAACCACTGTGGCACTCACAGTAATCACAGCATCACCTAGTCAAGTTTATAATAATTGTGACATCCTGTTTTAATGATGTAAGCCTGAAAATGGACTGTCAGTGCTACAGAAAATGTCTGAAGGCTTCTGACACATTATTTTTGTTCTTTTTTGCGATTTCGAGAAAATGGTCGTTTACTGGGTGCACAAATACCTTCACTATGAGCCAGAAATTCAATATTTTTTCATTCTGTTTTTGCAGAGGATGCAGAAGGTGTGCCTTAACATAACATTGCCTGCTTTGGGCTTCTGGAATGAATTCTGATTTATTTAGAGGAAAATGTTAGCATCTGGGAAGAGCGTGAATTGCGCCATCGGCTATTATCTCTGGAGTGTTCCTACGGATTTTCGGGGAACATGACTTAAACATCTCAGGACATACTAAGGTACATTTTGAAACCCATCTTATTGAGTACTGGGGGGGGGGGTGCACGGTAGATCTGGCTAACTTATGGGCTATATATTTAGTGCACCTGCCGTGGGACGGCTTTGTCATCTGCTCTGCAATAACACCACCCCCCACCCTCCCCCCCACCCCCCCACCCCCACCCCCTTACAGCCACTGATCGCACAGTGTACGTCTGAAATCTGTGTCAGTTCAACGCGAGAGAGCTGCAGGCGTCCTATGAACGATGGCTATACATAGTGGTTTCAGCAAGAGGCATAGATCCTCATGAGCCCCGCAAATTGCGGGGCTCATGAGGATCTATACCTCTTTCAGTAGTGTGGTGTTCATTTTTCTCGGCACCGAAGGGGTTAAAATCCAACAAACTAGCTAACTCTTGTTATTGAGCGTTAACCCCGATTATCACCGAGCACAGCACCGAACTTTTCGTCCTTCATCAGGCATAGCGGACTCGTTTCACTTACTTCCGTTGCCACGCATTAATAGGACGTCTGCCATTGAAGCGCACACCGTTTTTGCCAAATATCTCCGCAAAGAAACACTTTTCTGTACCACTTTAAGAACAAATATCATTATGTGCCAATTGACCAAATATGGAATATTTTTACTTAACCTCTGTGACTTGTTGATTTTGATGTACAGTCGTAACAATTGGGTGAAAATACGAGATACCCATTTTCAATACCCTGATAGAGCCCCGGCGAGAAACTGCCAGCGATGTCAACATGGCGGTCAGGCCTGCCGATTTCATGTATGCCTGCGCTGTTTCAGATTTGAAAACTTGGTCAACTTACTCATTCGCGTGAATGTGGATCTTTCTTATACTGGGCTGATTATATATGGGGCACATTTAGGGGTGTAAAATCAGTCATTTCGTGAAAAATAAATCCTTTTTCCACGACTGTATAGCAAAACTGGCACATTGTTCGAGTTTCTTGAAAGTAAATCGTATTGGGTCAACTGTCACCGAATGATATTTGTTCTAAGATTGGTATAGAAAGGTGGTCATTTGCAAAGGTATTAAATTTTGCTAAAAACGTGTGCACTCCGATGTCCAAGGACTTGTACATGAGGCTTATTTGGAATGAAAGTGCAAAAAAGATAAATTCTATTTTATATTCTGTTTGACACTGGTATAGTCATTCAGTCTCGACTTCTCACACATACGTTGTATGGTGGCTCAGGTCCCTCGCAGTGGCGCAGGAACCGAGAGGGGGGAAGGCGGCGGGCGCGGGGAGGGGGGGGGAGAAGGGGCAGATTATCCCCTGGACCCATAAAATATTTGAGGGGAGAAAACATGTTTTGGGAGAAAAAAAATAGAATTATGTATTTTTATTTATTATTTGGAGAACGAATTTTTTTTGCATATCGCTTGCCTTTAACCACCCCAACAACCTCCTCCCCCCTCCCCCTTCTACACACACACCAGGGGCGGATCAGTTACCTCGATGGGGGGTTGTTAACTTTTTGTTTGGGACCTTCAACCTGATACAAAAGGCCTCCCCGACGCTAGATCTTGCTTTCAAGGGCCGACAAAACCGAAAAGCGTGGGTGGGGGAGGGAGGGAGGGTAGGGGGGGGCGATTGAGAGAACACGTGTGCGTGTTAAAACTCTCATTATCCGCCATAATATCAAACAACGGGGAAGGGGGGTGTCCAAACACCCCCAAAAGGGACTTTGTTATAGCATTTTATAGAATTTAGGGTGTGCCCCCCCCCCCCACCCAGATCCGCCCCTGCAACACACCACCACCATCACCACCACTACCTAGTTTTATTTTTCGGAGGCTGGACTGTTGACAGTCTTCCCTCCCCGCTCTCCCCCCCCCCCCCCCAATTTATTAATTAAGTTATTTATTTATTTATTTATTTATCTAGTTTTGAGCTGGACGCAGATTGTGTGTGGTTTTCTGTTAACCAATTCACACCTGACGCACTACAGCAGGAGATGGATCGACCATGATAATTCAAGAGCAGTGCCGGGTTAGCTTGGCGCCTGTCTTCTAATGACTATGAGCAGTTGCAGGAGATGGATCGACCATGATAATTCAAGGGCAGTGCCAGATCAGCTTGGGGGTCCAACCTTTTGTTTGGGACCTTCAACCTGATACAAAAGGCCTCCCCGGTGCTAGACCTTGCTTCTAGGGGCCGAAAAATCGAACAAAGGGGGATGGGGGTGGGTAAGGGGAGGGGGGTGGGTGCGTGCGTCTTAAGACTCTCAAAATTCGCCAAAATATCAAACATCGCGGAGGAGGGGTGGTGGTGTCCAAACACTCCCAAAAGGGACTTTGTTATAGCGTTTTAAATAATTTTGGGGCGGGGGGGGGGGGGCGGGGGGTCTCCTCCTGGTTTCCCATTCAGGTCTTCAACTGGGAATGCTCATTCACCTAATGACTTCTAACAGACCTACGTCATATGGTTCTCTAACTGAACTTCCCCGCGCCTAGCCATTTCAGCTCCGCTAAGATGAGCGTACAGTGTTGTATAGACGACGTCCTGTCCTGGATGACTAGCAACAAACTTAAGCTTAACACTGACAAAACCGAAGTCATGCCTGCCGGCTCTCAGTCTCGCCTTAGTCTGATTGACGGCGAGTTCGCAAACATTGGTGGCTGCAGCGTTCCTTTCCAGAAATGTGTCAAATATATGGGTGTGAAGATTGACTCGACGCTCTCCATGCATGATCATATCAGTAGCGACTGCCGAGCTGGTTTCCTTGAGCTGCGCAGAATTTCTTCTCTCAGACCGTATCTCACAGAAGGTACGGCGTCAAGACTTGTAAATGCATTCATTACTTCCAGGCTCGATTATTGCAATTCTGTACTGGCAGGTTTACCGGCCGATCAGATTTCACGCTTGCAGATGATTCAAAACAATGCGGCGCGTCTCATCTTGAAGAAACGAAAGAGAGACCACGTTACGCCTCTACTGAAGCAGCTGCACTGGCTGCCCGTCAAATTCCGTTGCCAGTACAAAATTGCAATTTTCGCCTATCGGCATTTTGACGGATCTCTCCCGCCGTACCTCTCTGCCAAGCTGTCTGCCTATCAGCCATCACGCACCCTCCGTTCCTCCAGTGAAAAGCTGTTAAAAATCCCGAAGCTTACCATGAAAACTGTCGGGGAGCGTTCTTTCACCTTTTTCGCCCCAAGTGTGTGGAACTCGCTGCCAACGGAAATGCGGAATCTGCCCACATTGTCACAGTTCAAGGATCACTTAAAGACTTTTCTTTTTTGTCGGGCATTTAACACTCAGCTCATATATAGCTAACTGTTGACTGACTGCCACCTATTCTGATCCCAGAGGAAGTGAATGTAAGGTGTGGGGAAGGGATGGGGTGGTTTAAAGTAGTGTATAATTGTGCGTGTGTGTCTGAGAGAGAAAGGGTGTGCTGTTGTGCATGCACAGTGAGTCCAGTGTTTTCCTCACAAACCAGATAGGTGAGGCTAGCGCTGGCAGAATTGTCAGTACTCAAACCAAGGGGAATCACAGCGCTGGACAGACAACAGTTAGATCCCCTGCCCCCGCCTATCAGGCACCCAATCGCCAGCCCACAGAGAAATACGCAGGTATAGAATAAGACAATCATTTCCATTCCTAATAAGAATGGATCAGGTCTCTTATATAACCCATGTTTTTCTCCGGAACTTAGGAAGTAGGCAGGAGAAACATACATACACAAACATGAAGGTGCGCTACTATATGTGGTCGGGTAAATACCCTGATTTCCCACAGTAGATGCACAGAACATTACACAACAATGTAACGATACAAATTTTGCCTCGAGTTATACATGATACTCACAAACCAGATAGGTGAGGCTAGCGCTGGCAGAATTGTCAGTACTCAAACCAAGGGGAATCACAGCGCTGGACAGACAACAGTTAGATCCCCTGCCCCCGCCTATCAGGCACCCAATCGCCAGCCCACAGAGAAATACGCAGGTATAGAATAAGACAATCATTTCCATTCCTAATAAGAATGGATCAGGTCTCTTATATAACCCATGTTTTTCTCCGGAACTTAGGAAGTAGGCAGGAGAAACATACATACACAAACATGAAGGTGCGCTACTATATGTGGTCGGGTAAATACCCTGATTTCCCACAGTAGATGCACAGAACATTACACAACAATGTAACGATACAAATTTTGCCTCGAGTTATACATGATACTCACAAACCAGATAGGTGAGGCTAGCGCTGGCAGAATTGTCAGTACTCAAACCAAGGGGAATCACAGCGCTGGACAGACAACAGTTAGATCCCCTGCCCCCGCCTATCAGGCACCCAATCGCCAGCCCACAGAGAAATACGCAGGTATAGAATAAGACAATCATTTCCATTCCTAATAAGAATGGATCAGGTCTCTTATATAACCCATGTTTTTCTCCGGAACTTAGGAAGTAGGCAGGAGAAACATACATACACAAACATGAAGGTGCGCTACTATATGTGGTCGGGTAAATACCCTGATTTCCCACAGTAGATGCACAGAACATTACACAACAATGTAACGATACAAATTTTGCCTCGAGTTATACATGATACTCACAAACCAGATAGGTGAGGCTAGCGCTGGCAGAATTGTCAGTACTCAAACCAAGGGGAATCACAGCGCTGGACAGACAACAGTTAGATCCCCTGCCCCCGCCTATCAGGCACCCAATCGCCAGCCCACAGAGAAATACGCAGGTATAGAATAAGACAATCATTTCCATTCCTAATAAGAATGGATCAGGTCTCTTATATAACCCATGTTTTTCTCCGGAACTTAGGAAGTAGGCAGGAGAAACATACATACACAAACATGAAGGTGCGCTACTATATGTGGTCGGGTAAATACCCTGATTTCCCACAGTAGATGCACAGAACATTACACAACAATGTAACGATACAAATTTTGCCTCGAGTTATACATGATACTCACAAACCAGATAGGTGAGGCTAGCGCTGGCAGAATTGTCAGTACTCAAACCAAGGGGAATCACAGCGCTGGACAGACAACAGTTAGATCCCCTGCCCCCGCCTATCAGGCACCCAATCGCCAGCCCACAGAGAAATACGCAGGTATAGAATAAGACAATCATTTCCATTCCTAATAAGAATGGATCAGGTCTCTTATATAACCCATGTTTTTCTCCGGAACTTAGGAAGTAGGCAGGAGAAACATACATACACAAACATGAAGGTGCGCTACTATATGTGGTCGGGTAAATACCCTGATTTCCCACAGTAGATGCACAGAACATTACACAACAATGTAACGATACAAATTTTGCCTCGAGTTATACATGATACTCACAAACCAGATAGGTGAGGCTAGCGCTGGCAGAATTGTCAGTACTCAAACCAAGGGGAATCACAGCGCTGGACAGACAACAGTTAGATCCCCAGCGCTGTGATTCCCCTTGGTTTGAGTACTGACAATTCTGCCAGCGCTAGCCTCACCTATCTGGTTTGTGAGTATCATGTATAACTCGAGGCAAAATTTGTATCGTTACATTGTTGTGTAATGTTCTGTGCATCTACTGTGGGAAATCAGGGTATTTACCCGACCACATATAGTAGCGCACCTTCATGTTTGTGTATGTATGTTTCTCCTGCCTACTTCCTAAGTTCCGGAGAAAAACATGGGTTATATAAGAGACCTGATCCATTCTTATTAGGAATGGAAATGATTGTCTTATTCTATACCTGCGTATTTCTCTGTGGGCTGGCGATTGGGTGCCTGATAGGCGGGGGCAGGGGATCTAACTGTTGTCTGTCCAGCGCTGTGATTCCCCTTGGTTTGAGTACTGACAATTCTGCCAGCGCTAGCCTCACCTATCTGGTTTGTGAGTATCATGTATAACTCGAGGCAAAATTTGTATCGTTACATTGTTGTGTAATGTTCTGTGCATCTACTGTGGGAAATCAGGGTATTTACCCGACCACATATAGTAGCGCACCTTCATGTTTGTGTATGTATGTTTCTCCTGCCTACTTCCTAAGTTCCGGAGAAAAACATGGGTTATATAAGAGACCTGATCCATTCTTATTAGGAATGGAAATGATTGTCTTATTCTATACCTGCGTATTTCTCTGTGGGCTGGCGATTGGGTGCCTGATAGGCGGGGGCAGGGGATCTAACTGTTGTCTGTCCAGCGCTGTGATTCCCCTTGGTTTGAGTACAGTGTTTTCCTGGAGAACAGCGCTATACAAGAACTATGTATTATTATTATTATTATTAACTGACCTAATTAAGCATGGTGGTTTTTCAAGCACATCTGAAACTGATGCTGCAACCATTTCCGTGCCGAGAAAAACTTAACACGGTGCAGCCGCAGACGCAAGAGACATAGAGCCTCATGAGCCCCCGTGTGTGTACAAAATGGTGCCGAAACTTCGCACACCGACAACACGTTATTTATATGCAAACCAATGGGAATCACAGCGCTGGACAGACAACAGTTAGATCCCCTGCCCCCACCTATCAGGCACCCAATCGCCAGCCCAAAGAGAAATACGCAGGTATAGAATAAGACGATCTTTTCCATCCACAAAACGAATGGATCAGGTCTCTTATATAACCCATGTCTTTCTCCGGAACTTAGGAAGTAGGCAGGAGAAACATACATACACAAACATGAAGGTGCGCTACTATATGTGGTCGGGTAAATACCCTGATTTCCCACAGTAGATGCACACATTACACAACAATGTAACGATACAAATTTCCCTCGAGTTATAGATACTCACAAACCAGATAGGTGAGGCAGCGCTGGCAGAATTGTATGCAAACCAAGGGGAATCACAGCGCTGGACAGACAACGGTTAGATCCCCTTCCCCCACCTATCATGCACCCAATCGCCAGCCCACAGAGAAATACGCAGGTATAGAATAAGACGATCATTTCCATCCTCAAAACGAATGGATCAGGTCTCTATAACCCATGTCTTTCTCCGGAACTTAGGAAGTAGCCAGGAGAAACATACATACACAAACATGAAGGTGCGCTACTATATGTGGTCGGGTAAATACCCTGATTTCCCACAGTAGATGCACAGAACATTACACAACAATGTAACGATACTAATTTGCCTCGAGTTATAGATACTCACAAACCAGATAGGTGAGGTTAGCGCTGGCAGAATTGTATGCAAACCAAGGGGAATCACAGCGCTGGACAGACAACAGTTAGATCCCTTGCCCCCACCTATCAGGCACCCAATCGCCAGCCCACAGAGAAATACGCAGGTATGAATAAGACGATCATTTCCATCCTCAGAACGAATGGATCAGGTCTCTTATATAACCCATAGGTGCCTGGGGGCAGGGGATCTAACTGAACACGTTATTTAGCCTGTTTATTCTGGCTTGGCCGTATACACATGGTTTTATTGCACAGGTCTAGATTTTGTTACGTCACTTCATTCCCTTAGTGTATTTCGAGCACATTTTGGCTTGCAAAAAGCTAGTACTGCTCTCGTCAGCGGACCAACCTAACCACATTGGTGATTGACACCGAACTTTTCTTTTTGTTGTGACTGTTCTGTGGATTTTTATTTTTTGTTGGTGTCACTTTTTTGTTTTTCCTTTCATTGCGTTGTTGGGGGGGGGGGGGGGCTGCAGGTCGCACTCTTGTCCGTTGTTCTTTTGTTTTGCGGCATGTTTCACCGTGTTGGGTTATCAGTTAATTAGTTTCATTGCGTGTTGGCTTGTCTACACTGGTGCAGCGTTCACTGTGACGCTGGGCGTTAGACTGGTTCTCGCGCGTTTGAATCTGGCTTACTGTCCCTATTGACTATTTCTAGTATCAGGGACTAACTAGTTTGACTTATATGGGTGGGATTATGGGGGATAGGACCAGGGTTAAAGATTAGCTAAGAGGGTCGGTGGACAAAGCCACACAGCCAATAAAAATTGAAATTCTCACTCATTTTCTATATCGAATAAGTACAGCTGAAGGTCTGTTATCGGTGGCCCTAGGCCAACCGAACCCTATTTCCAGAAAACAACGGTCCTTTTCATCAAATGAAAATCTTTATTTCAAACTAAAGTTAAAACTCCTTTAAAAAGGCAATATATACATATAAGAGGACTATCTAAGACTGGTTAAGAACTATAAATCAGGAGAATAGTCTTTACGCATTAAGATGGTGAAGCTCGGTGTATGATGGTTTGTAGCTCGTGTTGGTTATTATTGCTATTAAGTAACCTTGGATGATACTTCCAAATGCACTCAGGGCTTGTTTAGTATCATTAATACCCTTTTTATGCAAGGCTTTCTCAAGAGAGTCCATGCATTTTTTCATATCGAGTAGCATTTTGACTTTACTCTCATGGAGTTTAGGAAGACTGTCCTCCTCCATCATCATGCCACCCACGGGCTGACTGTTGACCGGAGGGGAAGAAAAGTTATCAGTTTGTTGACCAACATCTTTGGTCATTTTATCCTGTACTACGATCTGTATAGGCTCAGTCCCTTTAACCTGAGTAGTATCAGTTTGTTGACCAGTGTCTTTAGTGACTTTGGTCTGCAGTACTGTCTGTTTAGAGACAGTTTCTTTGGCCTGTGTTCTTTCTGCTTTGGAAGCAGGTACAGTTATCTCTAACTCTGAATTTTGAACGAGGCTGTGAAAAGATGTAGCTAAGATCGAGGAAGTTTGAGGCCGGCCGGGCCAAGTAAAAGGCTTGGCCCAGGCGGTCTTATCCAGATTAGGAGAGGCAGGCCTGTGGAGATTGTTTTCCTTGGCTACTCATCATCATCATCAGTCCCTTGCCCGAACTGGGCGTTGGGGGGACTGAAAGGCAGCAGCAACAGACAGTGCTCTCCACTGAGTTCTATTTTGGGCGGTGGCAAGCAAGTCTGACATCTCGAGTTCGGTCCATTCTTTTATGTTTGCGACCCAACTCTTTCTCTGACGACCTCGCCGACGACTTCCTTCGAGAGTGCCTTGGAGGATAGTCTTGGACAAGGTGTTGTGTCGGGTCACGTGGCCAAACCAAGCAAGCTTGCGCCGTTTCACGGTTGCCAGAAGGGGTTCATGTGGGCCCACCAGGGAAGTGACGATGCTCCGTACATATTCGTTGGTCTTGTGCTCGCGGTACGAGATGCGGCGCAACTTCCTCAGGCACTTGTTCTCAAAGGCCTGGATTTTCTTTTCTGAGTCTGCAAGCAGTGTCCAAGTCTCACAGCCGTAGAGTAGAATAGACACTATGAGGGACTTGTAAAGCCTGTACTTGATGGTGAAGCTGATGGAGTTACTTCGCCATATCCTGTCCAGCCTGGCCATTGCGGATGTTGCTGTACCTATCCTGATACGGATCTCTGCTATGCAACTACCGTCTTTGGACAGGGTGGCTCCCAAGTACTTGAAGCTATTGACCTCTTCTAGCTTTTGGCCATTCATGTGAATGTTGCTGCTGCTGTCGCTTGTGGTGTTGATCATCACTTTGCTTTTATCCGTACTGATCTCCATGCCATAAGACCCTGCGCTACTTGAAAGTTTGTCTGTCAGGTTTGGCTACTGCTCGTTGATTAATATTTGTTTGTGCTCTATAGAGCGCTGCTTTGTATGGAATATAGCTCTGATTTCTGATTTTATTTGCCTCACGAAACAAAATTATTTTCGGGCATTTTTGATAGGCGGCACTGTGTGGGCCGCCACAGTTAACACATTTTGCCACCGCCGTGTCAGGACAGTCCGCACGACGGTGTTTTTTACTTCCGCAGCGAACACAGGTCGCATGCTTTGCTCTGCACGCTTTTGCCGTGTGCCCCAATCGGCAACAGTTGGCACAGTGTGCCGCCGTGGGTGCATACGGCTCCAGCGGGCAGAGAAGGGCTCCAATTTTAATTTTAGGTGGTAGGCTGGTTAGGCCTAGAAATTCTATTTTGATGGCTCTGGAGGCCGTACCATCTCGGTTTTTAAGACGAGTGATAGTGGCGTTAAAGCCCTGCTGTTTAAGCGTGTGGGCGATCTCCACGGGGTCCTCAACATGGGGGACACCGTGGACAACGCCCACCACTCTAGGAGTGGGGACAAGACACTCAACGTGCGCCCCACCTATGTTAGTTTTTGTACTGAGCTTTTGTTGTGCCCGTAAACTCGGGCAAGAAACTATCCATAAGTTATGGCCTATCGATCTCAGAGAGATTTCCGACGGGGTTGCCCCGGCAGCCTCACAAATGTGGGGCTGCTGCGTCCCATGGTTGCGGATAAGAGTGGCGCCGGTCCCTAAGTCCCGTAGTCGGACCGGGAACCTACACCACTCCTCCGCCACCGGCTCGGCTAAGATCCCGTCAGGCCTCTCCCCACGACGGTCTCCAGAGACAGTTTGAAAATGATGGTCGTCCCCCTCCGCCTCCTCCGACACAACACCATCCATGACCTGGACAGGTGTGCCAGTATAGGCTTCGGTGGGGGCGTCCTCTTGATTAACGGTCACAGAGACTGATTGACTAATTTGACTAGCAATATCGTCACTAGTTTTAGGTTCTGCACTGCTAGGTTTAGGATCTTGTGATAGGGTGTGCACACAGGTCAGTACACCTGCCTGTGGACTAACACCCTTAGAATTAATCTTCTCAGTAGAAGGTGCCATAGCGGCGGGTGGGGGAGGAGACACCCTATGCTCCCCACACCGTAACTGGCGGGGTGATTTTGGCGGTGTAGAATTCCGCTTTCTATTTCTAGATTTAATTTTTGGTCTCTTCTTCTTTGGGGGTTTTTCTTCCTCAGAGGAAGACAGTGATCCAAAGAGATCATCCATCATGTCAACAGACACTATGCCCGGTACAGCGTGACCGAAAATTGGGCACACCGCCGGGCAGTATTTTATAGTCGGCTAAGCCACGAACAATTTAACTGGTTATCCAAGTATCACCACGGTCTAGTAAGCTAGGCCGCGCGTCTTGACCTTTGCAGCGCCGACTGAGTGAGCGAAGCTGACCCAGTTATGACGCTATTGACTATTCTATTCCGCAACCAACCAGGTGGCGCGGTAAAACACTTCAGGTTAGAAAGTTTAGTTTAAGACTACAGTCTATGCTAGAAATAAGCCAGACTCAAGCAGGGTATACCTTCTCTAATTTCGCTCTTTTTTTTAAATTTAGAGGCCGACCGAAAGTAGACCCGTAGGCGACTGACGACAGGCGCTGGCGTTGTGTATGGCTGTGGCGGTGAAAATGCTGGCACTGGCGTGGTGGTGTTCAGTGACGACAGCGTAGTGAGACGGGAAAGCGTAGAAAGCGAGGGTAGTTGAGGCTGTAGGCAGCTGAAGCGTAGTAGCAGGTGACGCCGGTACTAGCTGGCATGAAGCAGGTGAGCAGTGCTCAGGAAGGCTTGTAGCGTGGCTGTGACCAAACCCCACAAAACAACCTTCTAGCTGTAAGGCTGAGTGAGTCGATGTGATGTTCTCGCGCGTGGCAGTTTTTCTGCTTTTAAACGGGCCGCACGGTCCCCTGTGACTGTGAGTCATCAGTGACCATTGTTGCTGGTGTTTGTTAATTGCGTCTTGACAGACTCTTTTGGCTTTTTCCGATGTTACGGATTCTGGCCTGGGATTTTTGTTTTCCCTAGTGTTTTCGGAGTACGAGCTCTAGCGCGTCGTTCGTTGTTTCTTTTCCGTGTTGTTTCTTAGGTCGGCTTGTTTGCCTTAGCGCGTTAGTTGTGCGCTGAAATGCTTCTCGTGCGCAGCGGGTTGCTCAAAATGCTGAAATGCTCAAGTGTGTACAAAATGGTGCCAAACTTCGCACACCGACAACACGTTCTTTAGCCTGTTTATTCTGGCTTGGCCGTATACACAAGGTTTTATGACACAGGTCTAGATTTTGTTACGTCACTTCATTCCCTTCGTGTATTTCGAGCACATTTTGGCTGCAATAAGCTAGGTACTGCTCTCGTCAGCGGACCAACCTAACCACATTGGTGATTGACACCGAACTTTTTCTTTTTGTTGTGACTGTTCTGTGGATTTTTTATTTTTTGTTGGTGTCACTTTTTTGTTTTTCGTTTCATTGCGTTGTTGGGGGGGGGGGGGGGTGCAGGTCGCACTCTAGACCCTTCTTTTTGTTTTGCGCATGTTTCACCGTGTTGGGTTATCAGTTAATTTGTACGGGCTCTAGCGCGTCGTTCGTTGTTTCTTTTCCGTGTTGTTTTTTAGGTCGGCTTGTTTGCCTCAGCGCCGCGTTAGTTGTGCGCTGAAATGCTTCTCGTGCGCAGCGGGTTGCCACTTTATACCCGTTGTTGGGCCCAGTCTAGGACACTGGCACGATTTGGTTAGTTGCCGCCACTTTTCCGCGCCCCGCGGGGGCTCATGAGAATCTATTTCTCTTGCTGACACCATTTTGTATCCATGTTTCTGGGACGGTGGCCACACAGGGCAATTAGGTTACGCCCCATTTTCACACACTGTTATCTGTTAGCCTCTTGCAGCATAAAACTATGAACGAAGAACCTTTCTGCAAAAACAAAAAATCCACGCGGAGCACATCACAGGAGAAACATTTTCAGCAATTCTTAAAAAAATTAAGAGTTAGCGTTTTTCACAACACTCAAATGCACTAAGTACCCCATGACAAAACTGTCGTCTGCAAGCCTGCATACAACCGTGCACATGCCCCAATTAGGCTCCCATGAACACACTAGGTCGACTAAAATTACCCAGATTTTGCTCTTTTTCACACCACCTGTCATGCCTTTAGTTGCTCAAAACGCCAAAAAAAAGGCACACAATTAAAGTTTTACACCCTAAAAAAATGGCAAAAAGGGAGGAATTTTTTTTTAACTATTTCTGGCGGAAAAGTTACTACATGCACCGGAAGCAATTGCCCTCTGTGGCCCGTAATGCGACCAAAACGTTGTCAGCTGCAATCAAAACTTTATCACTGATAACCGTACCCTATAAGAAGATACACTGCCAAGTTTCAGACATGGATGGCTGATGGTTTTAAAGCTGCACCAAAATTACTACCTGCACCCCTTGGTGCCCGGAGCACCATTCGCTCCTGCGGCTGACTATCAACACCACACATGTAAAGATCCCAAAAAGAAACTTATGTTCAAGCTAGCAACCCTATATTTTGCAGACAAGCAGACACATGTTACGCATTCAAAACAACCAGCAACTACAATTTTGAACAGTTGGTTAGTTTTTGGCAATTTATTTGCTATACTACCCCCCCCCCCCCCCCCCAAGCAGTAACCATTTTGACAGTTTTTTCAACTTTGAACCCAACTGGACAACATAGAAAATCCCTTGCACTGTTTAAAAAAATTCAGCAAAGTGCCTAGCCACAACTAGTCTGCATGAGGTGTCATTTCTTTTATTCCCTCCTTCCAGCTTTAAACAAGCCTTAAGATACTGAAGGCAACTGAAGCCATGTTCCGCACTTTTTTCTGAAAATGAATCACCAGCCAACATGCTTTTTCTTGCAAACAGCTACAAATCCTTGTACCAGCCAACTCAAGGGACCAAGGTGCTTCTCTGACTTTGACTACTTTGCATGGCAAAGCAGCAGAATGCGTAAAATGCTTGAAAAAGTAGCAAAAATTGGACGTGAACGAGTGCGCGCATTGGCGGGGGCGGGGGTGGGGGGGTGGGAGGGGGGGTTAATGCTTTGGGTTAGTATTATTAGGGTAAGCATAGTAGAGTTTAGGATTAGGGTAACATAGTGTTAGGATCTGGGTTAGCATAGTAAGGTTAGGCTTACCATGACTGAGGGTTGGGGGTGAGGGATATTAGGGGGGGGGGGGTATGGGGGCAAGAAGGTGGTGTTGGGGGTGGGGGGGGGTGGAAATGTGTGGAATGGATTTTTAGGCATAATAGATATGCTCAGGATACAGCAGAATGATTTGTGTTTGAAAAAGGTGAAGAGATTTCTTACACACTAACTTCTCGATAGTATTTATGACAACCGTGCCTTTTCACCGCACCACACCATCTAAACCGACTTCAGAAACCAGTCAAAACAACATGTTTTGGTGTCACCGCACTGAGGTTTGCAGTTTACAGCATGTTTTCACTAAGATGACTCTCACAAAGCCCCAAATACACTGTGCAGGATAAACGGGTATGTTTGAATGCAGTCAAAACAAAAGCAAAAAATCGGCCACCCGACAAAAATCAAATTTAACTAAATTTCATCTAGATCACACCGTAATGACTGTTACCTTGTCAGAAGGGTTTTTGAGTGACTACTATGACAGAAAATGTGACCTGGGATTGTTCCTGTGTGTTTTTTTAGCCCTTTCTTTCCCCTTCGCGCAAATATGCACCATTTTGCCACTATAATCCTTATACAGCTACTGTATGGCATCAAAAGTGCCAACATGGCCTAAACACACCTGATATCAGCATAAAAAGCAAAAAATGTCGATTTTTTGGCACAATCTCCTTCCAAACGCCAATTGTAGAAAAATTCACTCTGCCTTTACAGGCCACACCATAAATATTACCCAGATTTTGCTCTTTTTCACACCACCTGTCATGCCTTTAGTTGCTCAAAACGCCAAAAAAGGCACACAGTTAAAGTTTTACACCCTAAAAAAATGGCAAAAAGGGAGGACATTTTTTTTTAAACTATTTCTGGCGGAAAAGTTACTACATGCACCGGAAGCAGTTGCCCTGTGTGGCCGGTTGGGTCTCTCTAGATTGGAATTAACGAAGATTTCAGAAATTCAATCTGCGTCAGTTGGCAGTGATGGGGTTTAGGGCCTTAATGCACTGTGATCTTCTTCAACTTTTTCCTCTTTCTCTCTAGGCGTTACTAACTGCTGTTTTCTTTCTCTGTTCCAGAAGGTCGCGTTCACTGCAGCACAGAGTATTTGTCTGCGCTTTCCAACGCCAGAGAAAAGCTAATCAGATTACCTGACATAAGGCAACACTGGCGCTGGAAATGAAAGTCGCGCTGCTGTTTGTGCGTGCGCGTGTCTGTGAGTATTCCTCTTCCGACTTTCAGGAGGACAGTCAACTCTCCAGTGATCATGCCGTCACGCACAGACGTCACGCCGAAGACCGCCGCATGGAGGATGACAACTTACTCTCCAGTGATCATGACGTCACACACAGACGTAACGCCGAAGGCCGCCAAGTGGAGGATGACAACCGACTCTCCAGTGATCATGATGTCACACACAGACGTCACGCCGAAGGCCGCCACGTGGAGGATGACAATCGACTCTTCAGTGATCATGACGTCACACACAGACGTCACGCCGAAGGCCGCCACGTAGAGGATGACAACCAACTCTCCAGTGATCATGACGTCACACACAGACATCACGCCGAAGGCCGCCACGTGGAGGATGACAATCGACACTCCAGTGATCATGACGTCACGCACAGACGTCACGCCGAAGCCAACGACGAGAAGGGAGAAATATTGTGCGATAACGCTCGTGGATATCAGTGCGCAACAAACACACACGCCGAGACTACAGATCAAATGGACAGCGATACTGAAGGCGTACACAAGTCTACTACTGTGTTAGCAGGGTTTTGTTTTGTGTTGGTGTGTCAGTGCACTTTTCCAGGAGAAGCTGAAAGCTTGCGTGTGTCGTGTGAATGCGTGCGCGATAACGACCCATTGTACATAGTCGCAGTATACGTAGAAGACAATGAGGTCATTTGCGTGCAAGATTCTAGTCATGTTTTGAACACAGGCTGTTCTGAAAAACCGAACGAAAGCAATCGAGACGCGTCAGATGCAGATGAGAAATATGTTACACGGCGCCAGATGGCAGAAAGGGACACGTCATCCACAGTACGCGACACCCATCGGGCCGTAGTCGGCCGCAGTGGGCCCGCGCACGATAGTGCGCGGGCCCACTGCGGCCGACTTCGATCCGATAGTCTTTTGCGTACTGGCGCATGGGCTGCTGTTCATACTTTTTGTACACGGACGCAACAGCTGTTCACAAAATGTCAGCTGACCCACACAAAATTACTTATCGAAATGAACTACACATTTTCAACAGACGACAGTCGGGTCGGTGTGATATTGACGAAAATGCTCTCGTGTGCCAGATTTTGCTTGACGTGTTCTGCAAACGACTGTTTTGTCTGTTACAACATAAGTTTTCATCACGACTTTTGTGTGTTGGCGTCCGTGAAGAACGAGTCTCTCATTTCTAGAAACATCGGGCAGAATGCCTTTGTCATTTCACAAGAACGCGCCACGCATTCCAGAAAAGACAATAGGGCCGATGTCGGCCGCAGTGGGCCCGCGCACAGTCGTGCGCGGGCCCACTGCGGCCGACGTCGGCCCGATGGCCTTTTTGTACTGGTTATTCCTTACAAACCTGCACCAAGTTTGTTGTACGTGCTTGTAGTGGATATGGTTATTCTGATCATGCTAGGGCTTCGCTTTTCAAAAGATCGTAGGCAAAATACAAAAGAAGCACGCCTGCGTTATCTCCTTGGCTCATTTTTCAATGAACTCACAATCAGCAAAACAGCCAAGCCTGCGAGGTACCATGATAACAGTTTTAAGCGGGTGCAAGAAAAGTCAAATTCCAAGACATTGCTCTTTGACGTATTGAACGACGTCATTTTGCAACCTTGGACAACTCACGTTCCATCGCAAGATGTTGCGCGTGTAGGAACCAGTAAGACATGTCGATGGTCAGATGACACTTTGTGCAAAGAGTGTCGAAGACAGCTGGACAGATACAGTTCTAGCAGAACTGATCACGTGACAGGATGGCTGTCCAGAAGGGCGGGGCAGTACGAGGTAGAGGTCAGACCAGTCCGGCGCTTCCTTCCCGACACCACTAACAACCCTGAACTTGACCTCGCTCACGTGGGGTATCGCCTGGCCACGCTGAGTGCCCTGCCCCCTACAGTTCCAGTCTCTCGAGTGAAGCTGGCAGACGCAGGATTCTATTACAGAGGGCAAGGGGACGAGGTGACGTGCTATGCTTGCCGGGGTCGCCATTCAGGCTGGACGAATGGCGACCAACCGTGGGACGTTCATCGACGTATCTCGCCCAGCTGTCCTCACGTTCTGGAGGATCCAGGCGGCGATGTGGCTTTGCTGTCTCCTCAAGGTGACAGCGAAGCCACAGCGCCACCTGGAGTCAGTCCTCCATCTGTCACCGCTCCTGGTCAAGATCCTCAGTCCGCGGCTCCAGAACAAGCCACGCCCCAAGCAGTCGCCAGCCAATCCTCTCGGCTTGTCACGTCACATCGAAGCTTAGGCGAGGCCGCACCATTACCGACGTCACCAAGAATCCCAAATACTGTTGCCAGAAGCCCTCACCGCATGATTATGACACACGGCGAAGATCAAGTGGAAGATGGGGACCTCGCAAACCCTTCGTCATTAAGCACAGCAACACTGGCATCATCTGAACCAGCCCGGACAGAAGCAAGAATAATGGCAGGGCGAGAAGAGGAAGGACCTTCACCACACCCTCTTGCCCAAGAGACGATGCCGCCAGTCTACGCCAGGTCGCAGGTGTTCACGTCCGCGCAGTCATCAGCGGCGGATTATCCACCCAACGTGTTTCAGAGTGAAGCTGGCCGTTCTGAATATGCTGATACCCCTGCAAGGACAGCTCACACAGGCTCCGGCGGTCTTAGTGTCGTTGCAGGAAATGCGTTTGCTACAGCCATTGCAGAAGGTGCCAACAGATCTCAAGCGATACCAGGAGGTAATGTCCCAGGGGTTGGATCCGGTGGCGGTCCAGGGGGCGGCGCTGGCTCCTCCCACCGTGGAAACGAAGTTTCCACGGTGGGAGGAACTAGAGCCGCCCCTGGAGGAGGGGCCAATACCACCCCTGGGGGAGGAGCCAGCGCCAGACACATGTTCCCGAGGGCGGGTCTGGAGCTGGGAGGGGCTGTGTACCCGATGTACCAGGACATGGCCAGCAGGAGACGGTCGTTCCCCCGCTGGGATGAGACGCACGCCCCGCCGCTGGATCAGGTCATCCTGTGCGGCATGTTCTACGCCGGTAAGTGTACACTTCCTTTTTGTTCTCGTGCATGTATGTTGCAGTATATCTAAAGCCTGCCTCACCATGTGTTCTCATTAACCCTTTGGCTGTCGGTAGCGGATTTTGTCGCGATGATTCCTGAAGGAATCACTTCCACTTGATCTTCGCCGTGTGTCATAATCATGTGGTGAGGGTTTCCTGAAGGAATCATCGCGACAAAAACAGCTACCGACAGACGGATGGTTAAGATTTTTAGCATTGTAGCAAACGTTAGGATTTGCAAGAAAAAAATGACAGCAACTCGGATTCATGTTTCCGCATGTGTGTGTGTGTGTGTGTGTGTGTGTGTGTGTGTGTGTGTGTGTGTGTGTGTGTGTGTGTGCGTGCGTGCGTGCGTGCGTTGTTGTTGTTGTTGTTGTTGTTGTTGTTGTTGTTGTATGTTGTTGTTGTTATTGTAGCTGTTATTGCTGCTGCTGTTGTTGTTTATTTGCTATTATTATTATTATTATTAGTAGTAGTAGTAGTAGTACTATTTCTTGATGCAGTTGTTACTGTAACAGCCGTCATCGATGTGATTACTGAATGTCATAATGAAATAATATGTCCGTCTTTAACTGACCACACAAAAAATACTGCCCACCCACCCACACATACAACCCCCCACCCACCCACCCACCCACCTACCCACCCACCCACCCACCCGCCGCCCCATCCCACCCCACCCTCCCCCCACCCACCCACCCACCCACCCCCACCCCCGCCTCAAAAAAATAAATAAATAAAATAAAATAAATAAAATAAAATAAAATAATAAAATAAATAAAATAAAATAAAATAATAAAATAAATAAAATAAATAAAATAAATTCTCTTGCAGACTCATCCAATCTTTAAATAGCCTCTTCTGTTATCAATGTATATGCAGGCTATGCGGACTGCGTGCGGTGTTTTTACTGCGGGGTGGGGCTGAAGCATTGGGAGGTGACTGATGACGTATGGACGGAGCACGTGCGCTGGCGGCCAACTTGCGGATACCTCAGAGCCGTCAAGGGAGACGACTTCATCAGGAGGATACAGTCGCGCCTAGCACGGGAGGTAACTGTGATTTAAAAAAAATAAATAACTAGTGTTTTCGACGAAATCCGCACCGACAGCGAAAGGATTAAGTTGGCATCGTGATGATAATGACGACGACGACGACGATGATGATGATGGTGATGGTGAGTGATGACCACGGTGGTGGTGGTGGTGGTGTGGTGAGGACTGTCGTCGTCAAGTGTAATTTCTATTTATTTCTACTGCTGAAACTCCAGCTTTTCACATTCGTATTTCAGTTTTATGTTTGTCTACATATTCCGCTGTTGTTGGTTTTTGTGTGTGTGTGTTTTGTTGTTGTTGTTGTTGTTTTTTGTTGTTGTTTTTTTCTCACAGTTTGTGAATTTAAAATTTCCTTGTTAGCTTTTCTTTTTCTTTAACTCGAATATATGTAACCCCTTCCTTGTCACTGGACGGATAATTTGCTTCTGAATTCGTGTTAGTTCGACAACCAAAAGCCACAACCGTTCCAAGAGACGTGGATACAAATTGGCTTCAGCAAGAGGCATAGATCCTCATTCGCGGGGTCTCATGAGGATCTGTGCCTCTTGCAGGTTGGTGGCGTTCAGTTTTTCTCGGCAGTGAAGGGGTTAAAGCGCGCCGAACGTACTGTAAACTGACCTCTAATTGACCCCAACTCTCTCTTTCCCAGAGGACAAAACGCATCATTGTAATAGGCCGTTGCAAGTTCGGGAGCAGCGCGAGAACGCTCGCTAGATTACGCGACTTTGAGCAGAAACTAGACTTGGCGAGCCACAAATGTGGGCAGCTCGGCTAGCTGTTATGCATAGCCGATACTGTTTTGCTGTGAATCATGCTTAACATGTGGGAATTTTCAGCTCATATTGACCAAGAACTGTCAGTATCTGCTCCTATATCTGAGGTAAAATAGATGCACGTGGAAATTTATATCTTTAGCTGCTCACCTGTTACCACTGTCAAGGACAGATCTTACCTGTGTTAGTTTTATTTAATAAATTGATATGTCCTATTGCGTATTTTCTTATCATTAGAATTATCAAAGCACTTAGGAGCTGTAGGTGCTTTACAATGAATACACAATGCACATAAATAAATATACAAAAAAGTACTAACACAAATAAACGAACAAAACTAAACAGCTACAAAACACTGGTATGTACGTGTACACACACACACACACACACACGCACACGCACACACACACACGCACACACACACGCACACGCACACACACACACAAACACACGCACACGCACACACACACTCACACACACACACACACACACATACACACACACACACACACATACACACACACATGCACAGAGGCATGACTAGACTTGATTTGAAACTGTATGACTAGACTTCCCACGACGGCCTTGGGGGTAAAAAAAATGTTATCTAAATGACATTTCCCCACATTCACAGACAGTGACTCATGATGCTGCTTTGAATCTACAATTTAAAGCGCGCAGCCTGTTATATTCAACATAGCACGCTACAAGCTTTATTATCTATTGGTTGCTACCCATCAGCAGCTGTTTATTGGGTTTCAAGTGACAGCCACTCACCACAACGTGATTCTCTCAGTAAGCATCGTTTGTGCTTACACTGCGTGCCCCTCCTCTCTGAGAGGATTACCAAATTAGACACGTGATTAGCTCTTGTCAGGTACGCCCTGAACTGCTTGGTGCGCTTTTTTAGAAACTGTCGTCCGCTGAGAGACGGTGTTACGATCGACAAAGATACTGTGTGCTGAAGTCGTTAAAGTGCTGCAGTTGGTACTCTTTCTTTTATACTCTTACCACATACCTATAGACTTTGTTTTATTATCGTTACACTGTTCTTTCTGATACATTTCAACTCTGAATTTTGCTTTTCCGAAGTGATGATGAATCATTCCAAGGAAAGGTACGCAAATCTGCGCATCGGAAACTTGAACGTCTATCACTTATGTAATCAGGTATCCGACCTGAGCGTGTATATAAACAAGCCTGAATCAATCCACCTGTCTGGTCTTTGTGAGACAGACACGTTTAAATTCCAACATGAGCGATGAAGTAATTAGTATTACAAATTTTTCTCTATTTCGTCGTGACGCTAATGGACCTGGTCAAACAGGCATTGCTGTTTATGTTCACACTTCAGTCCAGCATCTTGTCCATACACCTGTAGACCTAGAAACCCCCGAGGTCGAGTGTGTCTGGATGGAGATACGATGCCCCAAAGCCCGACCAACTTTTGTTGGCTTTGTATATCATAACCCGTCAGCCACATTCGAATGGTACGATAACTTCTTGCACACCGTTGACAACGCTGGTATGCCTGACAACGACGTTGCTGTTGTTAGGCGATTTTAATATCGACATGTTGAAAACTCATGCGGCATGAGAATGTACAATGAACCAGTTAGGCTTAAAACAACTAGTCTCCTTTCCAACCAGGATCACCCACTCAAAGCACAGACACACATTTACTCTAACCGTCCCCAAACCGTGTCTAACGTTAGTGTTGCTGGTCTCAGTATTAGTCACCAATATCCAGTTGTCTGTGAGTGGTCATCTAAAATTCCGGTGCAAAAAAAGGTATGCACACACTACCATAACGGTCCGCTCATGTAAACGATTTGACGAGGCTGCCTTTCCAGCTGATCTCAGCAACGCTCAGTTTGAAATCGTCTAGAATGAAACTGATCCAGATAAAGCTTTGTCTGTTTGGTATAAACTGTTCAATAGTGTGCTAGACAAACATGCCCCTTTGCGACACAAAAGAGTCCAAAACCCAAAGTTTACCCCAATGAAAGAAATTATTCAAGCCATGTCACTGCAAAACGAGCTGAAAAAACAAAAACGTTTCCAAGAATATAAGAAACAGCGAAATCTAGTTAAATCTATGGTCATCAAAGCGAAGAAATCTCTGTGGCCGTTTGATCAAAGAGAATAAAAACACAACTTCGCTCTGGAGTGCAGTATACATGGTTACTAGAGGCAGTAATAAGAAATCACCAGTTATCCCTGCCAACCTTAATGCTAATACCTTTAACAATCACTTTTTTCTGTCGTTGACTCCGTAATCCCCTCAAGCTCAGATCATCAACAGTATAAGTGTCCTGAGAGATTGCTGAACTTTTGTGATCAGAGAACAGCTGGCAAATCTCAATTTTCTATTCCTCCATTGGCTGTGCATGAGGTTGTTAAGCTAATTATGTCAATGAAAAGCAAAACGTCATCAGGTACGGATGAAATCAGCCCCAAGATCGCTCTTCCCTACGTTGTGGAATCTCTAATATATATCTATAATTTGTGCATCAAGCACAACACGTTTCCACAAGACTACAAGCATGCAAAAGTAGTACCTTTGCAAAGACAAAAGATCTTACAGATGTTAACAACTATAGTCCTATTTCGCTTTTATCAACTCTTTCAAAGCCCTTCGAGAGGCGTGTCCACAACATCTGTATAAGTACTTAGAAGAATTGGCGCCTGCTCGGCGTTAAACCCCAATAACTAACTAACTAGAAGAATTATAACTCCCTTAATGCTTTTCAGTCAGCTTTTCGTCCTAAGAACTCCTGCCATACGGCCCTAACTAGACTGATAGATACTTGGCTGATGTCATTAAACAAATCAGAATTAACAGGAGCTGTATTTCTGGACTTTAAGAAAGCCTTTGATCTAGTTAACCACGGAATCCTGCTGAAGAAACTCGAAACATATTTACGTTCCTGTAGCGCTGTATCATTTTTTAGTTCTTACCTAAGCGACAGACAGCAGAAGGTGTTATTTAATGGTTCTTACTCGTCAGTAGGCACTGTCAGGCACGGAGTGCTTCAGGGCTCTATCCTCGGGCCATTGCTTTTCTGTCTATTTATTAACGACCTCCCACTTCATCTCAGCAATCCTGAGACCATATGCGACATGTTTGCTGACGACACAACAACACATACACCCGCAAAGGATATAGTAACCATCAATGCGCGGCTACAACAAAGTCTGGAGGAAGTTTCGGACTGGTGTGATGTGACTTAAGCGCCATGGCACTTAACCCATTGAAAACCAAAAAACACATGGTAATAACTTTACGCCAGAAACATCAGCTTTAGCCGCTTTCTCTCAGATTGTCTCTAAATGGCAATGTCATAGAATAGGTCACCGAGCACAGGCTGCTGGGAGTCATTGTGGACGATCAGCTTAAATGGCAGTCTCATATCAACAGTGTTTGTAAACGTGTCTAAAAAAAAAAAACTGTACATGCTGTCAAAATTTAAATTTATTACTGATATGGACACACGCAAAGTATTCTACAACGCTCATATCAAATCTCACATCGGCTATACATCAACAGTGTGCGATGGTTCAAGCGAAGTGCATATGAAGACACCGGTGAGCTACCAAATTAATATTTCCTGCTCCCCATCTTTCAACTGATCACAAACTCGCGTCACTGGATATGCTGCCTCTAAAGGACCACTTTATCTTCAACAAGGGTGTCTTCATGTTTAAGTTGCGCAATCGGTTGGGCCCAGCTTACCTTAGCACTCTTTTCTCAGAGCGTGTCTCTGAATTTTCTAGATTTGGCCATCAGTTCCAGCCCCCCGCCCACGTATTGACATTTTCAAAACTAGTCTGTCCTATGGGGGAAGCTCACTGTGGAATTCACTACCGATTGAAATGAAAAATGCTAATACGCTGTCATTTTTCAAGCTTAGCCTCTTCAAGTACTTCGAGCTTGTAAATCATCGCTGGCCAGGTGGTTGCCCGCCCAAGCGCAACCGATGGGCCAACATACTCAGCTGACGTGTGTGTGTGTGTGTTTGTGTGTACGTGTGTATGTGTGTGCATGCGTATGTGTGCGTGTGTGTATGTGCGTGCGTGTGTGTGTGTTTGTGTGTGTGTGTGTGTGTGCATGCGTGCGTGTGTGTGTGAGTATGCCAGTACATGCATGTATGTGCGTAAGAGTGTGTGCGGCATGTGTACAAATACCATTGCATGTCGCTTTCTCATGCTCAGAATGAATCATGTGTACAAGTTAGCGAGTGAATGTGTGTGTACCGGATAATACTGGTGTTTTTTTAATTTTATTCCAGTGACTTCTGTTGTATGTTTAATAGCTACTTTATTATGCTGGCATGTATCACTGTACTTCCTGTTATGCGTTTCTTTTCTTTTTTTTATCTATATACTTCACTACCGTCAACATGATGTTTGTTTGCGTGCGTACGTATGCGTGCGTGCATTTGCGTGCATGCGTGCATGTTGTGCGTGCATACATGCGTGCGAGCTTTTGATGAAATGTCCGTGTCTAAGTGAAATGGATAATGTCTGGGAATACGGATTTCCTTTCTCCTTTGAATTCGAAAGTATTGTTATGTTCTTCTGTATGCATGTTAACAGTAATGCTGAAATGCCTTTTTTCTATTTTATCTTTCTTTTGGAGTACGTGTAGGGTTCATGTGTGCGCTTTTAGTTACTTTAGAATATACGTGCACATGCCCATTTTATATGTTTAAACTGTGTGCGCATGCGTGCGTGTAACGTGTGTGCGTGTATGTGTGTGTGTGTGTGTGTGCGTGTGTGTGCGTGTGAGAGCATGTGTGTGCGTGTAAGTGTGTGTGTATGTTTGTGTGTGTGTGTGTGTGTTGTGTGTGAATGAGTGTGTGCGTGTGCAACTGCTCAATATTAGTGACATGTTTTGGGCCGTTGTCGTGTTTGTGGTTATGCGTGTGAGTAATTCGTAGTTTAGTTGTAGCAACGGCAAGTTTGAAAATTGCTTTTGTGATCCTTGTAAAATAAAGGTTCATTGTTCATTGTACATTGTTTCTCTCTCTCTCTCTCTCTCTCTCTCTCTCTCTCTCTCTCTCTCTCTCTCTCTCTCTCTCTCTCTCTCTCTCTCTCTCTCTGTTGTGTTGTTGTGTAATTGTTGTGTTGTAGATGTAGCAACGGCAGATTTGAAAAATGGCATTGCCTCTGGCATTGTTAATATCTTTACCGTTGTAAAATAAAGATTCATTGGTTCATTGATTCATTCTCTCTCTCTCTCTCTCTCTCTCTCTCTCTCTCTCTCTCTCTCTCTCTCTCTCTCTCTCTCTCTCTCTCTCTCTCTCTCTCTCTCTCTCTCTCTCTCAGCGCTACCAGAAAACATCAGTCGACAACAAACATGTACCTGATGACATATATTTACTTCTATCCCTCCCAATTGTTTTTCTCCCAATCCGAGGTAGAAGAGTATCATTGTTCAGGAGGTGGGCAGAGACTGGGCAAAGTGTACTCTATAGTAGTCTAACACCTGTGATGGGAGCTGGTCTAGATAAGCTAAGTAGGCCGAACTCTTCAGAGATTGCAATCTCCGGTTAAATTTAGAGTACATGATTACCTTTCTAAGACAACGTTATGCTGATCCTTTCTTCTTCTTTGTTTTTCGACATAAAACGCTTCATGTTTTTAAATTTTTGCTATTTTTGTTTTCTCCATCTAGCCTCCAAATTGTTTGTTCTGTTTTCTAACTTGTTTTTGATAGTACACAAAATATCATACCTACTTATATGTTAGATAATTATGTGCGCACGTATGTGTGTATGTGTATGTACAAAAGTGCGCATGTGCACGAGTACATGTATATGTGTGTCTGTGTGCGTGTGTGTATGCGTGTTTGTGACGTTTATTATTAGTTAGTTTTTGTTGTTTGGTTGGTGTTCCTTTTTTTAAAGTAGCTTAGCAAGGACTTCGGGGGGGCTTCCATATGCATTGCTTTCAGTCACTTTTTTAGCGCCCCCTCTCTTTCCTATCTCTTTTTTTTTGTGTGTGCTTTGGCCACAGTAGATCTATGATCACTGGTCGATCATGCACATTTCTCTCCCCTGACAGTGCTATAATCTACTTTACATGTAACCTTCCTAAAATATTAGCACTGGCAGTCTCCCCTTTTCTTTTCATTTACTACTACAATATCGACTTTTTAGGGTGCATGGAAATTTGGCTCTAGGTGGTGGCATGGAATGTATGCCCTTGCAGACACCACAGTAAAATGTGGTTGTCTTTGCAGGTGGGCAGAAATTCCTGCCTCCTCCAGTATCGCCGATGGTGTGCTGAGGAGGTCGCCAAGACCGAAACAGCTGTCCACACCGGCTAAATATCTGGACCCCCCTCGGGGGGACCTAGATTTAAATTTCCATGCGCTGAGTGGCTGGAACAGTGGGATATGTGATACGCCCCCCTTCGGGGGGGCTTCCATATGCATTGCTTTCAGTCACTTTTTTAGCGCCCCCTCTCTTTCCTATCTCTTTTTTTTTTTTGTGCTTTGGCCACAGTAGATCTATGATCACTGGTCGATCATGCACATTTCTCTCCCCTGACAGTGCTATAATCTACTTTACTTTGTAACCTTCCTAAAATATTAGCACTGGCAGTCTCCCCTTTTCTTTTCATTTACTACTACAATATCGACTGCAACCCCTTCCCCCCTTTTGGTAGGTTCTCTTTTAGGGTGCATGGAAATTTGGCTCTAGGTGGTGGCATGGAATGTATGCCCTTGCAGACACCACAGTAAAATGTGGTTGTCTTTGCAGGTGGGCAGAAATTCCTGCCTCCTCCAGTATCGCCGATGGTGTGCTGAGGAGGTCGCCAAGACCGAAACAGCTGTCCACACCGGCTAAATATCTGGACCCCCCTCGGGGGGACCTAGATTTAAATTTCCATGCACTGAGTGGCTGGAACAGTGGGATATGTGATACGCCCCCCTTCGGGGGGGCTTCCATATGCATTGCTTTCAGTCACTTTTTTAGCGCCCCCTCTCTTTCCTATCTCTTTTTTTTTTTGTGCTTTGGCCACAGTAGATCTATGATCACTGGTCGATCATGCACATTTCTCTCCCCTGACAGTGCTATAATCTACTTTACTTTGTAACCTTCCTTAGCAAGGACAGATTGTAAGAAAGGCCTGCGCGCCTAATATCTCAATCCTTGGAAAATAAAGTTTCGTTCGTTTTCGTTCGTTCTCTCTCTCTCTCTCTCTCTCTCTCTCTCTCTCTCTCTCTCTCTCTCTCTCTCTCTCTCTCTCTCTCTCTCTCTCTCTTTGCGCAGAGACGTATTCATTTGTTTTTAACTTCAACCACTGCACATGGCCCAATATTAACATTGTCATCCTTTTGACTTCTGCCGACAGTACTCGTGACTACCGATCTACTCATTCTGTGCGATTTGTGACGCTTATAGCACTAGTACTTGTGCACCGGGACACTTTCTGTACTAGTGTTCTACATATATTCACACAACGATCATATCTGTCCTTTCGCAGCGCTGACGGACTTATTTCCCCTATCGCGCAGCGGGGTCGTTTAGCTTTGACTGTTGAAGTGTGCTGAAGGGATTAGTCCCTCTTAGTGAACGTTGTGACGTTATTTTCTGGTCAGCATCTGCGAAGCAAGACGTGATGCTGCCCAGCTCTTTGGACTCGAGGTCAGTCTGAAAAAGACAGAGGTCCTCCATCAGCCGGCACCCAAGACAGTGTATCGCCCTCCTCACATCACCATTGGCGAGTCTGAACTAAAGTCAGTGCACCAGTTTACTTACCTTGGCTGCATTATCACGTCGGACGCCAAGCTGGACAAGGAGCTTGACAGCAGGCTGGCAAAAGCGAACAGCGCTTTCGGGCGACTTTTCAAGCGGGTGTGGCACAATCAACAGCTGAAAACAGGCACCAAGATCAGCGTGTACAGAGCTGTGGTCCTCACCACCCTGCTGTATGGTTCCGAGTCCTGGGCCCTCTACCGCAGCCAACTACGACTCCTCGAACGCTTCCACCAGCGCTGCCTGCGTACCATCCTGGGCATTCACTGGAGTGACTATGTCACCAACGTCGAGGTCCTTGAACAGGCTGAAACTGTGAGCATCGAGGCTTTGCTGCTGCGGACACAGCTCCGCTGGGCGGGGCACGTCTCCAGGATGGAGGATCATCGCCTACCAAAGATCACCCTGTTCGGCGAGCTTGCTACTGGACACCGTGACAGAGGGGCACCAAAGAAGAGATACAAAGACTGTCTCAAGAAGTCACTTAGTGCCTGCCAAATCGACCACCACCAGTGGTCTTCGCTTGCTGCGGACCGTGACACCTGGCGCTCCACCATTTACAAGGCAGCTGTCTCCTTTGAGGACTCTCACAGAGCTAGCCTTAAGGACAAGCGGCTCAGGAGAAAAAACAGAGATGCCGCAGCTCAGAACCCTGGCCATACCTTCCCCTGCAGCCACTGCGGTCGAACCTGCCTGTCTCGGATTGGCCTCCGCAGCCACGAACAGGCCTGCAGACGTCGTGGGCAACTCCTATAAAATCTTCGTTCGCGAAGTCAAGCCAAGAAATTTTCTGGTCGCAAGGTAGTGAGATCTATGTTAGTTATTTCACTTGCCTCCCACATTCTGTGTGTTAGTGAGCGGTCTGATATTTTTTATTTTTATTTTTTTTTTATTTTTTATTTTTACTTGTTTCACGATTTCAGTTCTTATTTGCCGTTGTATCATTTATACGCTTTTCATTAGTACTCTTTAGTACTGACATACATTAGCAATCATGGCGTATGATCGCCAGTTACATATTGGCCATTTAAATGTTTATCATTTAACTAACAAAGTTCCCGATCTGTGTGGCTCTTGAGTCAGCCCAATCCATTTCACTTATTTGTTGTAACGGAATCGCGTCTCAATCCTAACATCAGCGATGAGGCCGTTTCTATCCAGGACTTCACTGTACTGCGCCGCGATGCTGAATGCCCGGGACAAACGGGTATTGCAGTATACATTCATAATTCAATTAGAGGTATTACTCGCAGGCGTGGGGACCTGGAGTCAAAAACCGTGGAATGCATTTGGGTTGAGTTAAGGGCAAACAAATCCAGCCCCGTGCTGGTCGGGTTCATTTATAGGAACCCAGCATCATGGTTCGACGACTTTATCGTCATGATGGATAAGGTCAGAGAGTCCAGCTCTGAAATTTTGATCCTAGGCGATTTCAATATTAACATGTTTTTGAATAACCCTGTTTGGGAGTGCACCATGTCTATGTTTGGTTTAAAGCAGCTAGTTAAAACAGCAACTCGTGTTAATAAAACTTCCTCCACCCTTATAGACCACATATATACAACTACTCAATCAAGGGTGATGGCAGTAGACGTGCCTCAGGTAGGGATTAGCGATCACTACCCGGTGTGCTGTTAGTGGGCATTAAAAGCGGATAAGTCATTCCGAAAACATCAGCACACGACTATTAGATACAGATCACTTAAACATTTCAACAAGGAAATATTTCTTTGTGATTTAAGTAGCGCACCCTTTGATACAGTGTACTACCATAATGACCCCAACGATGCTTTGTTTGAGTGGTACGGATTGTTCCTTGGTGTCCTCGATAAACACGCTCCATTCAGAGAGAAACGGGTGAAGAACCCCCAGCTTCCCGCCTGGTTAAGTAAGGAAATCAAGGATGCCATGCAGCTCCGAGATGACTATAAAAGAAAGAAGGATTTTGTAGCTTATCGAAGGCAAAGAAACCATGTTAAACGTTTATTGAGGAAAGCTCAAAGGTCACTTTTTCACCGTCTTATGAACGGCAAGAAAGATGTCGTATCTGTGTGGCGAGCGATCAATGCTTTTACAAGGTCCAAAAATACCGCACAATGTACACAGTTATCAGCTGATATCTTGAATCAGCATTTCCTCTCGGCTGCCAGTACGTTGCTAAAAAATACATATTCTGGTCAGTCTTCAGCTGTGTCAGAAAAGCTAAAGACGTTTTGTGCAGAACGGCTGGACCCTGATACGTCATTCAGCATTCCCCTGTTAACGATATACGACGTGGGAAAATCCATCTCGTACTTGGAGAACAATTGTACGTCTGGCCATGATGGTATTAGTAGCTCAGTTCTGAAAATGGCCCTACCGTATATTGTAGATACCTTGACATATATATACAAGCTTTGCATAAAGCAGGGGATATTTCCATCTTCTATAAAAACAGCCAAAGTGATCCCACTACCTAAAACGAAAGACCTTGCCGACCCTAACAAGTTCAGGCCAATTTCGCTACTGTCAACACTGTCGAAACCGATAGAAAGACACATTCACACACACTTACAACATTTTCTAGAAAAACACAAACTCATACATCCATTTCAATCTGGCTTTCGGCGGAAACACTCCTGTCACACAGCATTGGTACACCTAGTTGACAGATGGCTTACTGCCATAAATAGCAGTCAAATGACTGGAGCAGTATTTTTTTACCTTTCAAAAGCATTTGACCTCGTCAATCATAAAACTTTAGTTCAAAAACTTAATGTCTATCAACTAAGCGCAGACACACTTGCCTTCCTTACGTCATATCTGCATGGGCGTACGCAGTATGTCTACGTGAATGGTAAAAACTCACCTGAAGGGGTGATAGAGCACGGAGTACCACAGGGATCGATTCTTGGTCCATTATTGTTCTCTGTCTTCATAAACGACCTTCCATTACATATATCTGACTCCAGTGTAACTTGCAGTCTTTTTGCAGACGATGGACGTTTCGTCATCAGACGTAACATGTATGGTGAAGATTCTCCAAGACAGTTTAAATGAGGTATCTGATTGGTGCAGAAATAACGCCATGATACCTAATCCCACTAAAAGCAAATGCATGCTGATTACCACACGGCAAAAGCATCAGTTGAACCCCCCTCCCCTTCAACTAACACTTAACGGCCAGCCTGTGGAGCAAGTCAGAGAACAACGCGTGCTTGCAGTTCTAACTCAGACTCCGAAAAGCCTAATCATTTTGATTCGATGGAATGTGAGCGCGCGCTCTTCTCGGTTTCGGTCCCCTTTTTTTCAGCCGAGCGGTTTGTTTATAATTGCTGTCATCGCGTCTAATACACTATGGAAGGCAGTCACTGAATCAGCTCGCGCAGCTTCTTGTGTGTAAGGACCAGCATAATGATAAAAGGCAGGCAAGAGTCAGGATTTTCACGAGCTTTTGTATCTGCGGGCGCCATGAAGATCTATGTTTATTCCAGACAGGAGGTGTTTATCATTGAGTGTATCTAGTCGGACAGTGTAATAGTGATCCTTTCTACAGATGAGAAAAGGCATAGATCCTCAAGAGTCCGCCACGCAAGTTAGAGGAACGTGACCCATGAGAATCTGTGCCTAAGTTTTGCTTTTTCAGTTCACACAATTTTAATTTCCAGGCTGAGTGGGGGAAAAGGAGGGAGATGCGCTATTGTGGTTTGCAGTGAGTTTCAGCCGTTTCTTTTGTTTTTCAGTAACCATACATCATGACCATATTATAAATGGACACACTCCCCCCCCCCCCCCCCCCTCTTTTGTTCTGGTAAAGACAGTCGGGTTCACTACGGAATATACTTGAATCTGCTGAGGCACATATAATTCTGAAAACTCAGAAATTTAAAAGCCAGGTTACAAATTTAAATATATACTGACACAGTTCTCCAAAAAGCCTAATCATTTTCATTCGATGGAAAAAAATGTGAGCTCTATCTATTCTGTTTCTGTCCCCTTTTCTTCAGCCGAGCGCCGTTTGTTTATAATTGCTGCCAACGCGTCTATTACACTATGGAAGGCAGTCAGTGAATCAGCTCGCGTAGCTTCTTGTATGTAATGAATAGAGCCAGGCAAGAGGCATGATTCTCATTAGTTTTCGCATCTGCGGGCGCCATGAGGATCTATGTTTATTCCAAACTGACAGAAGGTGCGTATCAGTGAGTGTATCTAATTCAGTGTGATAGTGGCCCTTTCTACTGATGAGAAAAGGCATAGATCCTCAGAAGTCCGTCATGCAAGTTACAGGATCGTGACCCGTGAGAATCTGTGCCTAAGTTTTGCTTTTTCAGTTCACACAATTTTAATTTCCAGGCTGAGTGGGGGAGGGTGAAGGGAGATGCGCTTATTGTGGTTTGCAGTGAGTTTCAGCCGTTTCTTTTTGCTTTTCAATCCAGACCAAAAAGGTGACTGCCAAGCGTGTAATATGCAAAGAAGTACCCAACGGAGAAAGAAACACTTTCTCCGTTGGGTACTTTTTTGTTTTTCAGTAACCGTACATCAATGACCATATAAATGAACACACTTTCCCGCCCTCTATCGTTCTGTTAAAGACAGATTCGGGTTCACTACGGAATATACTTGGATCTGCTGAGGCACATTCTTATACGGGCAGAAATTTAAAAGCATGGTTACAAATTAAAAATATATACTAAAATGGGCTTGAAATAAGCAATCCAGACCAAAAAGGTGACTGCCAAGCGTGTGAAATGCAAAGAAGTACCCAACGGAGAAAGAAACACGCTTAGAAAAAACGGTACAACACAATTTATTAATATTTCGGGTAAATACCCTTTGTCAAAATAGACAAACAAACAGAGACATTATTTGCTACTTATCTTCAGATGCAGAAGGAATGTGGCAACTCCTACACAGCCTAGAGACAGCCTACTATAAACAAATACGAACAAATCCGAGACAGCCTACTATAAACAAATACGAACTCATCAGAGATCTCCAGATTTTCTATAGGTCTCTTCGATGGATGGCTGTCCTGGGCCATCGACCACGAACTCATATCTTTTTCACTTTTATATGTTAGAGTTGCCACATTCCTTCTGCATCTGAAGATAAGTAGCAAATAATGTCTCTGTTTGTTTGTCTATTTTGACAAAGGGTGTTTACCCGAAATATTAATAAATTGTGTTGTACCGTTTTTTCTAAGCGTGTTTCTTTCTCCGTTGGGTACTTCTTTAAAATGGGCTTGGATAGGGCTATTATTTGGTTGAGGGCTGGGGACAATACAAGGCTTTAGCCTGCCTTGAAGGTCGCTTTCATCGGAACTGCCGTCAGATGGTATGGCAGAAGGTTCTCTGTTGCGTCTGATGTGCACAGAGACAAATGAACCTATCAAGAAACATTCATTCCACCGTTACCGCATACTTTCACGAGGATAAATATATTCTTGTTTTTACATCAGACGGATGGCATTCACTGCCTAGCAATGTTCGCCCATAACCAAAGACAAAACTCCCCAAGAGGCATAGATCTTCATGAGTTCCGCGCAGAGTGCGGGGGGCTTGTGAGTAGCTACATGTACTATATGTATCTTGGTGGCTAGTGTTGCCTCTATGCTGCTATGTTTACGCAGCCGGGATGAAATCGCGACCACCGAGCCCAAAACAAAACACCCAAGGCTGTCAACACGTGCGATTGGACGACCGTCCCGGCCCTGCGGCGTAGAATAGCCGTAGAATAGCGCGATGCTCATGCTCCCTTTAGGTTCACGGCAGTGCAAACTCGAGTTTGGAGACTAACTGCTTGGAATCAACTTAGACGACAAGTTGTGCTGGCAAGGCCACATTACTAAACTGTGTAAAACAGTATCTAAAAATGTATTCCTCCTGTCGAAATTGAGACATTTCGCTGATGAGCCAACAAGGAAACTCTTCTACTATGCCCATATTCAGTCACATTTGGATTATGCCTCATCTATTTGGGACGGTAGTAGCGATGCTAATTTAAAAAGTCTGTACTCGCTCCACAGAAGAGCCATTAAACTCATTGTTGACAGACCCTCAGAAGTCATTAGTACTGACAATAAGTTCAAGCTGTTAGACATTTTGCCACTTGAAAAACAGTTTAAGTATAATAAGTTGGTGCTCATGCGCAAAATCACCCTCTCAGAAACACCAGCCTATCTCAATAGTTTGTTCCACTTTGCTCATATGAGGTCCAGTCGAACACCAGGGAACAATCTTGTTGTACCGATGCCTCGACTGGACATTTATAGGTCGTCATTGTCCTATTCTGGTGCAAAGTTATGGAACTCTATTCCTGCGGATGTTAGAGCCGCGCCATCGCTTAAAATTTACAAGACCAAGCTGTTCAAACATCTAGACAAAACTTAATTTTTCCTTTTATTTTTTATTTCTATTTTTATTTTTGCATGTAGCACTCCATGCGGCCTTTCACGGATAGTCTGCATTCTCTTCTAACATTTATAAACGCATGTAATATACCGCTGGCATTCCAGCAAGCCGCATTATGTAACATCCATGACCCCATGGACTCGGCTGGCCAGACGGGATGCTGTCGATAGACCCAGCATTGGGCGCTCGCGCCGTGCGGCAGTGCTGTGGTTTCTTCGCGTCGACCCGCGCGCGCGATGATTGCGGGATCGCTATACATTATATTTACTGCAGACTATAGTTGTGCGCGGTTTAGTGGCGCGGGGAGGCCGCTATCGCGTGTGTGTGCGGGTGTGTGTTTATCTGTGTGTGAGTGTGCAAGTGTATGTGTGTGCACGCGCGCATCCCTACGTGCTTGCACGCGCGCGTGTGTGTGTGCCAGTGTGTGTGTGTGCGTGCGTGTGTGTGTGTGTGTGTGTGTGTGTGTGTGTGTGTGTGTGTGTGTGTGTGTGTGTGTGTGTGTGTGTGTGTGTATGCCTGTTGTATGTTTGTTGGAGTGAGCCGTGTTGATTTTTATGATGAGAACAATAGCGGTTTTATGTACAAAATCCTTTATACTTTTTATATTTGCTGTACTATAGTTTTAAGTGATAGAATGTATGTGTACATGATATACTGATGTGTGTGTGTGTGTGTGTGTGTGTGTGTGTGTGTGTGTGTGTGTGTGTGTGTGTGTGTGTGTGTGTGTGTGTGTGAAAACAGGTCTGCGCACCTATTCTTTTATCCTTGGAAAATAAAGTTTCATTCATTCATTCATTCTCTCTCTCTCTCTCTCTCTCTCTCTCTCTCTCTCTCTCTCTCTCTCTCTCTCTCTCTCTCTCTCTCTCTCTCTCTCTCTCTCTCTCTCTCTTCTTTCTCGTGCTTTGACCAACTAGATCTATGTCAATAACGCACAGTTCTCTCCCCTGACAGTGTTTTTAACCTAATTCCTACATTAACCCCTTTACTGTCGAGAAAAAGTGAACGCAATCAAACTGCAAGAGGCAAAGATCCTCATGAGCCCCCGCGACTGCGGGGGCTCATGAGGATCTATGCCTCTTGCTGAGACAAATTTCGTAATCATGTTTTGTTTTTTGTTTTTTGGGACGGTTGTGGCTTTTGGTCGCTGAACGAACACAAACACATTTTTTATAAACAGAAACGTACGTACATAGGCAGGGATGGGGTGTAGATTTTGTGTGGCTTATCTTTCCACCAGGCATCAGGGAACGATGACTACGATGACGGACCAGGAGACGGTAACGACAGACCTCCTGGACCCCAAGGATCCCCTGGAGCCCCGTCACGAGACCGAGGGCCCAGGGGGGACAGCAGGTCGGGCACAGGCTCCACGGCTGTGTCTCGGCTTTCTAGTTCCAGGTCCAGTCAGCATGGCGATGCCGCAACTACTCTGCTTGGCTTACCCCCGTCAGATTCCTCAGGTACTACTCATCCCTCCACGCAAAAGACTATCGGGCCGAAATCGGCCGCAGTGGGTCCGCGCACAGTCGTGTTGGTGTAATCCACAGTCGTGCGCGGGCCCACTGCGGCTGACTTCGGCCCGAAAGGCCTTTGCTTACTCGGATATGAAACACGTACGCTTTGACATTCATGGCTGATTATAGTGCGTTTGCAATACTCGTGAACTCAGTGTTGTTGTTGTTGTTATTGTTGATGTTGTTGTTGTTGATGATGTTGTTGTTGTTATTGTTGATGTTGTTGGTGTTGTTGTTATTGATGTTGTTGGTGTTGATGTTGTTGTTGTTAATGTTGTTGTTGTTGATGTTGTTGTTGGTGTTGATGTTGTTGTTGTTGTTGTTATTGTTGATGTTGTTGATGTTGTTGTTGCTGTTGTGGCGGTGGTGGTGGTGGTGGTGTTGGTGTTGGTGGTGGTGTTTTTTGGGGTAAATATTTTGTAAAACAGTGAAAAGTAAATCGTGAACCACGGTTATGTTGTTGTTGTGTTGTTGTTGTTGTGTTGTTGTTGTTGTCGTTGTTGTTGTTGTTTGCGTGTGTGTGTGTGTGTGTGTGTGTGTGTGTGTGTGTGTGTGTGAGGGGGGGGGGGGTGTTGTTGTTTTCTTGGCAAATATTTATGAAACAGTGAAAAGTCTTTATTTCTTTTTCTTTTGAATCTTTCCGTTTCTGACATTTCATAACCAATGCCTGCACAAGTCTACTGTTCTTCCTGGCTCTCGGGTATGAATTGGTCTAACTGTGAGCTAACAAAAAAAAAGTTTTAAATTTAACGTTTAACTTGAATTTGCTGAGAATTTTTCTTTTCAGTTTCAATTCTTTTTAAAAGAGGGAATTTACTTGAGACTCATGAAAACATTTTCACTCCTGTGTCACTTACAGCAACCGCATTACCGCGACCTTCCACAACGTTAAATATCCCAAGTCAGACGACGACATTAACAACAGTGACAGCACCACCCACATCTCCAGCGTCCATTCTACCAACATCCGCACCATCGGCTGAACCATCATCACCACCAGAGGGTGGCAGCATCCAAGCAAGCACCAGACCCGAGGGCGGGACAAGCATCAGTGTAGTTGAAGGTATACCTGAAGAGTCACTGTTCACCCTTTGGCCGTCGGTAGCGTGTTTGGTCGAGGTGATTCCTGCAGGAATCACCTCGACCAAACACGCTGCCGACAGCCAAGGGTTAATCCCCTTGTGGCACGCAGCCAGAGGTACTGTCAGTCAACAGGCCTGGTGACTTCACGCGCGAGGAACGTAAATTCAGCATTTTTATTCTTATTTTTATTTTTTTCATAGGAAACACAATTGTCCTTGATTGTTTGGTTATACGATTTGAGTGGTGTCGCTAGTATTACAACACAACAACCGCTAGCGGCAGCCAAAAGAGTTAATCACTCCATCATTGATTTTTTTTATTAAAAAAAAAGGTTAACCCATTCATACCCTGACGCACTACAGCAGGCGTTGGGTCGACCATGTTAATTCAAGGGTAGTGCCAGGTTGGCTTGGCGCCTGTCGGCGCCAAATCTGTCACTGCCCTTGAATTATCATGTCGATCCATCTCCTGCAACTGGTGCATAGTCATTAGATGACGCCTCCAAAATTTGGGAAATACGTGCGTCGGGCTGAATGAGTTAATAAGTTATACAGTCGACTTTCCCTTTTAACAACAAAAGTCGATATAAGAGCATTAATTTGTTTTGTCAGAGGCGTCGACAACACTTTTTCTCTTGGAATTACTTGGCTTATGACAAACTTCGGATTTGTTGTATCAGGGAGTCTAATGATTCCTTTATTTCAGCGAATGTTTTGGGCGCCTGCGTTCAGGAGATAATTCCGTTGGCAGCCACTGGTGTCGTCTTACCTTTTGTTTGTTTGTTTGTTTGTTTGTTTGTTTGTGTGTGTGTGTGTGTGTGTGTGAGAGAGAGAGAGAGAGAGAGAGAGAGGTGGGGAGGGAGGGAGGGAGGGAGAGAGAGAGAGAGAGAGAGAGAGAGAGAGAGAGAGAGAGAGAGAGAGAGAGAGAGAACACCATAAAGAAGAAAGAAACACGATTAGAAAAGACGTTTACATCACAATTTATTTTAGTAATATTTCGTCTTAAATGCCTTCTTCAAACTAGTGTTAAAAACAAGTATACAATTTGCAACTTATCCTTTCTTTGGTGTCTTTCTGTGATCATCTTATTGATTTGGAATTTGTTTCTTTCTTTCTTTCTTTCTTTCTTTCTTTCTTTCTTTCTTTCTTTCTTTCTTTCTTTCTTTCTTTCTTTCTTTCTTTCTTTCTTTCTTTCTTTCTTTCTTTCTTTCTTTCTTTCTTTCTTTCTTTCTTTCTTTCTTTCATTCTTTCTTCGTTTCTTTCTTTCCTTGCTTGGTTCTTTAGTCCAGGTGAAATGAATGCGATCCGAGTGTACTGCACGTAAGACTCCGTTCTCATTGTAGGAGAGACCCACAGTCAGAGAGTTGCCCGACTTCAGGCGGAAAATGCCGAACTTGCCCGGCGTCTGAGATGTAAGGTGTGTCAACTGGAACCCATAGACACAATCATAATGCCATGTGGACACCTCGTGGTGTGTGAAACTTGCGCCAGAAACACCACCCAGTGCCCCCTCTGCCACGGCAGAATACGGGCTACAGCGAAAGTCCACATGAGCTGAAGCCAGAGCGGCTGCATGGTGTGATCTCTGCACCCACCCCCCAACCCCCTCCCAGTTGCAGGAAACTCGTCCAGTCCGGTAACTGCCAACAAACTACCCTTCTGCATTGCAGCCAGATTTTTTGCTTGGTGGAGCTATAAAAAGAAAAGACCAGCTCGAAACAAAGCCGTTGGATGTATGACACGCAGGTACTGGCTATTGAAAATAAAGTGCAACGCGACCCTGTTTGGTAAAATTTCCGATACGACGGGTCATCAGTGTTGTTTTGCCGGAGTTAGGACTTGTTTTTTTTAACCGTGATTTTTACAATCCATGTGATTATCAGACGGCCCCTGTAGCACACTCTGTCTTCCGGTCCACGACGGCTGCAGTGGACACGATGACCTTTACTTACTGCCTTTCCAGGTTCAAGTAACCCAATCAGCCCTGACGCACTACAGCAGGAGATGGGTCGACCATGATAATTCAAGGGCAGTGCCAGATTAGCTTGGCGCCTGTCGGCGCCAAGCTAATCTGGCACTGCCCTTGAATTATCATGGTCGATCCATCTCCTGCAACTGGTGCATAGTCATTAGATGACGCCTCCAAAATTTGGGAAATACGGCCATCGGGCTGAATGAGTTAAACGGAAGAAACCACCCTGCATACGAAGAAGAAAAAGAGCAGAAACGTTTTTCATTTTACGACATATTAAACTTCATAACTGAAGTTAACCCTCTCGTCCAGCATTATTGTAAGGCATACTTAAAACATCTCTAAAAGGAGACAGTGCGATACATTAACCCTTTCACCGCCTGGAGTAGTTCGATTTAACCCTTGGACTGTGGGCTGCACTTTTTGTCGCGATGACCCCTGCATGAATCATGGCGACAAAAAAGCGCTACCGACAGCCAAAGGGTTAACCCATTCGGGCACCAAAAAATAAATAAATACGCGAGACAAGAGTAGTCCATGATTATTTGCAACCTAAAGGGACTCACCTTCAGCCGTCATGGCCAATGAGTGCTCATCAAGTTGTATTTCAATCAAACTGCTGTGATTTCTCTGACTGCTATGATTCCTCGAGTTTAGGAGTTCGTCGCACCTGCAAAACAATCGGCACCTGTGCCGGAGGCATCGGACTCTTTCATGGTTGCAAAGTAAGAGACGTGGTATGTTGCACTTGTTGAAAGAAGAGAAGATACAAGGATAACGACAAAGATAACCCTCTGGCTGTCGGTAGCGGTTTTTGTCGCGATGATGCCTGCAGTGATCCCAAGTGATAACTTGACTGATTATGTCAAAGAGGCTATTGCATCAGACACTGATGTCGAACTATTCATGATTTGCCAGCTTTTGTACATGGCAACATGTGCTCATTTCTAAGGCCGCGGTGAGATGGCCTTAGTCGCCTGCTCGGCGTTGAACCCCAATGACTAACTAACTAACTAACTATCTGACTAACTAACTAACTACCTTTCTAACTGACTAACTAACTAACTAACTAACTATTTAACTAACTATTTAACTGACTAACTAACTAGCTAACTATCTAACTAACTGTCTAACTGACTGACTAACTAACTAACTAATCAACTCATTTCTAAGGGCACCGTCTCAGACTATTCAAAATCTGCTAGACATGAACCCCAAAGCAGAGCCTGTTTGCTGTACACACCGATCATGAGAAGGAAAATAATCTGTTGATGAAATCCAGATCGGTAAGGAGCGTTTAAAATGCAAATAAATGACAAACAAAGGCAGAAACACGCTTTTTGCAACACACAACACCGTTGCCAGATGTACAAAACAGTTTTACTGAACACTCGCAAGTTTAGGACCACATACCATTAAAACTTTATATCAGCACATCTCTCACTGAGAGCCTGACAGATTTCCAGATTTTGTCTTGGAAATTTTTTTAAAAACTGTAGACTAAAGTCAAAAGACAAAATCTTGAAATCTGACAGTGGTGTGCTTAACTCATTCAGCCCTGACGCCCTACACCAGGAGATGGGTAGGCCATGATAATTCAAGGGTAGTGCCAGATTAGCTTGGTGTCGGCGCCAAGCTAAGCTGGCACTGCCCTTGAATTATCATGGTCTATCCATCTCCTGCAACTGGTGCATAGTCGTTGATGACGCCTCTAAAATTTGGGAAATACGTGCGCCGGGCTGAATGAGTTAAATGAAATCATGACTATATGTCACGATAGTCCTTAACTTATTGTGAGTAGTGTATTTTGTATTTGATTTTCCAAAGCGTGTTTCTTTCTTCGTTTGTTATTCTTCTAAACCTTGGACTTGAGTATTGGCCTTGACTAACACACCAGTCAGACAGTCCACAGGCTCGGCGCCAAGCTGATCTAGCACTACCTTTGAGCGATCAAAGTAAACGTCTTTTTTTATAGCACTTTTTTTTTTCTTTTGGGAATGGGAAGAGTAAAACTAACCTGTAAGTTAACGTACCGTTTGCGGATTTATTCCCAAATAGACCAACTCGAGGTGTACACCACATGCAGACTTCTATTCAAATTAGATGCGAAGCCCACTGAAGAAGTACGTCACAAGTACGCTTCTATTCAAATGAGATGCTTCGCATCTCATTTGAAAAGAAGCGTACTTGTGGTGTACCTTTGGGTCTATTTGATGTATCTGTTTGGCTAATACACCCTCAAATGGTATAGGTTGCCGGATGATGATATAAACAGTCCGATCTTTACAAAGGATGACTTTTTCCCCAGGCTGTTTTGTTATGTCGCAAATATTTGGTCAAATAGGGTACTTTTTTGTTGTTGATATTCTTTACCGTTTTGATTTATATTTAGTACATGTTTCTGTACATTTGTGGCTATCTGTGATCCGATTTTGATGTCTTGTGTATTGCACTTTTGTGTTTTCTTCAGATATGCAGGGTTTACAAACAACTGAACGTTTTACTTTCAACAAGAGATCATCATCGTTGTTGAAAATTCCCTCTGGAACCCAACCCAAGCCCCCCCCCCCCTCCACCCTCCCCCCCCCTTACCCCCCACCCCCCAACCCCTCTGGAAACCAGGGACTGTGACTGTTATTAACATGTTTAAGAAAATTTATGTTTTTATTGTTAAATAAAATTTGTTATATTTAATTGTTACAGACTTTTTAAACAGAAATTGTCTTCCTAAGCAGTGTTGTATTGAAACTTGTTTCTTTTGTAACGTTTTCATGCCTAACCCGATAGAACGTGATTTCAATGTATATTCTCCCCAACCAGCAAGTCTGTGGGTCATGAAATCACGTTTTATGGCACTGTGCAATGCAACGAAGCTTGGCCATCAACGTGAAGCATATATTTTACTTGGTCATTTGGATATTGTAACCTCTCTGCTATAATACGAAGGCCACGCGATTGACGCTAAAAATCTAGGAGTGGAATCACACGGTATACAAATCCTAAGTTTCTTTTTTCAAACTATCAAACGCTCCCCTCCTTCAAGTCACTTCACGTGTGTGTGTGTCTGGAGGTGGGGGGGGGGGGTATGGGACAGGTAGTCTGTCTGTCTGCCTGTCTGTCTGTCTGTCTGTCTGTCTCTCTCTCTCTCTCTCTCTCTCTCTCTCTCTCTCTCTCTCTCTCTCTCTCTCTCTCTCTCTCTCTCTCTCTCTCTTTTATTAAAAAAACTACCGATGTATCACATCGATTCCAATACATCCGTCTTCAGACCTAAATCTTTTTATCCTTGGAAAATAAAGATTCATTGTCATTGTCATTGTCATTCTCTCTCTCTCTCTCTCTCTCTCTCTCTCTCTCTCTCTCTCTCTCTCTCTCTCTCTCTCTCTCTCTCTCTCTCTCTCTCTCTCTCTCTCTCTCTCTCTCTCTCTCTCTCTCTCTCTCTCTCTTATTAAAAAAACTACCGATGTATCACATCGATTCCAATACTGTACATCTGATATCATCCTATCTAAGTGACAGAAGACAGAAAGTTTTGCTTACTGGTAATTACTCGAGTGAAGGTTTAGTGGTGTTCCTCATGGGTCAATTTTGGGCCCATTGTTATTCAACATACTTATCAATGATTTACCATTCTCTATCTCACATCCCGATGCAACATGTGACTTATTTGCTGTTGACACTACCATACATACATCAAACAGCGAATTGCCAAAAAAAAACGAAGTTCCCCAGCAAAGTCTTGATGAGGTTTCAAGCTGGTGCCAACATAATCATATGCATTAGTGTCCAAAAGACAAAGAATGTTGATTACTTCACGCCAAAAACATCAACGTGGTCTTCTGCCCTTACCATTATACCTGAACTCTGAGCCCCTTCGTCAAGTTAAAAACATCGTTTGCTTGGAGTCACAGTAGATAACCAGCTCAGCTGGGAACCACATATCGAAAACACATGCAAAACAATATCTAAAAATCTATTCCTGCTATCAAAACTAAGTCAAGTAGTTAACACTGACACTAGAAGACTCTTTCTCCATGCCCACATTATGACACACTGTGATTACTGCTCCACTATCTGGGAACGATGCAGTGAGGTACATTTAAAGAAACTTAACTCATTGTATCGTCGAGGAGTAAAGTTAACTGACCCTCTCCCACCGACGAAAAGTTTAGAACCATCCGACTGCTAAACCTCAACAAATAGTTCATATTTAATCGCTGCATACTTATGCATAAAATTCTTCACCATAAAACCCCATCTTACCTTCGTATGTTTTTTTTTTGGATAGTCAAAGACAAAACACGAGGAACAGTTTGTTACAGCTACCATGGGCCAGGCTTGATATATATAAAACCGGCCTTTCGTTCTCAGGTGCCAAAGCCTGGAACGAACTACCACCTCAAATTAAATCCATTTTTAACTCTAGAGCCTTCAAAACTCGTTTATATAACATCTTGTTACAGTAACCTACTACCTGAAAGGACTACTTATATTTTATTTATTTTTATATATATATATATATATATATATATATATATATATATATATATATATATATATATATATATATATATATATATATATATATATATATATATAATTATTATTCACTGTTATTGATATGTGTGGGCATTATTCGCATTGCTTTTGTATTGTGGGTTTTTTTTTTCAGTTTATTTTCTCATGTTTCGATTTATCGTGTTATTTTGTTTCTCTTACTCTTTGCTGTTAATGTTTCTTTTCTAACAGTTTGTAAGAGAGGTGTTTCGCCTAAAACATATCCCCATCACCTGATAATCTTCTACTATTGCTGCAGATTATGTAATAGTTCGACTGTCTGAATACGCATGTCAGTTTGGTTTGTATTTCTTCTTCTGCTTGTTCATACCAGTATATGTTTTGGGGGTCGTTTTTACTTATATATGTTTTATCGTTTGCTCTATCATCTAATGTATAAGTATAAGTGCAGAGTAGCAGGACAGTTAGGAAGATAGGCATTAGCATGCCTAAAACTTTATCCTGAATAAAAACGTTTCATCATCATCATCATCATCATCATCCTCTCTCTCTCTCTCTCTCTCTCTCTCTCTCTCTCTCTCTCTCTCTCTCTCTCTCTCTCTCTCTCTCTCTCTCTCTCTCTCTCTCTCTCTCTCTCTCTCTCTCTCTCTCTCTCTCTCTGTGTGTGTGTGTGTGTGTGTGTGTGTGTGTGTGTGTGTGTGCGCGTGCGCGTGCGCGTGCGCGTGCGCGCGCGTGCGTGCGCGTGCGCGTGTGTGCGCGTGTGTGCGCGCGCGTGCGCGTGTGTGCGCGCGCGTGTGTGCGTGTGTGTGCGCGCGTGTGTGTGCGTGTGTGTGTGTTAGCTCTTAACTTACTTTTTGTATCTGCACTTAGAGCTATTTTTGAATAAGCGCTTAACAAATCTTCATTATTATTATTATATTACTTTATGATCTTCTTTGAAATTATGATATATAGAGAATTGCATCGGTGTTTAGGTGACACTGAGAATCTCACTCGAGTGGTTTTAAAACCTTATCCTACGAGCGAAAGCGAGTATGATACGGTTTTAAAACCACTTGAGTGAGATTCACAGTATGACCTAAACACCGAGATAAGAATCTATTTCTTACTCACCTTTTTCTTGGCATAAATCCCATGTGAGTTGGTTTTCGGCACACGCCTAATCACAACACAGCCGCCATTGTGTCTTTGGCAAAGAACATGATGTTGTTTACTTTGAAATGTAAAGTGAATATTTTGGATTTCAGGAAAATGTACCTATATCATGACGCAATAGCGCAATATATGACCCCAGAGTGCCATGCAGTTGTCGCTATAAAATGGCGTCATTGCACGTGAGCTGAAAGCCTAGGTCAAGTTTCATTATCGTGTGTGCCCGTGCATTATTGTTGGCCCGATTCTCTACAAGACAATATTGTGCACACGTGTCTGTTCACATACCAGGGCTGTATCACACACGTGTGATACAACCAAGATGTATCACTCGTGTGTGATACAGCTTATCCGCTCAAAGCCAGCAAAACAGGTGTGTAAGAAAAACCTGTGCACTAATGAAAAATTTCCTTTATTTCGTGTATTTCAAGTTGTTTTTTTTGTGAAAAAAGTGTCATCAAGTACGTCACATTTCCCATTTTGTAAAAAGAGTGTTGATGGTAATGTAAAATGTAAGACACTGAGGAGATATCCAGACACGGTATTTTGACGTCGGTAATTTACATCATCTATGACGTTTTTATTCAGGGGAAAGTAATCTTCGATTTTCATGTTTTAAATTCTGTTTTCGATGCTTCGATTGCTAGGGATTTAATGGTGGCATTGCGGTGGAAAACATCGCCTTTTTAATAAAAGATGTTATCTCCTTTTGTGCTTCCGGTGTTTTTCGTGCATGCCACCTCGCAGTTATGTTTAACGCATTCAGACCTAACACTGTCAAACACAGTATCAGCCAACAATGACAGTTCAAGGGTGGTGCCAAAATAGCTTGGCGCCTAGAGGCGCCAAGCTATTATGGTACCGCCCTTGAACCACCCGAGTCCATTTTTGTCCCATATTTCGGTCGGACATAAAAACGTCGAATGTGAGAAGAAGAAAAAAAATTCAAAATTCCCGACAATACTTTTTCTATACAAAACACTTCGCTTATAACAAACTTCGGATATAACGACGAAAATATTTGGGTCGCCGGTCGATATAACGACGAAAATATTTGGGTCGCCGGTCGATATAACGACGAAAATATTTGGGTCGCCGGTCGATATAACGACGAAAATATTTGGGTCGCCGGTCGATATAACGACGAAAATATTTGGGTCGCCGGTCGATATAACGACGAAAATATTTGGGTCGCCGGTCGATATAACGACGAAAATATTTGGGTCGCCGGTCGATATAACGACGAAAATATTTGGTTCGCCGGTCGATATAACGACGAAAATATTTGGGTCGCCGGTCGATATAACGACGAAAATATTTGGGCCGCCGGTCGATATAACGACGAAAATATTTGGGTCGCCGGTCGATATAACGACGAAAATATTTGGGTCGCCGGTCGATATAACGACGAAAATATTTGGGTCGCCGGTCGATATAACGACGAAAATATTTGGGTCGCCGGTCGATATAACGACGAAAATATTTGGGTCGCCGGTCGATATAACGACGAAAATATTTGGGTCGCCGGTCGATATAACGACGAAAATATTTGGGTCGCCGGTCGATATAACGACGAAAATATTTGGGTCGCCGGTCGATATAACGACGAAAATATTTGGGTCGCCGGTCGATATAACGACGAAAATATTTGGGTCGCCGGTCGATATAACGACGAAAATATTTGGGCCGCCGGTCGATATAACGACGAAAATATTTGGGTCGCCGGTCGATATAACGACGAAAATATTTGGGTCGCCGGTCGATTTGTTATATCCGAAGTTAAACGCGTAGTTGGATTTGTCAGGTTTGTCACTTATTGAACGTTTTGGGTCTTGTTGATTTGTTTCGCCCAATCTGTCGGTTTTTATATAGTCCGGACAAGAAACGGAAACGGATATATAAACAGGATGCGGAATCGAATCGTTGTGAACATGTTTATATGGGGTTTTTTGTGGTATTGCTGTGTTGTCATTTGTTATATTTTTTTCCAAAATAAAAGACAGAAACTGATAATTTTGGTTGTGTTTGTTTGTTTGTTTGTTTGTTTGTTTGTTTGTTTGTTTGATTGATTCAGTCTAGATTTACCCAAAAGTACACAGACACTCCCGCGCTCACTAAACCGCCGAAGGGCATCGTCAGTACCAGTTAACTCCTTCACTGCCGAGAAAAAAATGAACATGATCCGACTGCAAGAGACATACATCCTCATGAGCCCCCGCGACTGCGGGGGCTCATGAGAATCTATGCCTCTTGCTGAGGCCAATTTGTATCAACGTTTCTTGGACGGTCGTGGCTTTTGGTCGTCGAATGTAAACAAAAAAAATCAGAAACAAAATGTACGGATATTGGCAGGGAAGGGGTTAATACGGGAAGGCTATGAAGTATTGCAGGGGAAAGCACTGTCAGGGGAGAGAACTGTGCATTATCGACCAATGACTGTGGATCAAGTTAACTCATTCTACCCCATCACCGAAATCTCCAAATTTTGTCGTTGTCCTCTGAAGACTGCACTCTAGTGCAGGACACAGATCGACCATGATAGTTCAAGGGTGATGCCAGAATAGCTTGGCGCCCATAGGCGCCAAGTTATTCTGGCATCACCCTTGAACTATCATGGTCGATCCTTATCTTGCTGTGGTGTGTCTGGGGTAGAATGAGTTAATCAAAACACACACACACACACACACATCAGTTGTGAGGGGGGGGGGGGGGGGGTTACTCAGTGATAGTGACTAATGTACGTACAGTGGCAAGGAAGGGATTAACTGGATGCGAAAAATATATGTTAATAAATCGTTGTGAACATGTTTACACGGGTTTGTTTGCATTTTTGTGCTGTTATTTGTTATACCTTTTTTAAAAATAAAAGACAGAAACGGATAGTTTTCAGTTTGTGTTTGGTTTTTTTTTTATTCACTCTTTGCGTTAGCCAAATGTACCAAAACGTGTACAAACACTCCTGCGCTTACCTTCTAACAAATCCCCAGGATAAAGCAGGAAACACTGTCCGAAAGTGCAAATAATAATAATAATAATAATAATAATAATAATAATAATAAATAGTGTTTATATAGCGCCCTTCCCCACGGACAGCAAGCTCGGAGTGCTTTACAGCACATATAAATAATTTGAAAAAGGAGAAAAATTAGAACGCACTCACTCTTTAAATAAACACCTGTTCGCACCATGTAGGCGCATTCCTAACACGAAACACACACGCACATACACACAAACACACACACACACACACACACACACACACACACACGCACGCGCGCACACACACACACACACACGCACGCACACACACACACACACACGCAGACTACCTACATGGGCTACCCATATATAAAAAAAACAACCAACATTTCCAGGCAGTAGATCCAGACTAAGATAATATTGATATGCGACCTGGAAAAGATGGGTCTTCAAATTTGTTTTGAAGGTCATCACGCTAGGGGATAGACGGACATGCAGTGGAAGTGAGTTCCAGACGTGAAGGGCCTGATAACCAAAAGAACGGGCACCAACAGGTTTTAGGCTAACTCTGGGCTGAACAAGCAGTTTCTGTGAGCTTGAGCGTAGACTTCTACTAGGATTGTACGATGCAAGGGGAAAAGACAGATATGCAGGAAGTGTATTGTCATAGTGTTTGTATGCCAAAGTGGCCAGCTTGTACTATATTCTCTGCTTGACAGGTAGCCAGTGGAGATGCTTTAGCAGTGACATAATCAGTGCGTTTTTTGCGATTGACTAACCGGGCTGCATTATTCTGCATACGCTGAATGCGAGTGAGTTGATCAAATGAGATACCAGCAAGAATGGAATTACAGTAATCTAGACGGGACAGAATGCGACAGCATACGAGCTGGGCAGTAGTCTTTTCTGTCAGAAAGGATCTGATCATGCCTATTCTGCGGAGCTCCAGGTAGGCAGTGCGGCAAAGATGGCTAACCTGTTTTTCCATCGATAAACTCGAATCCAGAGATACACCCAGATTGTTTACATCGGATTTGAAAGAAATGTCATGGCCACCTATGAAAATGTGGTCACTGCTGGCGGCAGATGTTCTAGCTCGAGTACCAACAAGCATGCTCTGTTTTGTCATCATTTAACTTGAGTCTGTTGCAAGTCAAATAGTCTTTGACTTCAACTATACATTTCTCCACATTGGAGACAATGGTCTGCAGTTTACTAGGATGGTCAGACTTAGAGACCTGAGTGCAGGGTTGATAGTCATTACTTTTTTTCTTTAATGAAATAACTTTTCTTTATTTCTGGTAAAAGGTTAAAGAAATACATTTTCTTTACTTTTTTTTTAATTAAAGAAATAAATTTTCTTTAATTTTTCTTTTTAATGAAATAAATTTGCGTTAAATACATGAATGATCATTTATTGCTCAGCTCAGACAAAATAAGTGGCATGCAGTTGAAAAGTGACACGCCACCAGATTTCCTCCTCTACCCACTATCTAAAACACTATCTGGCCAGATACATGCAGTAGTTATGAGAAGGGGGAAGAAAGAAAGGAAAAAAAACTCGGAAAACTGCACAGCGCAAGAAAAAGTCATGTGGCTAAAAATGAAACAATTCAGGCTTGTTTGATCTTATTTCGCGCTGCTGACAAACCCACTCATCTGCAAGAGTCATAGATCCTCAAGAACCCCAGCAGTCTTGGGTGGGGGGGTGGGGGGGGGGCGGGAGGTTGGTGGGTTAATGACGATCTATGCCTACTACTATTAAAAATGTATGCATGCACCCGTTCAGGTTTTCACCTGTGCTGTCCAATCGTTGCTGTACCATCTGCCTTCTCACTCCTGAAACGAAACCCACCCAACTGCAAGAGGCATAGATCCTCACGAGCCCCCGCAACTGCGGGGGCTCATGAGGATCTATGCATCTTGCTGGGATAATCTGCGCTCTTGTTTCGCTCAAGCAAAGTGGATCCCTTAAGTTTTTCACCTGTCCAGTCGTTGCTGTACCATCTGCTTTTTTACTCCTGAAACGAAAACCACCCAACTGAAAGAGGCATAGATCCTCATGCTCCCCCGCAACTGCGGGGGCTTGTGAGGATCTATGCATCTTGATGGGATAATCTCCGCTCGTGATTTTCTCAAGCAAAGGGGATCCGTTAAGTTTTTCACCTGTCCAATCTTTGCTGTACGAGTGCCATCTGCCTTCTCACTCCTGAAACGAAAACCACCCAACTGAAAGAGGCATAGATCCTCATGCGCCCCCGCAACTGCAGGGGGCTCGTTAGGATCTATGCCTCTTCCTGGGATAATCTACGCTCGTGATCTTCTCAAGCAAAGGGGATCCGTTAAGTTTTTCACCCAGAGGCATAGATCCTCCAAACCGCCTCAAATCGGCTGCAACTGGGTCAAACCGGTTTTGCGCATAGGCACCTGTTGTTCGTGGCGGAAAAACGAACTGAAGTAACGAAACTTTTAACGAAAGAAATCGATAATCGTTACTTTTATTTTTTAATTCGTTGAATTTTCTTTAACTTTTTAAAAACATTAACGCGTTAAATTTTCTGTAACCAAAAATTTAATTTGTTAAATCGTTAAATCGTTATATCGTTAAATCTTCCAACCCTGCCTGAGTGTCATCAGCATGCTTATGATACTCACAGCTATTCTGGCTGATGATTCAGGAAACTGGTTCAGTGTAAAGAGAGAACAGCAGAGGACCAAAACAGACCCTTGTGGGACACCATACTTCAAAGCACAGACTGAGACATGATCCCATTCACACATACAGACTGATTTCTTTCAAGAAGGGGCGGTCCGTGGCGTAGTGGTTAAGGCGCCTGCCACCAATGCCAGAAGGTGCGAGGTTCGATACCTGGTTTCGGCATCGGACTTTTCTCCTCTAGTGTCACCGTTAATTCGGGCGGACCGTGGAGGGTTCTTTCTCCGGGTACTCCGGTTCTTCCACCACCTCCACTTTGGTACCAGTTTCAGGTCACTTTATAAATTTCAAATACAAGCGATCAAAATTTCCGAAACCTCAGTAGCTGAGCTGACCCTTCGCACCACGTCTGCCTTGCACTGTGTTTGTCTTCAGATTGAATGAGTGTGTGTCACGTGAGCGTGCGTGTTGGGTTCAGTCCGCGGCGCTTTGAGTCCATTCGCCGAATTGGGAAAAAGCGCCTATATAATAAGCGGTATTATTATTATTATTTAAGAAGGTAAGACTTGAGCCATTACTATATCTTAAATTTTCTGGTTAAACATATTACATACATACAGACAGAAATGGACAGCATGTATAGTCGTGTCTGTTTGCCAGTTATCCTGTGAACAAGACATATTTCAGGACAACACTAAGAAAAAAAAGTGATCACCAAACTTGGTCTTTATTTTGTTTTAACTTTTTGTTGGCTTTAAATCCAAATGTTTAGCTACTAAACTTGAGAGATGACCTACAAAAAAGTTGAAGTATAATGCCCTACCCGGGCCTCAGTGACCACTGAGCTGCATCGCTGACTTTGAAACTGTGACAAGCCATGCCGGTACGCATCAGACGCAATGCAAGACCAAGCTATGGAACATACAGCATGGAGAGCTTGGAGTTTACAGAAATGAATGTGTCAGTGTTGCTAAGTGGAGCTCGATCAGTGTATATTATTACAGATCTAAGTAGGTCGTGTTCAAAATTTCCCAAGGACAGCAGGTACCAGTGTTGTCAGTACTAAAGGAAAATTAGAACAAGAAACGTTAAACATTAAACGTTTAGGGCTTAACTCTTTTGTCCACCACGAAGGTGATTTCAAAGACGGAGCACCGAAAAGAGGTCTGTATAAAATTTTGACCGCATCTGGGTTCGAACCCACGATCTTTCGGACCAGAGTCGAAAGCTCAACCAACTGAGCTCCCCAACTCCCAAAATTTAGGACCAAGGCTATTTATCATATTTTTCTTCTTGGAGTTGCCTTGAAATCATCTGCGTTCCAAAGTTATTTTAGAAAAAAAAAAGGAAAAAAAACCTACGGGTTGATGTTTCGACTCTTCACAAAAATCCTGCGTAAAACGCCCAAATGACTTCTGCCCCAACTCGACCTGGGCCACTTTGACGTAGGAGCCATTCTCGCATCCCACAACGGCTTTTTTGTGAAGAGTCGAACTGAAGTACGCCAAATGTGGCCCCTGGGCGATTTGGTGTAGGGGTCATTCTGGCATTCTACATCGGCATCGTCAGACCGCCAAACCCAATGCGCAAAAGGCAATCGGGCCGACGTCGGCCCGATGGTCTTTTGTGTATTGGGTGAGTGACCGCCGGTCGATCTTCTGCGGGGGGTCACTTTGTCGCGTTACACCGGTCGAATTTTCATTTCTGCTTTCTTGAGCGAAACGTGGGTCCCTTTCCAGTACATCCACGCCACTCCGTCAGCCCCTTCCACTGCTGACTGCTTGTAGAGGCCATTGAGGTTGGACGTGTGGCAGGCGCTGTACCACCAAGCCCCGTGAAAGAGGACGGCACAGTTCTGATCGTAAGTGTCGTGGTCTGCGTCGTACGTCGTAAACTGCATTCCCTCTTGCGCGTGCAGGCCGTGCCCTGTAATCACACGTGACGTGCGACATTTCATTCATATCCCGATTCAGATGTCCACTTTATGATGGAATGATTTCTGCAGAAGACAGGATGTAGCAAAAAAGATTCTCCAGCAACTCCAGAAGCGGTTTCGTTATTGCGCAGCTAATGAATACTTGTACAACCCTAGAAAAGAAGTGATTTTTTTCTTAAAGGCGGTGACTCACGCTCTGAAATGGATTGCTATGCTGGTTGACAGTCAAATCAGTCGCGACATCATTCTTGCTGACTTAAAATGCCTGCTAAAAAGTGTTGTTGGTTTTTTTTTTTAAATCGAGGCAGGAATGGGAAGCTCAGACTGGCACTGGGCCGTTGCCAAGTGCCAGTTTGGGCTTCCCATTCCTGCGTCGATTTGCAACTCAGAAGACTTTTGTGGGTCTGCTTCACAGGATATGCTGGAGTCCAGAGCAATGATCGAGCGAACACCCTCGCTGGCAAGGCAGAGGTCACACAGGGTCTACGGATGGGCAGATCAGACGTGGTGAGAAACCTGAGAAAGCATTGGCAGGAACAAGAGCCAAGGGCACCAACGCAGTGGATCGCCTCCAGAGCAGAGGTGTGGAGAAAGGCAGTGGGCGTTGGTCAGACTTGAAAGGTCGTAAAAGATCCATAGCAAACCAGACCTATATTGGTACAGTACCTAAAGGAACTCTGGGAAGATTATTGATGGGTGGGGTGGAACGTGTATGGGCTTTTCCAAGCGCAGAGATGCCATCTTGACTGAACTGAACTTAAAATATTATTGAAAGAGCGTTTATTGGTGTCTATTTTTGTGCAAGGATACACGGTTCGGACGCGTGCTAGCCTCTGTTATCTTCAGTGGAAAGTAGTGCTGATTTCTACGCTAAACGGCCACGTCACTGATGTGTGGTAGAGGTCTGACAGCGAGTACGCGAGCGCAGCCAGCCTCTGCATAGAAGAACGCAGTTTCATTGTCTTCCACAGTTGTAGCTATTAGTCGTTCAGTGACAACAGTCTTCCACAGTTGTGGCTATTAGTCGTTCAGTGAACACGGATTTCAGAAACAAAATATACGCACAGTGACAGGGAAGAGGTTAATGGATACAGGAAAGAAAAATACGTTATGACAGGTGGGATGAATGTACCAAAAAATATAAATAAATTTAAAAAAAAAAAAAACCCAATAAGAAAGAAAAACAGAACAACGTCATTACATGCAGAATGGATATATACCAAAGCGATTACGGAAAGAGTAATAAAAGGGGCCGTAAAAGTTTTATCCGCACAGTCAGCTAGAAACATGCAGCCGTGCTTTAGTATCTGCCGCCTTCAATAAAACGTGGTCACTCAGCTGTCCTTAAATCCGTAGTGTGAACTTCAGTAGAGAGGTTATGTTTTCGCCGAACGACTCCCAGTAATGAACGTGAGAGAAGTCACGCGGATAACCAGCTCAATTTAGCTTATGAAAAACGCTGGTTATCCGCAGTGATTTTGCACACGTTCGTTGAGGAGAGTCGTTCGTTTAAAACGGAACCTCACTATTTTTGTAGTATAAACAATTTCCGATAAGCGAAGGGACGGGAGTGGATTGGGGGGGGGGGGGGCGTGCGATGGGGGCGGCGGAGAAGGAGAAGAGGGGCATTCAATTCGAGGTGTGGGGGAGGGGGGGGGGGGTGCGTTTCAGAAGGCAGTTCAGTGGGCTGGGGAAATAGGGCACAGGTCGATTTTCGACTCTTCACAAAAAGCCTGCTTAGGATGCCAGAATGACTCCTAGCCCAAAATGACCCCGGTCGATCTGGCGTAGGAGCCAATCTAGCATATTACACCGGCTCTATTAGGAGTACACCAAAAAAGGACCCTGTGTGGATCTTGCGTGGGGGTCATATTGTCGCGTTACACCGGTCGAATTTTCATTTCTGCTATCTTGAGCGAAACGTGCACGCCCTTCCAAGCCACCCACGCGACACCGTCAGGCCCTTCCACTGCCGACTGTTTGTAGAGGCCGTTGAGGTTGGACGTGTGGCAGGCGCTGTACCACCAAGCCCCGTGAAAGAGGACGGCACAGTTCTGATCATAAGTGTCGTGGTCTGCGTCGTACGTCGTAAACTGCATTCCCTCTTGCCTCAGCAGGCCGTGCCCTGTAATCACACGTGACGTGCGACATTTCATTAATATCCCGAGCCAGCTTGTTTGTATAATGGAATGGCATCTGGCAAATGATAGAATGCAGGAAAAGGTTTCCGAGAAAAAGTTGTGCGCGGGTCAGCTCGGCTCACGTAGGCCCGAAGACCTTTCGTTACAGTTGTGCGCGGTTCCTTGATGAGATATCAAGTTGTCACAGACTCTTGCATATGCTAGCAGTTACAGTCTGCGTGTAATTGACATTTCCTTAATAGTTATGCGTTAACGCCGACTATGGCCATCTCATGGTCAGGTTACGGCACGCAGATCACGGATATTGTGGTCCTGTCAGCACTTTCCATCTCAAGAGGCAGTTGTGTTCCAGTGCAGTGGAGCCCTTGCAGCCAACAGTGCTCATGCGGATTACTCTTTCAGAGATAACTGCACCGAGGATTTGTGTCTGTTCCAGGTGTGAGGGGAAGCTATCGCATCGAGCACGCAAAACGCTCCATGTGTTTTTGCCCGCAGATTTCGACTTTCGGAAATTTCGACAATCTGATTTAGGAATAAATTCCATCGTCTAACAGATTCGTGGTGGGCGAAGGGTTGAAGTGGGGAAGATCTGAGGTGGGAAGTAGGTCGAGGTAGATTTGTGCGCTTACGTTGGAGGGTAAGGATAGGGTTGTGTCAAACGTAAAGGAGATGCGAAACGGGACAGAGTCGAGAGTGGGGAGGACGTACGGGTTTCAGGCGATAGGGTTAGTGAGGTTTTGTTTGCAACGAACGACTCCCAACAACGAACAAGAGAGAAGTTACGGCGGATAACCAGCTTCTATCTTAATTTAGAGAAAATGCCCTAAACAGCAGGTAGAATGTTCATGCCCTAAACAGCAAGTCGGATTTTCATGCCCTAAACAGCAGGTCGAATTTGTATGCCCTAAACAACGGGTCGAAATTTCATCTCTGTCTTCTTTAGCGCTATGTGGCCTCCCTTCCACAGCTGCCAGACAACGCCATCAGCCCCTTCCACTGCTGATTGCTTGTAGAGGCCGTTTAGATTCGACGTGTGGCAGTCCACGTACCACCAGGCGCCGTGATAATAGGCGGCACAATTATGGGCAACCACGTCATGGTCTGCGTCATAGGTCGAGAACGCCATTCCGTCTTGCACGCGAAGGCCGTCTCCTGTAATCACACACGCAAAGAACTTGACTGACGATAACGGTAGTTATTGCTCAAATCAAAATCAGGTCAAATGCAGTAGGTGAGCCTTTTTATAGCAATGACAGGCAATAGGTTGCGCCCCTTTATCGTAAAGGGACCTTTCGCCTGATCGCCCCGATCACTTCGGCATGCGCCGTCGTAGCAGTGTTCGTACCGGTTAAGTACCTGAAGCTGTGGGGCTCATTGTTAGTCCTGTCTTCTTTATAATCCATTTCATGGTCCCATTTTATGTGTGTTTTTCACGCTATGGTTGGAAGGTGTTAAAACATTCTACTCCAGGACCGAAATCCCCAAATTTTGAAGTTGGCCTCTGGAGGACTGTATTAAATTCCAGAGACAGATCGAGCATGATAGTTCAAGGGTGGTGCCAGAATAGCTTTGGCGCCTATGGGCGCCAAGCTATTCTGGCACCACCCTTGAACTATCAAGCTCGATCCATGTCTTGCTGTGATGTGTCGGGGCTGAATGAGTTAATACAGATTTGAGGTTATAAAAAGGTTGAGGAGAGACTGGAAGTTTGGGGCTGGGGGATAAGAGAGGGAGGGGGTGCTGCGGTTGTTGGGAGTACAGGCGAAATTTAGGGGTGGGGGCTGGGGGTGGGGGGGGGGGGTGGGTGGAGTGAAGCTAGATATCTCCTTAAGCAGCCGGTCGAACTATCATCTCAGTCCTCTTCAGCGCGATGTGCGCCCCTCCCGTCCAGCGTTGCCAGACCACCCCCTCGGCCCCTTCCACTGCCGACTGCTTGTACAAGCCGTTCAGGTTGGACGTGTGGCACCCGATGTACCACCAAGCCCCGTGGTAGAGTTCGGCACAGTTCCCTCCGTACATGTCGTGGTCCCCGTCATGGGTAGTGAAGGCCATACCGTTCTGAACCTCCAGTCCGTCTCCTGTAACCAGAGGCACACGCCATGATTGGCCTGCTGGACGGCGAGACACGCTAAAAATGACTTTCACACCTGATCGGACCTGGATCACTTTGGCTTACGCCAAAGTGATCCAGGCTCGATCAGGTGTGAAAGTCATTGTGCGTTTGGCTGAAGCCAAATTGTTCCAGGTTCAATCTGGCGCGAAAGTCATTTTGCGTTTGCTTACGTTAAAGCGATCCAGTTTCGATCGGGTTTGAGAGACATTTTTGGATGCGCGTGCAGAAGTTACCTCACCTGAATCTGGCGTGAAAGTTATTTTGTGTTGGCTTACGCCAAAGTGATCCAGGTTTGATCTGGCGTGAAAGTCATTTTGCGTTGGCTTATGTCAATGTGATCCAGGCTCAGTCTGGCCTGAAAGTCATTTGCGTTTGGCTCACGTCAAAGTAATCCAGGTTCGGTCTGGCGTGAAAGTAATTTTGCGTTTGGCTCATGCCAAAGTGATCCCGGTTTGATGTGGCGTGAAAGTCATTTAGCGTTTGGCTTAGCAAAGTCATCCAATTTCGATCCGGCGTCAAAGTTATTTAGCGTTTTTGCTTACGCCAAAGAGAGCCAGGTTCGATCTGGCGTGATAGTCATTTTGCGTTGGCTTACGCCAAAGTGACCCAGGTTCGATCTGGCGTGAAAGTCATTTTGCGTTGGCTTACGCCAAAGTGACCCAGGTTCGATCTGGCGTGAGAGTCATTTTGCGTTTTTGCGTACGCCAAAGTAATCCAGTTTCTATCTGGTGTAAGAAGCATTTTGGACGTGTATGCCGAAGTCACCTCACGTGGATCTGGCGTGAAAATCACTAGCGCGTCTATGTATGTCACGCAAAATTGCAAACTCCAAAGGGATCCTGGGTTGATCTGGCTTGAAGGTCATTAAGCGTGTCACTCATGTCACGGCAAATCGGCACGCCAACGTGACCGTGCGCTGATTCGGAGAGAATCTTTGCTAACACGAGGCGTGATTTTCATAAGCCCCTGCAGCCTTTCGGTGTTAATGAGTATCTGTGTCTCCAGCCGATGGAGAGGACTGAGCGAGGGACTGTTGCTAGATGCTCATTTTACTCGTATTGCCGACGAAAAGAATCTAATTCTCGTTCATCTGGATCTGAATTCTTTCCACGGGGAACTTTTAAAAAGCTGAACAATTCCAGCGACTTAATCCACTCGATTGCTTTCCAGACGGCCACAGTGTGTCCTCCGAGGCTGACTCAGTCCTCCGTGGAAATGTAATTACTTGATGAGAGAATGAAGGTGGAGATGGAAGGAAGTTGTGACTCCGGAACATGGTTGGTGCGCTTCGTGGAGGTAGGTGGTAATAACATTAGAGGATCATAGTTTTTTATCGTTGGGGGATGAATAGTGGAGTGGGGGGGGGGGCGGCAAGGGGGGTTGGGGGGGGGGGAGGTGGGAATGAGAGGTGTTTGCAGTTATTCTGACATTCTCAGTATATAACTATACTGAGGAGCAAAAGAAATGCAACATTTTTGGATTCCAAAAATGTCGCATTTCTTTTGCTCCTCAGTATGCATAGCATTCATGGTGCTGTGCACGTATTCGCGATATGGAGGGTAGCGTACTTTCCGCTTTGTCATTGTCGTAAGCTAGCGAACTGGTTCCACACGGAGGGAATCAGGGGCGGATCACAGTTACCTCGAGGGGGGTAGGATTCCAACTTTTTGTTTAGGACCTTTAACCATGACACAAAAGGTCTTCGGACGCTAGACCTTGCTTCCATCCGAAATATGAGACAACTGGGGGGTGGGGTCGGAGGTAGGAGGGGGGGGGGGGGTTGTGCATATGTCCGGTACTCACCGTTCGTCGAAATATCAAATAACGGGAAGGGGGAGCGGAGCATTTTAAAGAAATTTTTGTCTGGGAAAGGTGGGGGGGGGGGGGGGTAAGGGGGGCGGAAACCCCTGGAACCCCCCCCCCCACACACACACACACACACACACACACACACACACACACACCGTCCCCACCCCACCCCCCACCCCCGGTGATTAAGGTTAGGTGTATTGGGAGTTGACACCGTCTAAGCTCACGTGGAGGAGTGGTTTAAGGGATCTAACTCTTTGTTATGTGTTGGTCAAGCGATGAGTAATTCGACCCCCACTTTTCGTACTTATGCTATATTTTGAACGGCGGGTCGAAGTTTCATCTCTGCTTTCTTTAGCGAAATGTGGGCCCCTTTCCACAGCTGCCACACCACACCGTCAGCCTCTTCCACTGCCGACTGCTTGTAGAGCCCGTTCAGGTTGGACGTGTGACATGTACTATACCACCATGCGCCATGAAACGAGATAGCACAGTTGCCGTCAATCACGTCATGATCTACGTCATAGGTCGAGAAGGCCATGCCGTCTTGCACGCGGAGCCCATCTCCTGTAATCACAAACAAACATTGGGAGTTGCCTTTAACCCCTCACCCGCCGGGGCGAGGCGAACGCTATCCAGCTGCAAGAGACACAAACCTTCTCATGAGCCAGGTGGTACTAAACCCGTTAACCCTTTGGCTGTCCATAACGCGTTTTGTCGAGGCGTTTCCTTTCAGGAATCACCTCGACAAAACGCGCTATGGACAGCCAATGTGTGGAGTGTTTCAAGAAGCCTACCTGCCGTTCCACTGAATCCAGTCACGTTCAGGCGATACAAGTCCTCGGGGCCAGCGACTTTGAAGTCTGTGTACTCAGCGTAGGCTGTGGATCCGTCAAAGGCTTCTAGGTCAACGCGCAGCATCATTCTTTGCTTGGAGGTCAGCTGATGGATGTTGGTCAGACCTGTGTTGAATGAAGTACAACTATATCCACTTATTTGTCAATAACATTTAAAGTCGCTAGAAGCAGCATTATTATTTTAAAGTCACTTATGTTGCCCAGACCTGCGTTGAATGAAGACAGTTAAAATGTCCACTTATTAATCAATAATATGTAAAGTCACAATAAGCAGCATTATTATTTAAAGTCACTATATGTAGCGTAGGTTGTGGATCCGTCAAAGGCTTCTAGGTCAACGCGCAGCATCGTTCTTTGCTTGGAGGTCAGCTGATGGACGTTGGCCAGTCCTGTGTTGAACGAAGACAATTAAATATCCACTTATTTGTCAATAATATTTAAAGTCACTACACTCAGCATAACATGTAGATCCGTCAACTGTTTTTAGGTCAACGCGCAGCACTGTTCCTTGTTTCGAGGTCAGTTGATGTATGTTGGCCAGACCTGCGTTGAATAAAGACAATAAAAATGCCCGGCAGCAGCATTGTTCTTTTTGCTTGGAGGCCAGTGGATGGATGTTGGTGAGACCTGTGTTATAAAAGACAATTGAAATGTCCACTTACTTATCATTAACTCATTCAGCCCGACGCACGTATTTCCCAAATTTTAGAGGCGTCATATAAGGACTATGCACCAGTTGCAGGAGATGGATCAACCATGATAATTCAAGGGTAGTGCCAGATTAGCTTGGCGCCGACAGGCGCCAAGCTAATCTGGCACTACCCTTGAATTATCATGGTCGATCCATCTCCTGCTATAGTGCGTCAGGGCTGAATGGGTTAATATATAAAGTCACTGTAATCAGCATAGAATGTGGGACGGTCAAAGGTGTCCAGGTCCACGCGCACCATTGTTCTGTGCTTGGAGGTCAGCTATATGTGTTGACCTGTGTTGAGCGAAGACTTAATGATCTGACGTGTGAAAACAAAAACAGCACGTCCATTTTTGTGAAAAGCGAGATTTTCATTGTGTAGCAACGAAAATCTAGGGCACAAAAACAGACTTACTGTCTTTTGCATTCACAGGTCAAATAGCGATGCCTCAGTCTATACTGAACTATTAGTATAGTTGTCCTTAACTCTTTCGACAGGTGCCGCACCAGGATTCGCGGCTTGAGCCGCGAATCCGGATGCCACACGTCTCGAATGTGTTAAAGTGCACCGAACATTCTACGAATTTAAATTGTGAAACTGACCTTTCGATGAAGCCAACCATCCCTTTCCCGCCACATAGAAACAAGGGTCGCCTCGGCCACTACATCATTGTACTAAGGGGAATTACTCAGCGCTGGACAGACAAACAGTTAGATGATCCCCTTGGTATGTGTACCGTTCTACCAGCACTAGCCTCACCTATCTGGTTTGTGAATATTCTATAACTCGAGGCAAAATTTGTATCGCTACATTGTTGTGTATTGTCTTGTGCATCTACTGTGGAAAATCAGGGTATTTACCCGACCACATTTAGTAGTGCACCTTCTTATTTGTGTATGTGTGTTTCTCCTGCCTACTTCCTAAGTTCCAAAAAAAGACATGGGTTATAGCCTTGACCTGATGCATCCTTTTTAGGGATGTAGATGATCGTCTGGTTCTATACCTGCGTATTTTTCTGTGGGCTGGCGATTGGGTGTCTGATAGGCGGGGGCAGGGGCTCTAACTGTTTGTCTGTCCAGCGCTGAGAAATTCCCCTTGGTATGTGTACAGTTCTATCAGCGCTAGCCTCATCTATCTGGTTTGTGAGCACTACATAAATTTGGACATTTACATGAAGAGTTTTTTCCCCTCGGGAAAAAGGGAGAGTCGGGGTCAATTAGAGGCCAGTTCTAGCGAATTTAGCAATCAAAGCCTGCCATGGAACAGACAACTTTAACTTTAACACACAAAAGGTTAACCAACCCAGCCAGAATTCGCCTTGCAAGCTGCCGAAGAAGCTCTCATACTGGGACCAGGTGCGATAGAAATCCACTGAGCCGTCCTGTCGTCTTTGGAGGACCTGCAAAAGAATAATAATAATAATAATAATAATAATAATAATAATAATAATAATAATAATAATAATACATAGTTCTTATATAGCGCTGTTCTCCAGAAAAACACTGGACTCACTGCGCATGCACAACAGCACACCCTCTCTCTCAGACACACACACGATTATACACTACTTTAAACCACCCCATCTCTTCCCAACACCTTACATTCACTTCCTCTAGGATCAGAATAAAAAGGCAGTCAACAGTTAGCTAAAGATGAGCTAAGTGTCAAATGCCCGACAGAAAAGAAGAGTCTTTAAGTGAGCTTTGAACTGTGACAATGTGGGCAGATTCCGCATTTCAGTTGGCAGCGAGTTCCCCACACTTGGGGCTAAAAAGGTGAAAGAACGCTCCCCGACAGTTTTCATGTTAAACTTCGGGATTTTAAAAGTTTTCCATTGGAGAAACGGAGGGTGCGTGATGGCTGATAAACAGACAGCTTGGCAGAAAGGTACGGCGGGAGAGATCCGTCAAAATGCCGATAGGCGAAAACTGCAATTTTGTACTGGCAGCGGAATTTTACGGGCAGCCAGTGCAGCTGTTTCAGTAGAGGCGTAACGTGGTCTCTCTTTCGTTTCTTCAAGATGAGACGCGCCGCATTGTTTTGAATCATCTGCAAGCGTGAAATCTGATCTGCGGTAAACCTGCCAGTACAGAATTGCAATAATCGAGCCTGGACGTAATGAATGCATTTACAAGTCTTACAAGTCTTGATGCCGCACTTTCTGTGAGATACGGTCTGAGGTAAGAAATTCTGCGCAGCTCAAGGAAACCAGCTCGGCAGGCGAAAAAAGACAAGGAAATACGTACACTGCTCTATGATTTTGCACCTTACAGGTTTCAACCGCAAGGCCCCAAAACACAGATCAGCATACATACGCATTGGGTATACAGTAAACTTCGGATATAACAAAGTTTGTTATAAGCGAAGTAATTTACACAGAAAGAGTGCTGACGGGAACTTAGCAAACAAAAGTATTGTTATACCCGACTTTTGTAATGGCCGATCTTGTTATAAGAGAAGAGTATTTATTTTTCAGAAACTTACTGGCTAGTGTTTCAAATGATATTTTCTATGATCATGTGCTTAACTCATTCAGCCTTGAACCACTACACCAGCAGATTTGTCGACCATGATAATTCAAGGGTAGTGCCAGATTAGCTTGGCGCCTGTTGGCGATCCATCTCCTGCAACTGGTGCATAGTTTTTTTTTTTAAATTGATTGAACAATATATGTGTGTTGTTCTATGATGTTGGACCTTACGTTCTAGATGCGTAAGGCCCAAAATCACAGAACATCAGACATCTTTTCACGTGTTCGACCATTCACACATATTCAAAGCTAACTTTACAGTGAGGTTGTTCGTAAAAAGCGTCATCAAATTTTCGAGAGCACGATCCTTTTAGCGAAATCTTTTTATACTGTACTGTCGAGCAGAAGAAATGCGACAACATTCGAGTCACCAAAAACACTTTATTCACTACCCCCCCCCCCTCCCCCCTTCCCCCCCCCAAAAAAAAAATAAATAAATAAATAAATAAATAAAATTAAAAAATAAAATTAAAATATAAATTAATAATAATAATAATAATAATAATAATAATAATAATAATAATAATAATAATAATAATAATAATAATAATAATCAATAAATAAATAAAAATAGACTGCAGCATGACTCAAGTCATCGGAAACGCTTCAGTGTTCAGCGTTTCCAATGATTGAAAGTATGTCGCATTTCTTTTGTTCGTCGCTGAAGCGTTTCCGATGACTCGAATCATAATTATTACATTGTTTCCTTCTCGTCGCTGAAGCGTTTCCGATGACTCGAAAACAATGCAACATGATGTATGTCATCGGAAACTCTTCAGTGACAAACAGATAATGCAACATCATTCAAGTCATCGGAAACACTTGTCGCATTTCTTCTTCTCGTCAGTATAGATCGAACAAAATTGCTAAGCACCGTCCATCCGCCGCCCTCAGTGTCCATGTCGCAGTAGACAGGAATAGTGGTGATGTAAGACAGGTACACGGTGTAGACCCCGCTAGTCTTGTTGGCCGTCTGTACGTCACGACAGTGGGTGGGGTGGGAGGCTTTAAGAACACACACACACACACACACACACATACACACACACACACACACACAAACACACACACATACACACACACGCACGCACCCACGCACGCACACACACACACACACACGCACGCACGCACGCACGCACGCACACACACACACACATACACACACACAAGCACACACACATGACAGGCCTAATTCAGACTAAATCAAAGGGAGCTTTCTATGCTGCCTTCAGATTGCTGTCTTTGTGAACGCAGCTTAGTGTGGAATGATAACGGAAACGGGACCCATATATCCACGTTTCATTTGAACGGGAAACGGCCATTTGGCAATTCTACACACAACACAGACAAAACCGCAAAACAAAAAAAAGAGTGAATCTGTTAGCAGTAATCTCTCTAACCTGTTCAGGCAATAGTCACTAAGTGCAATTTTGTATTTACAATGAAAATCTCGCTTTTCACGAAACCGACACTCTCCAGGGCAGCTCTGCTCAGACTCTTTGTCCAGCACTCCAACATATTCCCCCCCAGCCCCCCCCCCCTTCCCCCCACGCCCCCCCCCTCCACGCCCCCCCCTCCCCGCCCCCCCCCCCCCCCACCCCCGCCCCCCCCCCTCTTGTTCCCCTCAACTTTCAAAACCTTCATTCGTTTGTGCATGTCTATGCGGATTTTGGACATTCTTGAATAAGTTTTCTTCGACAGAGAAAGATAGTCCAACTTACTGATCAAATCCTGAAGACGGTCTTTGAGATCTTGCACCTCATTGGTCTGATTGGTGGTCTCCTGACGGAGACTAGCGAGCTGATTGGTCAGGCCTGCACTTTCAGTCTGCACTGCCCCCAAATGGCCCTCAAGGATGGCTAGCCGAGACTCGACCGCGCTGACGTGCACGGTGGCGCCTTTGAGGAAAGGGGAATCACTCTGGACGCACGCGACGGAAGATGTGGCGTTGTCAGGGAGACAGGTGTAGTCGCCATCATGCGGAGGGTTAGACACGGTGAGAGAGAATACTCCGCTGATTTGGGTAGTGCTGGGTAAAATTGCGCCTGATGATGTCTGAAACACAGCCGCGACACCCATTGATAATGATGTTGATGATAGTGATGCTGCAGATGATATAATAATAATAATAATAATAATAATAATAATAATAATAATAATAATAATAATAATAATAATAATAATAGAAATGTCAGTGAAGAAAGCATGAAATTTCGACCCGCCGTACAAACTTTATAGCATAAGTACGAAGGCGGGGGGGGGGGGGGGGGGGGGGGGAGATTACTCAACGCTTGACAAACACATAAACAAAGAGTTAGATCCCTTAAAACTCTCTTCGACGTGAGCGAGATAGTCCCCCGCTTAACACCCCCACCCCACCCCCACCCCCCACTCTCCGTACCCCCCTCCCCCTCCCCCCCAGCCCCCTCCCTCCCCCCTCACCCCTCACCCCTCCCTCGCCCCCCCCCCCCTCCACACACACACGTAATAGTGGTCTTGAGTAAAGGTTCTATATCGTGACATTATGTTTCCTAACGTTTACTCACCGGCGTCAGGCAGAGACAATTATTTTTTATGGACAATGAATTTCTTGAATCTTGAAGTAAAAACCGGATCGTGTACTCACTTTCCAAACGAGAGACACAGGAGGTTGACCAGGATTTAGGATATGACCACAAGTAAGCTGAATGTGCCATTCGCCTGTTGTGGCGTCGAAAACAGCTTTGGATGCAAGACTGGCTTCCAGGTGACCGTTTTCACTCACTGGCGGGTCTGAAATTTATCACGTAATTACTTTAGGGCCTACTTCATCACATAATTACGTTACTTTCGTTGGATGGATCGACTAACATATAGCTCCGTCCTGTGAAAAACTGTCGACATTCACAGTAATCTGTGATTTTCGACAGTCTTTCACAAAGTGGTGTCAGCAAGAGGTATAGATCCTCATGAGCCCCCGCAACTGCGGGGGCTCATGAGGATCTATACCTCTTGCAGTTGGGGGAGCTGGGTAGCTCAGTTGGTTGAGCGTTCGACTCTCGTCCGAAAGGTCGTGGGTTCGAACCCAGCCCTTGGGGTCAAAATTTGTACAGACCTCTTTTCGGTGCCCCGCATTTGAAATCACCTTCGTGGTGGACAAAAGACGTTAAGCCCTAAATGTTTCACGTTTTCTTGCAGTTGGGTGGTGCTAATACCCGTTCAGTGCCAAGGAAATTGTGGACACCAGCCAACTGCAAGAGGCAGTCGCGGGGGCTCATGAGGATCTATACTTCTTGCTGACACGACTTTGAATACATGGAAGCTAGGACATTTTGGAGACCAAAAGGTTGACGGCCAGTGCTTGTAATTTAGATAAAACTACCAAAAGGAAAAAAAGCACTGTAACGGGAGAGAATTGTGCATTATCGACCAATGATCTATGATGCACAATTCTCTCCCCTGACAATTTCCCCTTTTTCCTACATACTTCGTAGTTGCTTCTAAAAATAGGACATCATTGTGCTGAATCAACAAAGAATGCACAAACACAGTCTGTGTCATATGGCATTAAATCGGCTAACTGGCCGTAAACCTAATTTCTTCGTTTTTTTAACGTTTAAAAAAAAAAGTACCACTCACCAGAAACTTCCACAGTCACCACCTGCACTCGCGGCTCCGCGACCCCCTTGAGGTTGATCAGCACAGAGTAACGTCCGCTGTCGGCCACGGTCACGTGATTCACCACTACACCGCCGTTGGGCAGAAAGCCGAGATCCTGGGAAGTCGTGGGCGCCTTCATGAACTGGCCGAAGATGAAGCTGGCGATGCCTACGGGTGTGCCTTAAATAAAATACACATTGCTTGTCTCGTTTGGTCCCGACGCATCACATCGAGATATGGATCGACCGTGATAGGTCAAGAGTGGCGCCAGAAAAGATTGGCGCCCATGGGCCCATTAACACTGAACTGGTCACTTAACGCTGGTAGTAGTAAATAGGTGACCAACTACGCAGAATTGCCCGAATTACGATGTTGCCATGTCATCGTCCCCCCTCCCCCGCCCCACCCACCCACCCCGGTCGTTCCTCCTCCACCCCTCCCTCCCCTTCCTCCCCACTACCCCCAACCCTCCGCCGCCGCCCCCCCCCCCTCCAAGCCGCCCACCCCCTACCCAATTTATTTTTCAATATAAAATGTAACTGGGGGAGTGGGGTGGAGGCGGGTGGGGATGGGCGGAAGGGGGGGGAGGAGGGGGAGGGGGCGCTGGTAACACGAGTAAGGGAGACACCTATGCATCATTGATCAATATTCTATGTCGCGCAGTTCCTCCGTTACTGGTATCCCCTTACTGAACTCTTACCTTGTCCTTAAAACTGATGAGCACGTACACGGGAACAGTTGTATCCAGATCACAAGGTGTGTCAATAAACACAATCATTCTTAGATCAAGATGCGAGAGACATAAACCCTCATGAGCCCCGCAGTCGCGTCTCTTGCTAGTTCTGTGTTCTTTATCTCATTCTACCCCATCACCGAAATCCCCCAAATTTTGCCGTTGTCCTTGCAGTGCAGGACACAGATCGACCATGATAGTTCAAGGGTGATGCCAGAATAGCTTGGCGCCCATAGGCGCCAAGCTATTCTGGCATCACCCTTGAACCATCATGGTCAATTAATATCTTGCTGCGGTGTGTCTGGGGTAGAATGAGTTAAACCTATTTTGGTCCACCTTACATTGCGTTCTTCACGCGAATGTCAGTAAGCCTGCCGTGCTTTCAGACGCGCAATTCGTGATTGCCGAACAGCGAAGGGGTTAACACATTTGATTTGTGCTGCACTCGAATACGCGGCTTTATGCCGCGTATCCGGATGCAGCAGGTCTGGAATGGGTTAACCCATTTGAATATGCTTGCAGCCCGCGTTACTGTTAATGTTGTAAAGTGTTCAGTGGCTGCATGCACGAGAGACAGAACATCCCAAGGAAGACAGAAACACGCATTGAAAAGACAGTTACATCACAGTTTATTAATATTTCGGGTTTTAACCCCTTCCCTATCAATGGATCTATATTTTGTTTCTTGAAATCTCTGTTCATTTCATGATCAAAAGCTACAATCCTCCCAGGAACATGGATATGACTTTGTTTCAGCAAGAGGCATCAGTAGATCCTCATGAGCCCCCGCAGCTGCGGGGTCTCATGAGGATCTGTGCCTCTTGCGGTCGGGTAGTGACCACTTTTTATCTGCATTGAAGGGTTAAAACCATTTAAGGGTTAAAAACCCGAAATATTAATAAACTGTGATGGAACTGTCTGTTCAAAGCGTGAGCTTTTTTTCAAAATACGCATGCAAACAAGTTCACAACTTGCTACTTGTCTGTTGATGGAGGTATGTGGCTGCTAATAAAGGGTTAAACACTAAAGGGGTTAAAAACACCGAAATATCAATAAACTGTGAAGTAACTTTCTTTTCAAAGCTTGAGCTATTTTTTTTTTTTTTTCGAAATAGACGTGCGAACAAGGCACACAATTACCTACTTGCCTGTTGATGGAGGCAAACGGTAACTCACCAAAAAGGCGACTACCAAAAGCGTGTAAAATGCAAGGTAATTCCCAAGAAAGAAAGAAGCACTCTTGAAAAGGAATCTACAACACAATGCCCAAGAAAGAAAGAAACACGCTTTAAAAAGGTCAAATGCAACCCAACTGTGTTGTACTTTCCCTTTCTAAGCGTGTTTCTTGCTTGGCTGGGAATTTCTTGTCAGGACATATTGTGAGCCACTGGCCCAATCCTGCACGGACAAGACCGCTTCAAAGTGGACAGTGCACACAAAAGAAAAGTATACTTACGAGCAAAAGAAATGCGACACTTTTGGAACCAAAAATTCGCATTTATATTTCTTTTGCTCGTCTGTATAGAATCTGACTTGCATTTCAGTACAAAACGCTTACCATCTGAAGACTCATAGTACCACTCAATGTCAACGAGGTCATCAGAATCCGAGAGACTGAACGTCCAGGGCAAGTTGACCGTGTGACCCGTACACGCTGCTATCGTCGTTCCATTCGGGAGCGAGGCTGATGACGTCCACTCTAGCGCAGTGGTTACTAAATTAAAAATCAAACACCTGCAGTTATTAAATTAGAAAGCACACATGTTAAATAACCACTGATTTTTTTTTTTTTTTTTGGCATATATACGTGTTTGTCTGTGACTTTAGACCAGCATGCCTTTATAACCTTCTTTATGTACTCAGGGCATATCTGGGGGAGGGGGTGGGGGGTCCAGGGATTCTGGCTTTTGTATCAGGTTGAAGGTCACAAACAAAAAGTTGGAAACCCCCTCCCCCTCAAAATAACCAATCCGCCCCTGGTTCTAGGTTTAGATTCATCAAATAATTACTTATTTCCGACGTGTAAGCTGTAGTTCGCTCTAATCCTCGCTAGTATTCTATTTTGGGGCGGTCCGTGGCGCAGTGGTCAAGGCTCCTGCCACCAATGCTAAATGTGCGAGGTTCGATACCCGGTTCCGGCGTTGGACTTTTCTCCTCTAGTAAGTGTCACGGGGGGACCGTCGGGGGTTCTTGCTCCGGGTACTCCGCCTCTTCCGCCCCCTCCACTTTGGTTCCGGTTTCAGGCCACTTTATAAATTTCAAATACAAGCGATCCAAATTTCCGAAGCCTCAGTAGCTGAGCTGACCCTTCGCACCACGTGAATGTCCTGTGTTTGTCTTGTACTGTGTTTGTCTTGTACTGTGTTTGTCTTCAGAGTGATGGCATGCGTGTCACTTGAGCGTGCGTGTTGGGTTCAGTTCGCGCCGCTTTGAGCCGATTCACAGAATTAGGGTAAAGTGCCTATATAATAACCGGTATTAATAGTAAACTTATCAAAAAACAATGTGTACCATATTATTCCACGGAAATTCAAGTTGGTTTAGCGTTTGCTCAGAATGTGTGTGTATGTGAAAACACATTATTATTAACTCATTGGAGACGTGTCGTATACGGATACGCGGCGAATAGCCGCGTATCCATATACGGCACGTCTCCAATGAGTTAAAGCGATCTGCTCCATGGTGGGCTTTGATTGCTAAAATACAGCGGGTTATCAATGTCGTCGTGCCTCAACAAAGAATTTTCTTAATTTCCTACCGTCTTTTGCACAATCCTTGAAAGCAGGCAGACGTACTATGGGTTTTCGTTGCATTTTGAGAGTAACGGAAAGAAGTCTCTTGCATACTCACTTAATTTGTTCATTGCACGACATTCAAACACTTTTTTGAAAGCCCACTACCGCCGTAACTGTTCAAAGATACACTTCTGTGAGAAACGGTTACGAAACGCAACCCACAGGTCTAGTTTTGGTTCAGTTGGACACAGGAGAATCCAGTTCAGCACACGTCGTCTTAATATCAAGTAACCTGACAATGACTCCACTCCTGTCCTATAAATACAGTGCTATAAGTACGAGAAACAGTTAAAAACAGTTTGAAACGCTAACGGCTGCACAGAATAAATAAGTGCGGTTACGCATGTGTTGTTGCTGCCTGTTTAAGCTGCCTTTAAAGTTCATTGGGTGTGTCGACAAGACAAAACAAACACAAATGGTGCACAAACGTGTCTTCGGATGTATGCGTAATGGTACTTTGACCCATTCAGCACTGACGCACTACAGCAAGGAGATGGATCAACCATGCTAATTCAAAGGTAGTGCCAGATTTGCTTGGCGCCTGTCGGCGCCAAGCTAATCTGGCACTGCCCTTGAATTATCATGGTCGATCCATCTCCTGCAAATGGCGTATAGTCCGTTGACGCCTTCAAAATTTGGCAAATACTTGCGTGGGACTGAGTGAGTTAATATGAATTTAGCCCTATTGTCCGGCACTATTGTATGACATACTGAGAACATTAATAAAGGAGATATTGAGTTCTCTTGATAAAGGAGATATTGAGACCTCTCGATAAATGAGATATTGAGACTTCTTGATAAAGGAGATATGAGACCTCTTGATAAAGGAGATATTGAGACCTCTTGATAAAGGAGATATTGAGACCTAATGATAAAGGAGATATTGAGACCTCTTGATAAAGGAGATATTGAGACCTAATGATAAAGGAGATATTGAGACCTCATGATAAAGGAGATATTGAGACCTCTTGATAAAGGAGATTTTGAGACCTCTTGATAAAGGAGATATTGAGACCTCTTGATAAAGGAGATATTAAGACCTCTAGATAAAGGAGATATTGAGACCTCTTGATAAAGGAGTTATTGAGACCTCTTGATAAAGGAGGTATTGAGAACTCTTGATGAAGGAGATATTGCGACCTCTTGATAAAGGAGATATTGAGAACTCTTGATAAAGGAGATATTGAGACCTCTTAATAAAGGAGATAATGATAACTCTTGATAAGGAGATATTGAGACCTCTTGATAAAGAAGATATTGAGACCTCTTGATAATGGCGTTATTGAGAAGTCTTTATAAAGGAGATATTTAGACCTCTTTATAAAGGAGTTATTGAGACCTCTTTATAAAGGAGATATTGAGATCTCTTGATAAAGGAGATATTGAGACCTCTTGATAAAGGAGATTTTGAGACCTCTTGATAAAGAAGATATTGAGACCTCCTAACCCTTTACTGCCTGGTGTAGATCGCTTTAACGCATCTCTGTCGATTCTATTAATCGTAGAAGTAACAAATAAATCCAAAAGATTATAGTGTGTGCCGGTCTGTGATTTCCAGCCGTAAGGTCCAAAATCACAGACCAGCGCAGAGAGGATAAGCTAAACATTCTTACCTTCCAGCACTGTGGTTTGGAAAACAAGAACATAAATCAACAACAGTGGCATGTTTGCAATGCATGCATTCATTCTCTACTACATCCAAAACGTGCACAATGCTTTGCACTGACAAGTGTTTTCAAACACTGTGCATGTGCCACGCTACGAGATTTGTGTTTGGGTCTGGGATTTTGGACCTTAAGGCCTTTAATGTGTCGGGTTTCGCCGCATCCTGATGACAATGTGTAGGCCATTTGTCATATTTTTCAAAGCACGCAGGCTAAAGTTTTTTCGCGACACGTTTGTTATCTCGAGAGGTCTCGAAAGTTTGTGTCGTCGTGTTGTAAGTCCTTTGAGGTCATCGCTTATCTTCTTTGCACTTATGGAGGTCATCGCTTATCTTCTTTGCACTTACGTGTGTCCGAGCAATGATTTGAGTCTAAGTTTAACTTTTGGTACTGGTATTCATCAGTTTCTCTTTTTTATAGAATGTGAGCTTGTGTTTCTTGAAAACGACGTGAGAACTCATGTCTTAATCCCTGCCCTGCCACTTGTGCGTACATTTTTGTCTGTGAAATCTCGGTTCAGTCAACGACCAAAAGCCAAAACCGTCCTGGAAACAGATAAACTCAACGCACCTCTCACCGTAGAAGGCCTCCTAAACCCCGACCCTAAAACATGGTCCACCACCACCAAATACACAATACACCTGCTTAATAAGCACCCACTAATCCGATACATCTAACCAAACTACAGACATGACGAGAGGTAGATCAAAAGCGATGCGTGGACATCAGCGACAACCAGTCAGAACATAACTCCCCCCCTCCCCCCCCCCCCCACTCAACCCCCGGCCCACCCCCCCTGGACGAAATCAGCGAGAGCTGGAAGTCCGTATCCTTTAAAAATAGCATAGCATAGGAAACATGGATACAAATTGGTATCAGCAAGAGACATAGATCCTCATGAGCCCCCGCGATAGCGGGGGCTCATGAGGATCTATGTCTCTTGCAGTTTGGTTGTGTTGACTTTTTCTCGGCAGTGAAGCGGTTAAAAGCTTTATTCCCTCGTGTGAGTGATCTAAATTCACAAGCTGGACCTTGTTTCTGTGTTAGAATTAAGCGGCAGCTTAAATTACGTAGGGCTTTGACAGCAAATTCGTCTTTATAACTGTTGTTTTTCTTTTTGGTCACCATGGACCACGTTCTTATTTTCTATATCGTTTCCTTCTTTTAGCTCGTGTCTTTCGTGTCTCCGTCAGTCCGTGCCGGTTGGATTTGCTTGTGCATGTTCGTAGTTGTTCTATTTGCCTCCGCATCAAAAAGCTATTAGAACGGGCTTTACAAGCGCTCAACGAATGATGATGATGATGATGATGCTGATGATGATGCTGATGATGATGATGATGATGCCGACGACGATGACGATGACGACGACGATGATGATAATGTTGATGGTGATGATGATGCGGCAACTGAAGTTAGAATTCGAGACATAAGTGCCCTGATTTGACAAAATGGGAAAAATCCATTTTTAGAGCAGCGAAATGTTTTTTTGCGTTTGTTTTTTATTTCTTTGTTTGTTTGTTGTTGTTTTTTTGTGTGTGTAATACAATAATTAAAAAAAAACATTAACCCGTTCACTGCCGCGAAAAATGATATTCCCCGACCAACTGCAAGAGGTACAGATCTTCATGGGCTTGAGGGCTTGGGCTCACGAGGATCCATGCCTCTTGCGGATACCACTTTGCATCCAGTGTTCGTGCGCCGGCCGCGGATCTTTCGCGTAGAATTCACACAGACTTCATACGCACAATGTACGGTCAGTGGCAGTGAAGTGGTTAAAGACTCCCTGCATTCGGACATGCGGCATTATGTTGAGTATCTGGACAAGACCCGTCTCGAAAGAGTTAATCCATTCCCCCCCCCCCCTTCCCCCCTCCCCCCCCCCCCAAGGCCGCGTGTCCCAAATTTTAGAAATGTCAACTGTGTGACCAGTTCCAGGAGATAGATCGACCATGATATTCAAGGGTAGTGCCAGATTAGCTTGGCGCCTGATGGCGCCAAGCTAATCTGGCACTACCCTTGAATTATCACGGTCGATCTATCAACTGCTGTAGGGCGTAGGGACTAAACGTGTTAACTCATTCGAGACGTGCCGCCTCCGGACACGCGGCGTAAGCCAAGTATCCGGAGGCGGGACGTCTTGAATGAGTTTAGTAATCGTATCTTTCATTTCCACTTTTCATTTGGATTGTTTTTACTCCTCATTCAATGTCCTTACAATATTGACAACACGTTTCAGGTAACTTCCGTCATGTTGTCCTAGATGCTGGTTTAATGATAAGAAAAAAAAAGATTTGAATGGCAGGGACATTTAGCTGGTGTACACAGTTAAAAGACAATGACACAGGCTTGCCTCTGCTTTTAAAATTCAACATAGAACACTCACTAAATATTCATATCGATTCCCCCTCTGACGTGAACGATTTAAGTCTGTGACTACGTTCTTCTTTGCGTTCGTATTGTGACTGGCGTCCCACATCTGTAGCGAACACATCCAGCCTTCGAGAGGGCATAGATCTTTGTGAGCTCAAGCAGCTTGCTGGGTTCATGAGAATCTAGGTTTATCGCAAGTACCATTTATATCCGTCTTCTTCGCGAGGAGCTCTTCGTCGAGATGTCAGATGAATATTTTGGGACTGGCGCTCCAGGATATATGATTTTTTTTTTTTTCCCCCAGGTATACAGTTCTAGTCCATTGTGGGGCTCAGTTCGACTGAGACCCCGAAAATGTCGGTGCTTATTGTGTCCGTTTTAGTCGTGCAGACAGTGGTTTTTCAAGGTACGTTTTTTACATCAAAAATGCATTTTAACCCATTTAGCTTCGACACACTACAGTAGGAGATAAATCTGGAAAATTCAAAGGTAGTGCCAGATTCGCTTGGCGCCGACAGAGCCGCATGTACATCATGTTAGTCATCTTGTGACAATTAGAAGGCTAATAAAGTAATTCTGTGGTGATGATTTGTACTACTGAGCAACAATGTACTGCTGACAAAATTTACTGAGTGCATGCTGATGTGTGTACAATGAAAGTGCATTGTTCATTCGCCATTGTTCATCTCTGTAAAATGAATAACTGTTTTCCAACCTCTCGGACAGAACGCATTGCAATTTTTTTTTAAATGACAGTCATTATAAAAATATAATTAAAAAAAATTGTAGTCGTTCATTTTGCTCTTTCCTTCTGTTTTTTTTTTTTTTTTTTTTTTTTTTTTTTTTTTAGTAACCAGTGCGCTAGAGTGGACGTCGTCAGCCTCGCTTCCGAATGGAACCACGATAGCGGCGTGTACGGGTCAGAAGGTCACCTTGCCCTGGACATTCAACGTCACAGATTCCGAACGCATGGTGGACATTGAATGGTACTACGCGCCTCCAGAAGGTAAATAATGGCAGTTAACCCCTTCCCTGTCACTGTACGTTACATTTTTGTTTCTGAAATCCTGGTTCATTCAACAACCAAAAGCCGACACAGTCCAAGGAACATGGATACAAATTAGTCTCAGCAAGAGGCATAGATCCTCATGAGCCCCCGCAGTCGCGGGGGCTCATGAGGATCTATGTCTCTTGCAGATGGATCGTGTTTCACTTTTTTCGCGGCAGTCAAGGGGTTAACCCCTTCAAGGTCGGGACTTGGCGAACAACATCCAATTGCAAGGGTCACAGCCCTTCGCTAGAGTCAGTGCTTCTTTTTGGTTACATATGTAACCTGGTACCATTCGTATCTATGGATTTGTGTTTCTGTCTACCGTATTTTGAATACGGTAGACTTTGAAATATGGCTGGTCGGAGCGCATTCCGGAGCATGCACATGACGTTTTTGGCGTGTAGGGCAGAAATTCTGACAAAGAAGTAACAAGATAAAAATGACGTCACGTCTAGCTACGCAAACCTTGCTGGAGAACGTCTTTTTCGCGCCAAAGCGCCGAGCGCGCGAGCGCGCGTGTGTGTGTGTGTGTGTGAGAGAGAGAGAGAGAGAGAGAGAGAGAGAGAGAGAGAGAGAGAGAGAGAGAGAGAGAGAGAGAGAGAGAGAGAGAGAGAGAGAGAGAGACAGCGACTACAGCAGCGTTTGAGGACGGACAAGTTTGAAATTGTACGATATTGTCCCTAAAAGAATTATCTCGAGACCATTTTTTTATCTTTTTTATTGGCGAAAAAATGGCTGTTTCACAAAAACCGGTTGATCCACACTGAAGTCCGTAATTTTTCTTATTTTTACTAGATATTTTGCATATAGCTAGATAAAAGGGAGATCATGAATGCGTTCGTTAACCAGCATTGTGCCTCTAGAACCTTTTGAGTGATAATTAAATATTTTTTAAGAGATATATTTTCCCGTTTTGGAATTAATTTCACGAATTATATGGGTTTATCTTAAAACAATTGAATCTTTTTTTACGAAAAAAAAATTTTCTCATTAATAATCGCATTATTTTTCAACAACAAACCAAGGGGAATTACTCAGCGCTGGACAGACAAACAGTTAGATCCCCTGCCCCCGCCTATCAGGCACCCATTCGCCAGCCCACAGAGAAATACGCAGGTATAGAACAAGATGATCATCTACATCCCTAAAAGGATGCATCAGGTCTCTTATATAACCCATGTCTTTTACCGGAACTTAGGAAGTAGGCAGGAGAAACATACATACACAAACACGAAGGTGCATTACTAAATGTGGTCGGGTAAATACCCTGAATTCCCACAGTAGATGCACAGAACATTACACAACAATGTAACGATACAAATTTGCCTCGAGTGGGCTGGCGAATGGGTGCCTGATAGGCGGGGGCAGGGGATCTAACTGTTCGTCTGTCCAGCGCTGAGTAATTCCCCTTGGTTTGTTGTACAATTCTGCCAGCGCTAGCCTCACCTATCTGGTTTGTGAGCATGATTTTTTAATATACGGTACTTACATCTACAGTTTGTCTCGGTTGTCTGGTACGATATGGTCACTTGTGATATGTATGCCCTAAGTATCGAAGTCATTTGTAAAACAGCTAACATAACTTTAAATTTTCTTTTACGAAAAAAACCCTATCTTTTCATTAATACCCGCATGATTTTTCATAAACAGTGTTTGCATAAGCCTGCTGTTTGTCCCGGCCCTGCGGTAGGATTAGGTCAAATTGTGACCTGTAAGCCCTAGGAGTGAAAATCAGCAAGTAAATCGCAAAATTGATCCTCTGATACGTCAAATGTTAGTTCTGCGATGAGTGACGTATAACATCGAGTCATTATGAACACGGCGTCTTGGGACTAATGATACCATGACGTGAAGCATGAAGTGACGTCATTTCGCTGCTCGTGCTATTATTCTTTTTCAGAATAGTTGTATGCTACGCCAGACCCGGCACAGAGCTTACGAATGGCGGAAATGGCCGTGTGTCCGTCGTTATTTCTGTGTACCAGTATGTTTGGATCAGAGGGTGGGTTACAGTAGAAGGAGATGGATTCCTATCGCTACACGAGCGACAGAGTGTACTAATGGCGGAAAGCGCCGTGTGTCCGAATTTATTTGTGTGCGCCGACGTGTTGATCAGAGGTTGGCTTAGAGAGGAGGGAAATGGATCAGCATAATAAGCCTAAAAATATGAACAACTCTGAATGTTCCTAACAGATAAACGCATCTGAGCTCCGAACAATCCGGTAGACTTTGGGATGAAATCCTCATCTTGTTTTTAATGTGTTGTTTTGGTATCTCACAATGGTCTATCCACGACCACTTCAGGCATTTCTTGCATGACCTATGACAGTGAGGGGATATTGACACAAGCACGGGATGATCGTTGCGTCATTGCTCACTTCGGCACACGGGTAGTAGTAAACATACTGACGAGCGAACGAAACCCGACGTTTTTGGAATCATCGGAAACACTTCAGCAAAACTAAATTCATACATTCTAAGATTCTCAGGAAGTAATCTTGTTCGAGTGTCATCATCCGTTTTCCTAACCGTCTTCATTAACCCATATCATACTGAGGCTAAAAGCTTCAAATTTGTACACAGCCATATGCAAGCTACATTATAGTACTTACAGATAAGGATATAGACCAATGGCTTTAGTTCAAGGGTGGTGCCAGAATAGCGCACTACCCTTGAACTATTTTAGTCAAACTTATTTCACACACTGGTGTATTCCAAATGGTGCGGGTTAAAATAAAATAAAAATGTGTTCCGCCACAATTCGAATCTACCGCTCTGTCTTGAACGTCCCAAGAATTGGCCACATGAGTACGCCATCACCTTCAGCCCCAGAGCCAAGCGGCAGTTGTTGGACTGACCACGATAGCTCATTTCCAGTGCGGAACAGGCCCAGAGTGGAAAATGCGTCAAGCTAGCCAGGCACTGTCCCAAGCTGCCACTGTTGGTCCACCTCCAAGCAACACACAGACAGAATGACTGACTGACTAACTAACTAACTAACTAACTAACTGCCTTACTGACTAACTGACTGACTAAATAACTAACTACCAACTAATGCGTCAAGCCAACCAGGCACAACTCCAAGCTGCCAGTGTTGGTCCACCTCCAAGCAATGCACAGACTGACTGACTAACTAACCGACTGACTAAGTAACTAGCTAGGTAGCTAGGGAGCTAGCTAACAAACTAACAAACTAACTAACTAGCTAGCTAACTAACTAATGCGTCAAGGCACAGCTCCAAGCTGCCAGTGTTGGCCCACCTCCAAATAATGAATAGACTGACTGACTAACTGATTGACTAACTAAATAAATAAAATTGTATTGTTTTTAAGGTACATCCAGAGGCATCGCCAGCTTTGTCTTCAGCCAGTTCATGAAGGCGCCCACAACCTCCCAGGATCTCGGCTTTCTGCCCAATGCCGGCATAGAGGTGAACCACGTGACCGTGGTGGACAGCGGACGTTATTCTGTGCTGGTCTCCATCAGGGGCGAACTGGAGTCACCAGCACAGGTGGTGACTGTGGAAGTGTCCGGTGAGTGGTGAAAAGTAAATCATTCGAGACGTGCCGCATACGGATACGCGGCTTTCAGCCGCGTATCCGTATGCGGCACGTCTCGAATTAGAGTGAACAATCTGTGTAAAGCGTGTGCTAGTACTGTAGTACAAAGAGTCCTCCACTGCGAGAATGGTCTAAGGAATATGGCAACGTAAGTCCGTTGGACGTAAAATACATTGTTGAAGGTTTTTACATTAACTTCGGACATTTCAAAGTGCCAGGGGACTCAACTTTTCGTGTTGTTTTATAAGTAATTTGTTATAAGCGAAGTACGGTCAGAAAATCTAAACAGTTGTTATGTCCGAGTTAAGTTATAAACCTAAGATACCAGGAGTCCCAAAAAGTCAAACACCAAATATAAACTGCATCGTCTTTTGCAAAGCGTTTTAAAACCGTGCTGGTCCGCGTTACTCCTAGTTCTAGTATCTTTAATTTAGTTATCGCCGGGGGAAAAAATAAACACAATCCAGCTGCAAGACACAAAGATCCTCGTACCTCAAGCTTATAACGATGGAGGTGGAGGAGGTGACGCACGCTCTGATATGGATTGCTACAATGGATGACAGCCAAATCAGTCACGCCATCATTCTCACAGACTTACTTAAAATACCTGCTGCAAATAATCGACGCAGGAATGGGCAGCCCAGACTGGCACCGGGAAATGGCCAATTAATGACAACTCCGAAGACTTTTGTGGGTCTGCTGATGCTGGAGTCCATGATCCAGGGCAATGATCGAGCGGACACCCTTCGCTGGCAAGGCAGAGGTCACACAGGGGCTACGAATGGGCAGATCAGACGTGTTGAGAAGCCTGAGAAAGCATTTCCAGGAACAGAGCCAAGGGCATCCAACAGTGGATCGCCTTCAGAGCAGAGGTGTGGAGAAAGGCAGCGGGCGCTGGACAAGACTGGAAAGGACTCGAGAGATCTACAGTAACTCATACAAGTATTGGTGCAATATTGAAATGAATTCTAGGAAGACTTCTGATGGGTGGGGTGGAGCGCGTATAGGCTTTACCGAGCGCAGGAGATCATAGCTTGACTGAACTGAACTAGATCCTCATAGGCCTCCAAAGCAGTTGCGGGGGGAGGGGGGCTCATGAGGATCTATGCCTCTTGGGGACGCCACTTTGTGCCCATGTTCCGTGAGCGTCGAACCAACAATGATTTTAGAAGACAGCCTGCGCCCGCAATTTCCATGGGGAAAATGTGAACACAGCCCACCTGCAAGAGGCATAGATCCTCATGAGCCCCCGCGACAGCGGGGGCTCATGAGGATCTATGCTTCTTGGTGACAAATACTTTGCGTATATGTTCCTTGGACGGCTGCATGGGGCTACTCGGAGTTGACTGAAGAAAGATTTCAGAGACAAACCCACTAGCAGTGGAAGTGTTCACGGCTTCTTTCTCGCCAAATTTTCAGATCCCCCGGCGACTGAGCATCAACGGCTTCAGGCGAGCATGGCACCCAAAGCGGTCATGGACGCCACGACTCGGGAGTGGAACATCCAGCTGTTCTGCGGGCGTTTCACCAGCCTGGGCCAGCCCCCTGTGTCCATGGTGTGGAAGGTAAGAAACTGGTGGACGATTTACACGATTTACAGTTTGCACGTGCTTCGACGAAAACAGCGGATTATAAGCCCCGGACAAAACGTGCGATGTCGCATGTTTGTCCGGGGCTTTTAACCCTTTCCCTGCCACTTGTACGTACATTTTTTTTCTTTTCTGAAATCTTTGTTCATTCAACGACCAAAAGCCGAAACCGACCATGAAACGTGGATACAAATTGGTCTCAGCAAGAGACATAGATCCTCATGAGCCCCCGCTGTCGCGGGGGCTCATGAGGATCTATGTCTCTTGCAGTTGGATCGTGTTCACATTTTCTCGGCAGTGAAGGGGTTAATTGGATGTTTTCGTCGAAACACATGTACATTTAACAACCTGTGTCTGATTTCCGAACAAACGTCTATTAAGTGACTTCAGTCTATTCCGGTTATAACAATGTTGGATATAACAAAAGTCTGATACAGCAACACTTTTCAGTGGTCCCGACAGCACTCTGCCTATGTAAATTCCTTCGCCTATAACAAACTTCGGATATAACAACAAAAGCAATGGGGGTCCCCTGGCGACGTGTTATATTCGAGGTATGATAAAAGTTGATGTAACAACACTTTTCATTGTCCGGACAGCATTCCTTTTATTCGCTTATGACGAGCCTCGTATTACAGCGAGAACACGTGGGTCCTCAGGCGATTTGTCATTTTGAGCAGTTTAATGCGAATTACTTCACTAATAACAAACAAAGAGAACATTTCTGTCCCGAGGCAACGTGTAATATTCAAAGTTTTCCCTACATTACATCGTTCATAACAACTTCGGACATTTTGGTCCCCTTTGCGATTTGTTACACCCCAAGTTTACTGTATTTGCGTGTGTTCATTGGCGGGGGGGCTCATGAGGATCTACGCCTCTTGCTGAAACCATTTCATATCCATGTTCTTTTGACGGCTCGGGATCTTAGACGTTGAAGAATTCAAAAACAAAGTCTGCATCCACAGGCAGTGGAAGGGTTACACTGAAGACTATCCATGTTTCAAACCTGCGGAAGCGCCATCCATCCACACCAATTATACCCAACTCGACGGAGTTTCGTCACCAAAAATCATAACTTTTCTTGAGCATCCGCGGGTGGAAAGATCTTTTGAAAGTAAAAGTATGCCACTGTTGGTGTGAATTCCTTTGATCTTTACACAAGAGTACAATTCGTATCACCTATTTGTCATATGACGTCAACAATTCGTTATCGCATTCCGCGACCATGCCCTACATTGCGGGATTTTGAGACCGTGTGACCTGTGGTACACTACGCTCAGACCAGGGCCACATTGGAAATAAATGCCCGCCGTGAGATGACCTTAGTCGCCTGCTCGGCGTTAAACACAAATAACTAACTGTATATAAGTGCCCGCATAGCACTACATCGGAACGCAAGAGTGCATCGTTGAAGTCACAGCAGAACTACTAGTGTAAGCTCTATCGAGTCAATCCAACAAACAAAACCGGCATGACATGAAACAGGAATCATTGGACAGTGGGATGAATACGTTAAACCATACGTGGTGATGATTTACGAGCCTCGACTTGCCATTGACACACTGACGTTTTGGTTTCGTGGCTTTGTGGAGCCTCGAAGCAAGAACTTGTGTGTCAAAAGGGAGTCGAGGCTCGTATACTTCCTGCAGCTAGGAAGAGTGGATACTATAGTTCCGTGTCCTGCTTCCTGTGTCCTGCGACCCAGTGGCTGTTTGCCTTTGTGTTCCTTGTGTTTCAGACTCCGTCAGGCGCCATCTTACCCAGCACTACCCAAGTCAACGGAGTGTTCTCCCTCACCGTGCCCAATCCCCCTCAAGATGGCGATTACACCTGTCTCCCTGACAACGCCACGTCTTCCGTCGCCTGCGTCCAGAGTGATTCCCCTTTTCACACAGGCGCCACCGTCCGCGTCAACGCCGTCGAGTCTCGGCTAGCCATCATGGAGGGCCGCCTGGGCGCGCTGCAGACCGAGAATACCGAACTAACCAATGAAGTGGCGAGTCTTCGTCACGTGAACTATAATCTGACCAGTGAGGTGCATGATCTTAAGGATCGTCTGCAGGAAGTGATCAGTAAGTTCGGACGTTAGATTTTCGTGTTCCGTCGATGCGAATGAGGATCCCAGTGTGCAAAAGATCATCGGGCCGACTTCAGCCGCAGTTGGCCCGCGCACTGCCGTGCGGCGGGCCAACTTCGGCCGCCGTCGGCCCAAAGACCTTTTGCTACCGGGGATGATATTCGCAATTAGTACAGGCTATTAGTAATCAGAACTATTTGTCTTTACTGTTTGATCACTGTCAGTTTTTGGTTCGTATTGTTGCGAAGTGTATACTATCGCTACAGGTAAAATCATTTAAATCAAACTTTATTTCATGGTATGCATTTTGAGCGGTAATTAATTCTCACGCAATAAATAAAGAGTTTTGCGAGCAATACTCCAAAGAACGTGTTGATGTTTTTCTTTGAAATTTGTAAATAAGTAATTTCGCATGAAATAAAGAAAGCATTTCGCAGGCAAAATTCAAAAGAACGTGTTGGTGTTTTTCTTTATGAATTTGTAAGTGAGTAGTTTCTCATGAAATAAAGAAAGCATTTTGCGAGCAAATTTGGAAGAACGTATTGGTGTATAATAATAAAGTGTTATTGTATTGTATTGTGTTTTTATTTGAAATTTGTAAATGAGTAATTTCTCATGAAATAAAGAAATTATTTTGCAAGCAAAATTCGAGAGAAAAAAAAGTGTTGGTGTTTTTATTTAAAGTTGTTATTGAGTAATGAAAAGAAGTGTGTTTGTGTGTGTTCGTGTGTCTCTGTTTCTGTGTGCGTGTGTGTGTGTGTGTGTGTGTGTGTGTGTGTGTGTGTGTGTGTGTGTGTGTGTGTGTGTTGTGTGTGTTTGTTCGCATGTCTGTTTTGTGTGTGTGTATGTGTGTGTGTGCGTGCGTGCGTGTGTGCGTGCGTGCGTGTGTGCGTGTGTGCGTGCGTGCGTGTGTGTGTGTGTGTGTGTGTGTGTATGTGTGTGTGTGTGTGTGTGTGTGTGTGTGTGTGTGTGTGTGTGTGTGTGTGTGTGTGTGTGTGTGTGTGTTCTTACAGTCTCCCACCCCACCCACTGTCGTGACGTACAGATTGTCAACAAGACAAGCGGGGTCCACACGGTATATCTGTCTTTCAACACCACTATTTCTGTCTACTGCGACATGGACACAGACGGAGGTGGCTGGACGGTGTGTGGCAGTATTTATTCTTAAAGCTATCTGCTCGACAGCTTGGAGTTTGATTGGCTGTGTCAGCATCGACCACTATCTGTAGATCGATCGGTCGGTTGGTTGTGTGAGCATCGAGCACTGTCTCAAGGCGGCAGGCTGGATTTACTATACACTCACAAGCAAAAGAAATGCGACATTTTCGGAACCATCGGAAACACTTGAGTAGTGTTTCCGATGGTTTTGAAAATTTTGCATTTCATTTGCTCGTCAGCGTACATTGAATCGGTCGACTTGGTTCAGAACAGGATAACGTGAATTGTCTGTTGATCAGCACCCTTTGACTGATTTTCTATCTCTGTCAGGTTATTCAAAGACGGCGCGATGGCTCCGTTGATTTCTACAGAAACTGGCAGCAATACGAGAGTTTCTTCGGCAGCTTGGGCGGCGAATTTTGGCTCGGTAAGTGCCACCTGAACACTAGCAGATTGTCCAAGACAAATATTTACTGAACAATGGGGGGAGGGGGGAACAATGTCTCATCTCTCTTCTTTACTCTATGCCGCATTCACACGCAGACAAGTGAATCGTTTGTGCTAAACATGGCCCCAAAAAAGCTTTCAAACGGAAACGCTTTGGCTAAAATTAAATAAGGCGTGATATGGCCAACAAAAAATAAAACGCGCTTCTTAAATACAAGGTTTCGTGGTCCGTGGCGCAGTGGTAAAGACGCCTGCCACCAATGCTAAAGGTGCGAAATTCGATACCGGGTTTCGGCGTCAGACTTTTCTCCTCTAGTAATTGTCACCGTTAATTCGGGCGGACCGTCGGGGGTTCTTTCTCCGGGTACTCCGGCTCTTCCTCCCCCTCCACTTTGGTACCGGTTTCAGGCCACTATATAATTTCAAATACAAGCGAACAAAATTTCTGAAACCTCAGTGAATGACCTATGTCTGTCTTGTACTGTGTTTGTCTTTCAGAGTGAATGCGTGTGTGTCACGTGAGTGTGCGTGTTGGCCGGGTTCAGTTCGCGGCGCTTTGAGCCGATTCGCAGAATTGGGTAAAGCGCCTATATAATTGCCGGTATTATTACTAAATTTTCAACATTTCAAGTGCCATATTACAAGTACGGATACACAAACTACAGATCACCCTCAGTAAGACGCGCTCCAGTATCCTGGTGTATTTGATCTAACGCACACAGCCCTCTGGCTTCGACGCGAATTCGGGTGTCCCGCTAATGCCGATGTCAGTCTTAGCTCTGCCCGCGCACAGCCTTGCGCGGGCAGAGGTATGACTGACGTCGATCAGAGGACTGTTTGCTTACTATTCGCTATGCTATTATTCGCCAGTACACGTAACCGGAAACCATATTCATACCGCGTTACTGTAGTAATAAATGGACAAAAGCCGCTGCCGACAGAGAAAAAGTAATTGTTCAAGGCAGGTCTGGCCAACATCCATCACCTGACCTCCAAACAAAGATCGACGCTGCACGTTGACGTAGAAGCCTTTGACGGGTCCACAGCCTACGCTGAGTATAGTGACTATAAATATATCAATGATAAATAAGAAGACATTTTAATTGTCTTTGTTCACACGCACGTTTGGCCAACATCCTTCAACTACTCTACGAGAAAAGAACGATGCTGCGCGCGGACCTAGAAACATTTGACGGGTCCACAGCCTACGCTGAGTATAGTGACTTTAAATATCAATGATAAACTAAGTAGACTTTCTAACCCCTTCACTGCACAGAGCAAAAGTGAGCACGATCCAAACGCAAGAGACATAGGTCCTCATGAGCCCCCGCGACTGCGGGGGCTCATGAGGATCTATGCCTCTTGCTGAGACCAAATTTCGTATCGATGTTTGTGGGACGGTGCTGGCTTTTGGTCGTTGGCTTTTCGTCGCAGAAGGAACCAAGATTTGGCAAACAGAAATGTACGCACTGCGTCCGTGCAGTGACAGGGAAGGGATTAATTATTGTCTTCATTTAAACGCAGGTCTGGCCAACATCCACCAGCTGACCTCCAAGCAAAGAACGATGCTGCGCGTGGACCTAGAAGCCTTTGACGGCTCCACGGCCTACGCTGAGTACACTGACTTCAGCATAGCTGGAGCTGACGACGCGTATCGCCTGCGCATCTCTGGCTACAATGGAACGGCAGGTGAGACTACAGACCTAGAGGTCGTTTGACGTCGGAGCGCACAAAGTTTTTCGGAAATATCTCTGCAAAGACCCACTTTTCTATTTCAATCTTAATTCATTCAGCCCCGACACACCACAGCGAGACATGGATCGAGCATGATAGTTCAAGGGTGGTGCCAGAATAGCTTGGCGCCCTCATGGGCGCCAAGCTATTCCGGCACCACCCTTGAACTATCATGCTCGATCCATGTCTCTAGAATTGCAATAAAGTCCTTCTGAGAGCACCTTCAAAGTTTGTAGATTTCGGTCCTGGGTTAGAATGTGTTAGAACAAACATCATTCTGTGACTTTAGAGGAAAATACTATTTACTTTTATGAATGTGTCAGTTTTGCTGTACTGTCGTACAAATTTGGAATTTTTTTTATTAAATTACCGATTTTACATCCCTAAATGTACCCCAGATACATTAAACCCAGTATAAGAAAGATTCATTTTCACGAGAATTGCCCAAATTTTTAAAACCTGAAACAGCTCAGGCATACATGAAGTCTACACGCTTGACAACGATATTGAAATCTGCCGGGGCTCTATTTAGGGCATTGAAAATGGCTTGTTCTTGTCTTTTCACCCAGTTTTTACGAATGTACATCAAAATCGACAAATCATATGAGATCAGTAAAAATAAAATTATATATTAGGTCAATTGGCACTGAATGATATTTGTTCATGAAGTGGTGCAGAAACGTTTTTCTTTGCGGAGATATTTGGCAAAAAAAAAAAAACATCGTGCGCTCCGATGTCAAACAGACTATACATGTAATACAAAGTTTGCTCTGGTCTGTGATTTGGGAACCTACGGCCTCAGGCCGTAGGGTCCAAAATCACAGACCAGCGCAAATTGGAAGCATACTGCAAAAATCAAGGTTACAGCACAATTTGTACACGGTAGACTTTGCTGATAATAAGAACGGCTATAACAAAAGTCGGGTATAACAACACGTTTTCCAGAGCTCCTGACTACACATGTACTATGCAAATCACTTCGTTTATAACGAACTTCGGCTGCAACAAGAACAAATTCTGGACGGTTCGTTGTACTGGCATACATACACCTCAGGAAGCTCATAACGGAACTGAATGTAAGAAAGACCTTCGCGAGCGAGTCTGTGCCTTTGGAACTTACGTCTCCGAAAGCGAACTCCGTTAATTAACTCATTCGAGACGTGCCGCCTCCGGATACGCGGCATAAGCCGCGTATCCGGAGGCGGCAGGTCTCGAATGAGTTAATTAACTGTGCGCGGGCCCATTGCGGCCGACGTCGGCCCTCTTGAGCAATCCACTACAAAAACACATTAGTTCGGGTTTAACGTCCCCGGCACCGGAGTGATAATGGACGGCCCTGACGGGCAGGTTGCGGGAGACATGGAAATCTATTGCTTATGGAGTACGACCTGAACACTAATCAATTCGGCCGCACAGCAACTGAGAGAGAGACAATAGGAGATTACTAAGAATCAAATTTCAATAAGGCCGCACCCATCATTAAATCTTGCCTTTATTGATAATAAAATTTTTGACCCCATTACACCCCCGTTATTACCCAATCAACCTTTTGATTTTAAAAAACTGACGACCATGACCGATGCGGCCTTACTGATCTAATTATCTTTTAAATCTCCTATTGTCTTTCTCTTTAACTATTGTCTCTGTCAACACCTAATGACCTTAATTAATTAACTAATTACGGTCCTTAACGTCCACACTGCCGTTTTTCTCAAATCAAACCAAAATCCTGATAGTGCACTCTGCAAATAAAAACTAATGACATTTCAAACCCTTTAATAATTAGAGAATTACTCTCCATTGTCTCTCAATACTGTCAGAGTCGATTTCCGAAAAACTCACAAGCTCTGTACAACACCCATGGCAAGACTGGGGACAGCGTCTATTCACAGGCCACGCTTGAAAAGATCTTTAGAAAATTGTACAGCAGGCCATGTGTGAATAGAGCTTTACCAACATAAAGGCTTGTACTGAGTAAATAGAGTCACATGAGCCCCGCTTTACAACATTTTCAGTTATTTGTAGTGTTTCATTTCTCATTATGAGTAGGTTTGAGAGGCTTGTTTATCATTGAGTTACTGGTACATGTTAAGGTTTCTGTTTGCTTGAGTACGAATACACACGCACTAGTACACACACACATGAGAGGCTTGTTTAACTGTTAAGATTCTGTTTGCTTGAGTACACACACACACACACGCTAACACACATACACACACGCATACACACACATAAATACACATACCAACACACACATGCAAACACACACACACACGCACACGCACATGCACGTACGTACATACTAACATAAACACGCATACACTGACTTGAATAAATCAGTGCAAACACGGCTCTTTGAATCAGCCCATGCGTGGACAAAAGCCTTTCAGTCTCGAGCATAATGGCTTGTTATGATAAAGCCATATTGACTGCCTTATTCACTTAAACAGGACACACAGACACACTAACACGTACACACACACACACACACACAGACACGCACGCTAACACACACACACACACACACACAATCTTACCCAACATGACATCCGTCGCCAAACGTACAAGGTCTTTAAGTACGGCCTCACATCAATGCAATATCATTGTAAGATATTCCTTTCGGGAGCATACCTGATTAAACATGTCTGACGCGTGCAATTTGTAAGCACACCTGTGAGTCGATCTGGTGTACATGTTTAGACTGGTGGGTGTCTGTGAAAGGCACATCAAAATCATATGCTTTATACAGTCACCCGACTGAGTACATAAACAACAGATCCTCAAGAGCTCCGAGCCCGGGCTTGACTCCCGTTTTATTCAGCTCTACTTTCTGGTCTCTCTTTTGAGTAGGTTGACTAGTCTTTACTACGATCATTTACAACTTGTCATGGTATAACCTAACGTAGCACTCCTCGGAACTCCCCATTATGTGTGTCACGTTAACGACAATTAGGTCACACTTTCCTCTTTTTGACGACACTCAGACTTGTTGACGAGACTTGTTTACCCACCTTGAGGCAAAAGAGTTTGAGGGTGGTTGAGTTCTGAAAAAATCTTTGCAACGCGCCACACTGCAAATGTGCTGCACATGTTGCCATACATGCCACACATGTCGCGTATGCCGCACACATGCCGCACACATGCCGCACACATGCCGCACACATGCCGCACACATGCCGCGTATGGTGCGGCACATGCCGCGTATGCCGCACACATGCCGCGTATGGTGCGGCACATGCCGCGTATGTCGCACACATGCCGCGTATGGTGCGGCACATGCCGCGTATGCCGCACACATGCCGCGCATGGTGCGGCACATGCCGCGTATGCCGCACACATGCCGCGTATGGTGCGGCACATGCCGCGTATGCCGCACACATGCCGCATATGGTGCGGCACATGCCGCGTATGCCGTACACATGCCGCACACATGCCGCGTATGGTACGGCACATGCCGCGTATGCCGCACACATGCCGCGTATGGTGCGGCACATGCCGCGTATGGTGCGGCAACCTGTATGTAACGTATGATGTCCCACTTGGCTCTCACTTGGCCAGGGTGCTGAGTGAGTTTAGTGCAAAGTCAATAATCGGCAGTACTGTGCCAGGTCTGTTCGCTTTAAGGGACAGGGTCAATGTACATGACACTGCAATTGAAATCTGTGAAGCATGCCATTCATAAACCCACCCAAATCATTTAATAGCCCAGCATGAATACAGCTGGAATACAGCAGAAAGGCAGCAGGAAAAGCATGATTTTAGCGTATGCTGTATTCCAGCTGTAACCAGCTTTATGCCTACTGGGACAGCCAAGGCCTTCTTGGGGTATGTCATATATAGTCTATGGGAGACAACTCTGTATAGTGGTTGTATCTTCCAAGTGATTATGTCCCTTATGACATTGACCATGAGCAGAAAATAGTGTTTTATTCCTGAGTGAGTGTATCTGTGGTTTGAATCTAAATCCATTTAGCTCACATAGAAGCGGTAACACAGTGTAAACGTAAAACGTTACTGACAATATTGCTGAGTGGTGTAAACGTATAAAATTACTGTTCAGTGTAACTTCCTAGAAAAACATGATTTTGCTTGATAACAATTTTAAAGTTGCCTGCAATTTTGATTTTATATAAAAAATTTTAATTACATTATAAATGAATTCAGATGAATTGTTATTACTGAATGATATCAATGCTGTAGAGAACAAAGACTTGGACTCAAAAAAACAGCGCCTTCTTTCTGTAATTGTCTCAGGCAAATCAAAGACTTATCTCGGAAAACAATACATGACAGAGGATATTGAATCTCTTACGGCTGACGAGCTAATCAAGCTTCATTCGAAATATGAAAACCACATCGCTTCACTAATGACTCGTGATTTGAGTCGATCTCTTGTATGCCTATACACAAAAGCAGTGAGTCACTTTCTACCTGTGGATTGTGACAGCCTATCACACGACCTTGAAAGCAATCCTATTGTTTCAAGTTCAATTGGTAAATTAGCATGCCTCATGTTTTACAAGTTTGGAAATTACCTTGCACCTGTGGTAACATTACTAGTTACAGGAAGTCATATTGATTTTTCAAAAATAAATTTTACTGCAGAAGAAAATGGACGAAACCCAGACGACTCCACAACCGAACCCCGACCCTGTTTTGACACAGGTTCAAACTGTGACTAAGGTTAAAAGTCCAGGCCGCGTTGATGCAGGAAAAAGATTAGCCGAATGGAACAGGCAAAAACAATTACAGCTTCAAACACAAACAGAAAAGGTTCATGTAACTAACCAGGTGTCAGGACCATCAGGACCAGTGTCACTACTATCACACCCACAACAAAGTGAGAGACAAACAACCCAGTCTAACCCTGACCCTAACCCTGACCCTGAACCTCAATCAACAAAATATATAATTGCCGGATTTATTGTCGGATTTGGTTACGTAGGGTATCAATTATACAAAAAATACAAACCACAGACTCGTACAGTGACCAAAAAAATCAGACACTCCAAAAACAAAACCAGAAGTCGCCACATTACCAGTAACACCCAAAGCCGTTGACCCATTTTATATGCAGTAAATAAAAATATTATTTTAATTTTTATTGCTTTAGAAAATGAGCGACACAAAGAACATAATGAACCTTGTGTATCATTCTGCCATAATCAGCAGACTAGCAGTAGCGTATTCTATGCTAGGAAAATATCTACTCAAAATGAAATCAGCTGACTTGAGTAGATTAGACTTTGAAGACAGCGCAAAGCTAATTGTAGTTGTCACAGCGTCGATTGCGACAAAAGATTTTCTTGTTAAGCAAGGAATTATTCCCGAAAATGTTTCTATGTAAATAAAAATAATATGGCGACTTTGGCAGTAATAATTGGAGGCGCGATGGTCAACGCCCTAGCATTTAGTGGCTCAAACTATCTCTTTTCAAAAGTAGGTAGAGAGGAATCTGCAGAAGAAATGAAACGTCACAATGAGGCATCAGAGAAACTTGCTCAAGCGCAGCAGGATTATGAAAAGAATAGAATTGAGAAACTTGATTTCATCAATGAAAAACTCAGGCTAGAAGGCCACGCACAGCATACGTTTTCAAATACAGACGAAGCAATCCGTGAGTATTTTCTTGTCACGGGTGAAGACATGTCTATCCCAAAACCAAAACTTAGTGACTAAAGAAACGGGGAGATAATCTTTGTTCTAGTGGGAATGACATTTGTATTTTTTACTGGACTTTATATTGCTAGAAGAAATGAACCCCGGGGTAGAAAATAAACTATCAAAAATATATTACTCTCCAATCGGATATTGGAAAGGAGCAACAGCTATTCAGAAATTACATGCCACTGTGGGCGGAGATATAACACTCAATCAAGTCAAACAATGGTTACAGAGACAGGCAATTTGGCAGATATATCTCCCTGCTCCAAGAAAAATAACAAGACCCCATTTTGAAAACACTACCCCCAATGACACACATCAAATGGACCTCCTGTTCCTACCACATGATACAATAAGAAAGAAACGATACAAGTACGCTTTGACTGTCGTTGACATAGCTTCAAGGTATAAAGACGCTGAACCCATATCTGACAAAACAGCTACAACAGTTGCTAAAGCGTTATCAAAGATATATAGTCGAGGCCCTTTAAGATACCCCAGACTTGTTCAAGTTGATGATGGATCAGAATTCAAAGGTGCTGTTAATCAGTTATTTGCGAAGCATGGCGTAATAGTCAGACAAGGCATTCCAGGTGTACACAGATCACAGGCAATTGTAGAGAACTTTAATAAACAATTATCAGAGAGAGCTTTCAGTTACCAGTATTCAAAGGAACTCATGCATGACATCCGTAACACTGAGTGGGTAAAGAGATTACCACATGTGATAAAAGCAATGAACAATGAAGGTCATCCTAAGCCTGTTGATGCTATTAAATTGAAAACAATTGCAGAGCCAAAAACAGGACCAACCCCAGCACCCGACACAAGCTTGTTTACTAAACAGGTAAGATATTTATATCAACCAGGGGAGGCTGAGAACAACGACAGACGCAGGGCAACAGACCCCATCTGGTCAACGTCTGTACACAATATAAAAAAAATAATTCCTGGTGCTGACGCAACAATATATTATCTGTATGACCCTGCACCCCAAAGGGCATTTGTCAGAGAAGAATTACAGATTATTCCCCCAGACACCGTTACTCATTTCAGTAACTAACTCATCAATTAATTCATCAACCAGTTCATCAGCTATGTCTTCAGATAACTTGAGTCTGTAATGTCCAGGTGCATAAGCCTTTTCCTTACTGTGAAACACTCGTTTCGTGTCCCCAACTGCAAGTGACTTCTTATGTGTTTGGATTATTTCAAGATTATGTTTGTTTGATCTTAGTGACTTGTTTGGATAATCAGGCATTAATGCACCATCTAACACTTGCTTGTAATGTTTATGACGAATGTCTTTATTTTTTATTGCTGTTTTTTTAATTAGTTTGGCTTTTGACTGACTGCCTTTCTGATGCAGTATAGAATACATTTTTGATCTCAGTCCAACGTGCTCAACAATAGGCACACCATTTAGTTCATCCTTAAACTTTCCAGGCACTTTCTTGTTTTGTGTGCTAAACAGTGGATGGTCTTTAGGATAATCAGATGTGTCATATATGTGTAGTTCTGTTTTCATGTCTTCATAAAAGTCTTCAGTACACACATCAATGATCATAGAGTCAGTGTCAGTGTATAGCAGACGACACTCAGGATATTTTGGCTTGAAGTAATCATAATAAAATTCAAGCATCAACAGTTTTGACAACTCAAGAATTGCCATACCAATGAATACTGGCTTGTCCAGTTTGACAATCTTTTTTTTGAGTGACACTGCATACAATGATGAATGAAACTCTTTGTACCCTGTGTACTGTGGCTTACCTGTAAGTTTAATTGCACCCGATTCAGTTGTGACAAGTCTCACATCTTTGCGGTGATGAGGATTTTCCATAGTCTTACCAAAACAGGCATTGTTCATAAGCTTAAAGAAGTCTTTGTCAAATGCAGTGTTGCCGTCTCTGGCACACAATGTTGTGTTCTTCATTATGTAATCTTTCATGAAAGCACTCTGATCAAATTGAATTCCTCTGTGAACTTTCTTTAGTACTAACCCGTGTCTGATGTAAAACTGCAGCAATCGATAGTGGCAAACGTAATTGAATTTGTCATTCAAATTCGGCACTAGTTTAGTGTCTTCTTTTTTTCCTGTCATACTCATTTTCTCAACTGCCAATGGATAATCATTATGGTAATCATGTAGATGGTGTGGGTACTCTAGGTCTACTTCAAAGATCCAACCCTTCGCGTCGTTTCGGTCAAGATTCATAATATTGTTTGTTAACCCTGACTCTGTTACATCATACTGTGTCAAATCATAGAGACAAAAGTTTTTCAAGGGCAATAACTCACACATTGCGAACCCATACAAATTGTTCGCGTCCAAGTACGTAATGAATGACCTTGACCCCTCAGGGTCAAACCCCGGGCCATCCAGATATTTATTGTTGGCTTTCGCATAATTGTTCGCTGCTATACTAATGCCTCCTCTCAATCCACGTTCCACCATTTCACCCATCATACGATCAGACAACAAGTCTATAAATATCTTACTGGATTTCAAAAATGCATCCCATGTCATGCTAGGACTAGTTATGTAACAGGCAGGGTCAAGCTTGTAGTGTAACAAACCCTTTTCACGGTAACTTTCAAATATGTCTGCTAGCAAACAAACGTCAGCTTTCAAGTACTGGCCGTGGTAGTCACCAATTGTCTGACACCCTAACTTATCCCACGCATCAAGTGCGTGCTGGTAATCAGAGTCAGAAATACCTTTTCCATTAAGTGTAGAATAAAATTTCTCTTTTGGTGGCAGTCTTGTTTCTTCAAACACAACCCAGTGATCAATGTACTCGTACGGATAAACACCTTTTTTAATCAAGTCTGGTTCAAAATATTTACTTGTTATTGGATACTCAGTCAGTCCTTCTGCCAGACTAGCAAGCCCTAAGGACAAATGTTGCATAGAGTCATAAAATGCTAATTTGTTGTCCAATCTAAAAGTCAAGTATTTTTCAGTTGTCTGGGCAATACAACTAATTTTTTTGTAAGACTCATCCACAGCCTGCATGATAATGTGTGAATCATATCCTTTGAGATTGTGGAAAAAGATTGGTAACTTATATGTTTTAGGATCTGTTTTTAATAACAAGTTACAATTGTTATGTGCAGCACGTCTGTAACGCCCAGTTATGTGATCATGGTCACGAACTTTATCACCCTGGAGGGGCTGTTCACAAATCCAACACGTCTCAGCTGTATCAAATTTCAGTTTGTCTTCTTCTGTCATTACCAAAGGCATCTGACATGTTGTGAGATACTGTACTACCTGACTATACAGATGTCTCATTTCTGTTAAAAACAGACATGCTGCATTTTCACCCCTGTAGATAACAGGCTCGGTATGCTGGCCGTCTGACCTAACAATAATGTATCCAAAAGAACACACCACTTGGTCACTCAACTTTACAGTCTTTGGTAATGACGCTGGAACAGGACCTTCATATGGTACTACCAGTGATTCAAAATCAGCATACACTACAAACGGCAGCTTTTGCTGATTCCCATAGTTCTTAAAATATACTTGACTACCAGGATCTGGATACTTAAGTACAGTTTGTATGTCATCAGCCGACCTGCAGTGTAAAACATGTTTATGTGCTACTGCAATAGAGGAGAACTTTTGTAAACATCTTTTACACACTTCCTGTTTGCCATTGTGTTTTGTTGTATGCCCATGAATTAGACGTGACATATTTCTGATAATTGTGTAGTGAAAGTTATCATTATCACCGGCAGGGCCAATTAGCAACATGTCAACATGCTTATCTTCTGACTGACCGTAGGTTGGAGCAAGTGGTGATACTCTAATTGGTTGTAACTTGTCAACAGATTCATTATCCCACACAAACACATTTACAGATATACCAGGATTTAGTTTTTCAAACAAGTCTATGTCTTCTATTTTAACAGGGAACTCAATGCCACTGAAGTTGAGTTCATTTACAAATTTGGTATAGTTAGATACGCATTCAGGTTTTGATTTTACAAAGTGCAGTTTAGCAAGCACACACCACATGAAACAATAGTTGTCATTGTTCTGTATATTGACTACAGCCTTTTTGTTTGCAACCTCTGTTGGCAGTGGCAACCACGATTTACCTAATATAGGATGATACCTTGACTGCTTTAGTTGTAGTTCATGTACATGTCCTTCGTGCCAACCAGACCCTTTCATTTTTGCACTGTCAATTGCTTGGAGGAAGTCTGGTAATAGTCTGTCTTTAAACACGTTCTCTAATTCCCTTCTTGTGTTAACTGTGTGTTGTCTTGTTGATATGTACGATACAATCACTTCACCGTCTACTCTAGTAAATTCTATTTTAGCAACAATCTGAATCTTCACACTGTCTGTGAGAAGATTATCCTGTATGACAGAAAAAGATCTTTCTATTGATTCATAAACATTATTAGTATTAGATATAGGCAAGTCTGTTGTGTGAAACACGTTTCTTAAACCAGATGGGCCTGATGGGCTTTGAGCATTGTCCGTCATTTTTATTTGTCCGACAAAATAATAAATGAAAAAATATTACCGTTGGCTCACCTTGTGTAATACCACTTTATTAACTGTAACATTGTTAATATAAACATTTAGTTTACGTAGTTGCTTAAATATGCTATAACAAACTTCTCCTAACCAACCATAGTTGGTATCATTAACTTTAAAAGTAGGTGTCTTTAAATCAACTGTCATGCACTCCACATCTGGAAGCTCATCAACATAATTCAAAGTCACACTATATGTAACATATATTTCCGATGGTGCTGAAAGGCTTATGTAAGTCTGTTTGGGTGATATTAAATCAGTAAAGTGCATAACATCTTTGAAACAGTGTGTGAGATCAAGCACTTGTATGATTTGTCCGTCTGTCATTTTTATTAGTCAAGACAAATGTATAAATTAATTTACTAACCCATACCCTGTGGGCTGATCTGTCTTTAAAATGAGCTTTAGATGCTTAGTTGATTTCAGTTTATTTTTCACATCATCTCGTTCATGCTTATTTGGGATGACATCATTCTCTCTGAGACAGTCTTCAAAGCTGTCATGATCCTTACAGTAAAACAAACAGATAAACTTTATCTGTTCTCGAAAATCTTTCAGTACAGCATTATATTTCTGAGTGAGAATCCATACACTGACGTTTGCATGTCTACCACTGAAGGCAAGTTCTGCTAATGTTTTTCTCTTCTTGGTAATGTCTTTCTCTGCAGAACAGTCATCAACAATAAACAATGTTGACTGTCCTTCAAATTGCTTGTAAAAATATTGTAGGTAGTCATTTAGTTTCTTTTCAGGGTCGACTAAGTAAATGTTGCTGTCAGTCCAAATGAATAAACGGTTGTGATAAGCTTTGTTATGTTTGATTGTAGGACAAAATATTACAATGTTTTCAAAGTGGTGTATGTATCTTGTTTGTAATAGGTTAAGAACAAATTCAGTTTTCCCACACCCTGTGGCACCACAAAACAATCCACAGTGTGGGTCAAGGGTCATCAAGCTCCAGTTCATTTTAATACACAATATAATTTTAATATATGTGTCCACTCAGTCTACTGTCTTGTATATTGAGTTGTGCATCATAAATCAAATACAAATATATGTTTATGGCTGCAGCAGTTTCAACCTTCTTTTGTATCTGAATTGTTATTCCATCACTGCCGTTCTCAACAGTTCGACCTGACCCATGAAGATAGTCGTCGTCCGTACTACGAAGATCTAACCAAAGAGCATACTTATTTGTAAGGTATTGACCGATCCTTACGTCATACAGATGTAAATCTTTGCACGCAATGTTTGCTGGTTTATCTCTAATCCTTCCACCCGCAAAATACTTTGTGATCTCATCGTAGTGTTGATAAGGTAACAAACCTGAAGCGTACACTTGATTAGGACGGCCTTCGATTGTACAAGACAAATGTGTAATCTTTGGATTGTAGAATTTTTCTGAATCTCTTTTGTATGGACTCACCGGTTCAACAAACAACATAAGTATACCTTTCAGTGACCTGGCAGGTGTGTTCAAGTTTATATTCCACATTGGGTCACTCTTGTCTTTGGGTATTAAACTATGTCTAATCACTCGGTCATAATAAATTGGAAGTCTTGACTGGTACTGATTTTGAATGAGTCTGGCTAGTTCAGTATGTGTGACAATTTCATATTCCAAAGAAATGTTAGAGATCTTATATGTTGCACTGAGATCAGATGATTTTATAACTTTGGAGTAGTCATTGAAAGTTAGTTCAAAACTCAGATGGTCATTCAGTGCCCCTTGATAATAAGGCAAATGTGCTGTTAGGATTTCAAACTCAAGAGGAATGTAAAATCTGGTTCCATATGTTTCTGCTATAATAACTTCCTTGGCTACCCCAGTAGTTACCTTATCTCCAGCATCGATTCGAAGTTTACCAATATTATCAGACTGTATGCCTTGATAAATACGGTCCTCTCGTTCTTCTCTTGTAAGCCAAAGATCTTTGTAACAGTAAAACACATCAGAATCATCAAGACTAAACACTTCCTGACCTTCAAGTTTTACTTTAATAGTTCTAACAATTGCTCTGCCAAGATTGTCAACCAGTGTTCTGTTTACGTCTGTGTCTGATGAAAGTTCAATATTAAATGCTAGGCGCGCAGTGCCAGGAACAATAACGTCACTGGGACCTAGGTTTGGAAACTTGACTGTAAGTGTTTGGTTCTGGTCTATGGTACTTGGATTGTTTGTGATGACGATTGATTGTCTAATGCCCTTAACACCGAGAGGCTCACGTAGTTTTCTGTATGGGTCTAACTTTGATCCGTAAGACTGTGTAATTTTTATTATGCACAATAAAAAATAATAAATTAATAAAACAATGGCAGCACATGTCGCGTGATCCACGAAGGGCAGTTCACCAGAGAGCTCCAGGTCAGAACTGGTGTCAGGCAGGGGTGTCTGCTGTCTCCGTTCCTCTTCCTACTGGCCATAGACTGGGTCATGAAGATGACCACAGAGCACAGACGAAGTGGAATACAGTGAACACTGTGGACACAGCTTGACGACCTCGATTTTGCAGACGACTTGGCATTACTGTCCCACACTCATCAACAAATGCAGGACAAGACCACGAGGCTTGCTGACATCTCGTCCCAAGTGGGCCTCACCATTCACAAACAGAAAACAAAGACAATGAGGCTGAACGCAACCAGGGAAGAACCAGTCTTGCTTGCTGGCACCCCGTTGGAGGAGGTGGAGTCCTTCACCTATCTCGGGAGCATCATAGACAAAAAAGGCGGCACTGATGCAGATGTCAGAGCACGAATCGGTAAAGCCAGAGCAGCCTTTCTCCAGTTGAAAAAAGTGTGGAGTTCCAGAGAGCTGTCACAACACACCAAAGTCCGGATTTTCAACTCCAATGTAAAAGCAGTTCTCCTATATGGAGCAGAGACATGGAGATTGACAAAAACCACAGTCAACAGAGTACAGACCTTCATGAACAGTTGCCTTAGAAGAATTTTGAAAATCCACTGGCCAGAGAAGATCAGCAACGTCAGACTCTGGGAGAGAACAGAGCAGATAACAGCAGAGAATGAAATTGGGCGAAGAAGATGGGGATGGATCGGTCACAGTCTGAGAAAGCCAGCTTCCAGTATCACTAGGCAGGCATTGTCATGGAACCCCCAGGGAAAGAGGAAAAGAGGTAGGCCGAGAAACTCCTGGCGTCGAGACCTCCAAGCAGACATCAAGAGACTGGGAACCACCTGGAGTAGAATCGAAGGAGAAGCACAGGACAGGAGTTGCTGGAGGTCTCTCGTCGACGGCCTATACCCGGGTAGGGGTGACAGGCGTAAGTAAGTAAGTAAGTAAAACAATGGCAGCAGGAGGATTTAATCATGAAGATTTTGAAATGGATGACATGAATGTCTCAGATACCAGTATCACATATATGACTGGAATGGTAACTAGTAGTAGTATGTATCATGAACTGTTAAAAGACAAAGTAAACTCATTTTATGACAGTGTTGGATCGCGTCCAGATGTAATAGATCCTAATCAGTTTGAATATGATAAAGGACACTTATTCGTAAATACAGACAGAGGGAAACACATAAAAACAATCCTTCTAAGTTTAGAGCTTTAAGTACAATTAAAGGTGAAGTCGGTGGTAACTCTGGGTTGGCAAGGTACCTTGGAATTGGAGGGTCTCCTGTCACGCCAAGACTGGCTAGTGTTCTTCACGACACACAAACAAAGTTGCCAACAGGGCAACAAATTGAAATGGCACCTGTAACAAGCCTACCAGAAATAGCAAACACAGTGATACAAGAAACTTCATTTACTGAAGGACAAATAAACGATGCTATAAAAACAATAGATGACCCACCTTTGTCAATGAGAGAGATAATTGGCTTGGATAAATCATTACAGACAATAAGAGGTGAGATGGTAAATAATGTTGCCAAACTGGGTGAGCTTGATAAACACATAGAACGTGAAAAAGAGAAACTGGCTACCGCAGACAATGGGAATCTTGACACAGAAATGATGAAAGAATACAACACAGATTAAATGATTTGCAGATAGAAAGATCAGGGTGGTTAGAAACAATTAGTATTGGAAGACAAAAACTAAAATCACAGGTCAACAGAATTAGAAAAACTATTCAGAAAATACTTCACGAAGACACTACTCTTGCTGAGAGATTGAAAACACTTTTCAGAGAGCAGGGTATCACTATTGCAAGTTTAATTTTTGCTCTTGGATTTATTATCAGTACTGTAGTGTTAGCTGTCTCCGGTGCTGGGGGTGGTCCAACCCCGGCACCGCCAGGTCCTCCAGGCCCCCCGGCTCCAACTGACCCAAAAGATTTACAGTCATGGGTAAAGAAACAGTTGTCTCATATTTCAGACTTGCTTAAGAAATTGGCTCTGAAAGCAATGGATTGATTGTACATTGCTTAACGTCCCGACAGCAACAAGGCTTTCTCAGGACGTGCCTGCACTGCTTGTGAAAAAAAAAAAAACTAAACAGAAAATTGAATGTATGTCGCCAGCCGGCCAAATACGTTAAATAAACCTGCAACATGGGGCCTAAATAAAGCTAAGACCATTTAGCAACACACATCCAATATCAAGAGCTACAGGCAGTGCAGACAGTAGGGAGAGTTTTAAAAAGGCAAATACAGGTGAATGGACAAAGGGTAGACAGAAACACATGCCCCAGAATAGAGAGAAAAACCCACCCTGTGGGGCTGACCAGGGTGACCCTGGGAACTAAAAAATACCTAACCCCACCCAAGTCCCCCAAGGCAGACCCGGGTGGGGTGAAAGCAATGGACGCTTTGCCTGGTATTATAGGCACAGTTGTCAGTTGGATGATTAGTACTGCAGCAAAGGTAGTTGGGTTTATGGCAGAACATGTGTGGGTCTTTTTGGTAACAGTAGGAGGGTTGATGGTGGGTTATTTAATGAAACAGATAAAGAAGTAAAACTCCTAACCCCGTTAGACCTATTACCAATGCAGTTCTCTCTGACTCATGTGTGTCCGGGGTTGACTGTACTGGTTGCATGGGTGCCGGTGTTGGGGCCGGGGCTGGGGCCGGGGCCGGGGGTGTTACCGTCTGTAATAATTTTAATGACTGAACATGCGTGGTTGTTGCTCCTAAGTTTACAGATTGATTCAGTCCTAATTTTTTATCACGGCCTGCAACAATGATTTCATTATTATAATTTGTTATTGTCCTCATTTGTAGTTGAAGGTCAGATGGCAACATGTATAACCCGATGCCAACTACAAAGTCAACTTTTGATCTCGCATATCTGAGAACGTCTTGGTAACGCTGTATGCTTGATTGGAGATCAACCACTGAATTAATTGAATCTTCAAGATTAGCAAGAAATTGTTTTTGTGCTTCAAATTTTCCACTTCCATTCAAAATGTTTGATTTTGTTAGTGATTGTGCACCTAGTAAACACCAGACATATGTTCTGATAGACTCATTTACGCGCTCGACTCCCGCTTGAGTAAACCCGTCACTCTTGTCTAAAATAAATGTGGTCCAGGCATTAGACTGTTTCTGTTCTATTGAGCCTAACCACACTTCAGATTTTGATGAGAATGAAGAGTAGGGAGGGTAGTAATCTTGTGGGTATTGTCTGTGACTCATAGCATAATACAATGTACCCATACCGTTGTGATCATCAAGTTTTTGTGTAAAGTCATACCCGGCACGGGGACCAGGGCTGATGTTAAACTCATTACAAATCAAATGCTGTTAAACCTGTTGAAATTGGATTCAGCTGGTAGTGGTGTATGCAGTTCTGACAGTATACGTCTAAGCTGGTAATAAACATGGAAACCATACACAGACCTAATCAGTTTGTTTGTGTGATTCAAGTGGTCTGTGAATGAAACACCACAGCCTGTAGTTGAACATAGTATTGCAAAGTTGAGTTGGTTTTGAAACATCTGTAGTGGACTTGAGGACCACTTTCTTGCAGTAGCATCGTCTGTTATTGGAGGGGTTAGATAATGGTCAAACGGGTTGGGTACTTTCACTTGAAATAAATCTTGTTCGTTTACAGCTATATCAAGCTGGTTTAGTTGAATTATTTTCTGTTCATAAGTAGGTGCAACATTATATTTGGCATTCACATTAAATTGAAATGCATTTGTAGTAACGCTTGTTGGTGATTTAAATTCCATCCTTCTTTTTTATGAGATAATAAAAATGTTTATTACCTTAACAAATCTTGACACAAGCAAACCAGTGTGGTTAACTAATGGGATTGATAATCGTGATGGTAGCAAGGCTGTAGCTATCCATAAAATGTTTTATAGTGTAAAATGGTTTAATGTAACAGATGATATAAATTATTATGTATCTGTTAGTAATGAATCCTCTCCTATTGAGAACCATAAAATAACATCTGGGTATTATGACTTTTGTACATTAGCTAACTGGTTTCAAAGTAAAATAAAAATTAAAGCAACTTTAAATCCAGCTAACTTACTTGTTACATTAGAATTTTCTTCTGAGCGTAGGATAACATTTTCAGATGATCTTCTATTATTACTTGGTTTAATAAATGAAACTGAAGCTAAAACAAAGCTTTGGAAAATAGAGATGATTGATGGAAAATTAACTGGAAAATATCCTGTTCATTTGTCAGTACATACAGTACTAAATGTTTATTTGAAAGAACTGAACACAACTGAGAATGTACACAATGGAAAGCCTTCGACTTTGTTGAGATGCTTACCAACTGGAACTGCACCCTACTGCGAAAGTGTGGTTGTTAGATTTCCTGCGCAGTTTAAGAAATTAGGTTCTAGTTTCTTTGAGTCACTGAGTATATCTGTAACTAATCAGGATAACAAACCAGTTGTTATGCATGATTTTAGTGTTGTGTTGGAAATTAAATAATTTTATTTTTGTTTATAAAAAATGAGTGGTGGTCCAAAGCCGAGAATCATACCAGTTGCGTGTCCAGTAACAGAGTTGAAAGATTTGGCTGATGTACAGGATTTTGAGAAGGAGGGAGAAATTGGAGAAATATATGGTTTTGAACTTGATTTGACTGGTATGTACAAGCGGAAAGTAATTGTCGACATGAAAGACGGTGAAAGACAGATTCCTAAACTTGGTCAGCTGCGTGATGTTACTGTACCTACTCCAGTAAATAACGTGCCCTACAACTTAATACATGTGGGTAATAAGTGGGTTGTTTCACCTGTGCCGGCACCTGCACCCGTAATTGACTGGGACATAAAGATTGAATTTATTAGTCCTTATGTATACACTGATGACGAAGGCGCCTTAGTGTTTAGGAAGGTTGTTAATTCTGGGCCGCTGATTGTAAGCCTTGTTCCAAGTTTTGCCCCAGACAACAATAGCAGAGATAAACTGAAAGTTGAAAATTATGAGAAACGACGGTATCTTCTTACAACTAGAAAGGGAAGATCAGATACTTCTGTTGTGTTTATGCCAGCAAGCTTAGTCGTGGCTAGAGAAGCGACAATAGTATTTGAAATTATCTTGAGATCTATAGCTTCTGTGAAAGAGGCAAATATAGCACAAGGAATAAAACTTACATGGGATGAAACAGTATCAGAATCAACAAAGGTCTTTATTGCTATTACAAAAAAATGTAGATGTTATTAATGTTTCGAGCAGTATTCCAGCTGTCAAGGTGGTGGTTGACAAAACAACTTTTGTTCGTCTAAGTTATATAAACCTTGAACACATTGATCTTGTTTCGTTTTATTATGCTAGCAAATTGTATACTTTTGACAAGTTGCAAAATGTAATTGCTGATTAAATAAAAAATATTTGGCAATAAAAAAAATGGTAAACTTCTATCCGCAACTACCGACGACGCTTGCGCCTGAGACTGTGTCGTCGTTTGCGCATGATCCACATATGCCAATTGCATCAGATAAAACATTACAGGCAGACGCATTCAGATTAAATAATATTACAGAAGCAATTAAATATTTGGAAAGTGAAGAAGCAAAATATTCACGGTGTAAGAGACGGTATAAGACCGTTTTCAATTCTGTTCAAAATACTTCAATGGTTGTTGGTGTTGTTTCTGCTGGTTGTTCTGTGGGAGGTATTGTTCTGTTTGCCACAGGAATTGGAAGTTTAATAGGAATTGCAGTTGAGGGTGTTAGCGTTGCTACATGCCTGACTTGTTTTGGTTTGGAGGCTCTAAACAAGAGGTTTCACACAAAATTACAGAAACATGAAGCGTTGAGTATTTTGGCGGGTGCAAAGCTGAGCAGTCTTAAACTTATTATCAGTAAGGCTTTGAATGATAATTTTATTGATGATGAAGAATTTAAGCGGGTCCAGGATGATTTGAATAATTACAAGAAAAAAAAAATCAGAAATACAGAATAAGATGCGTAGTCAATCTCCTGTAAATGTTGAAGAACTAAAAGCTATTTTTTTAGAGATGGGGAAAAAGATTGGTGTTCAGGAAACCACAGAAAAGCTACACAATCTTTTAAACAAATAAAAATCAGATTTGGTAATCCTTTAATAATGTCATACACTTCACAGAGAGATGACACGTCATTTACACGACTTGTGCCAGATTGTTTAGCCCCATCTGCACCACCGCCAGAGTACTACTGAGAAAAAAAAGTTTTTTATTGTCCTTGTATCTTGACAAATCTGACCGAGTAAGTTGTGACTTAAGTCAAGTTGTTGTAAGAACTTATAAGAACTTACAGTAAGAAATTAATAAGTTCTTATGGTAAGTAATTAATAAGTTCTTATGATAACTAACTTAAAGGTTACCTCTGCAGGTTCCTAAAAGTTAGTTGTAACTTATTAGTAACATATAAAGTTCCACTGAAATCTCTTAGACAGGTAAATGATTAGGTGTTCACAGAGACAATAGTTATAGAGAGAGACAATAGGAGACCCGTAAGATAATTAGATCAATGAGGCCGCATCGGTCATGCTCGTCAGTTTTTAAAATCAAAAGGGTTGATTCGGTAATAACGGGGGTGTAATGGGGTCAAAAATTTTATTATTAAAAATGACGTAATTTAATGACGGATGCGGCTTTATTGAATTCATTGTCTTTCGGATCTCCTATTGTCTCTCTCTCAACTGTGCCACTTTGATTCACAAGGACATCATAAGGGACATGCTGTCTAAACAAGCCCGTCGTTTTGCCGGGACATAAAAACACAAACGTGTCCACTGTATATCCCACTCGTGGAGCACTGGTGCACTCAATGCTGAGGCTAACCTGTACTTGTGGTTGCAGGAGACAGCCTGCAGTATCACAGGGACATGCAATTCTCAACCTACGATCACGACAACGACATCGCGGATTACAACTGCGCTGTGGATGCTCACGGCGGCTACTGGTATTTCTCCTGCACCAACTCCAACCTGAACGGACGATACGGCAACATTTCCACAGGCGCCTACTGGCACGTGTGGAAGGGATACGAGTCTCTCAAACACGTGGAGATGAAAATCTGTCCTGGCGAATAGTTCTTCCTTGCGGACTGACGTTCCAAAATTTGTCCGCACAATTAATTAATGGCCCTAAGCGCTCACGGAGCAGTGTCAACATTGCATAAAACTGTTTGACGAATATCAATACCTGATATATATCTCTTTAGTGCAAACCGTACCATGTGACCGGGATACAAAAACCCTTGTGGAAACTAATGGCCGGCTCTTTGTAGCCCTATTTCTGACGCGTCTTTGATGCCAGTGTTGCTCTATGAAAGATCACCAAAACGTTCTAAAGTACAAAGTTACTTAGTGTTTTTCGAAACAACAGGCACACTGCTGGAGACGGCAAAGTCATGAAATTACGTCATAAGTCTATTGTGTATAGGCTAAATACATATTTCTTTGACGTCAGTTATGTCTGGCATGATCCAGGTCGGAAGATTTCTCCTTGATTTCTTTTACAAAAATAGTGGAGAAATGAAAACAAATACGTTATTGGTAGCGGGGGTGTGCTACACGGACCCTTGTAGGCCTGAGGGAGGTCAAAGGAACCACTGAACCCCGAAAACATACCCCTGCTACCAATAACTTATGGCTCCTAACATGTGGCTACGGTTGTTATTTCGTTCATAACTGCGTGATCACATCACTTTCAGCTGTGTGGATCAGTGACATTAAAAGGAACATATCCAAGTAACTGAAACACGAGTTCTTTTGTATGGGTCGTTCTTGCTTATCCTGCGCATGAGAGAGAGGTACAGTCTGTCTGTGCATTCATGTTTTCATTCGTCCACGCACACACGCGCTTTCGACTAGACCAGCAGCCAGTTGCAGGAAACTGGTCCAGGCCGGCAACTGCCAACCATTGCAGTGAGATTTTTACGTGGGGCTAAAAATAGCTCGAAACAAAGCCGTCAGAACTATGACAGGCAGCTACTCTGATTTTAAAGTTGAAACGTTGCGCAGGCTATTTACGTCTTTGTGACGTCACACTTTCACTTCAACATGTGCCCATGTTCGGTCGTCGGTCCATTTTTTTTTTTTTTTTTTTTTTTTTTTTTTTTTTTGCTAGGTAAATCGAAGGTTGTTAAGTAGCTCGAACATCGGTAAGCCACCCCAGAAAATGCCATGCTAGTAGTATAAATAGAGAGTCTTATATCGGTGTTTAGGTGATACTGAGATTCTCACTCGAGTAGTTTTAAAAGCTTATTCTACTCGCTTTCGCTCGTAGGATAAGCTTTTAAAACTACTCGAGTGCGATTCTCAGGCATCACCTAAACAGTGATGTAAGACTATTTCTTACTCACCTTTTTCTTGGCATAAATTAGATGCGAGTTGGTTTTCGGCACGTGCCTGACCATAACACAGCCGCCATCGTGTCTTTGGCAAAGAACATGGCGTCATTTACGTGGTGATGTGACATGGATATTTTGGATGTCACTGAGACAAATGTTCCTACATGATGATGTAATAGCGCAATACACGATGCCAGAGTGCCAGTCGTCACTATAAAATGCTGTCATTGCACGCCGTGAGCTAAAAGTAGGGTGTGCGAGTACCTTCTTGTTGACCATATTTCCTACAAGACAATGTTGTGCACACGTGTCTGTTCACGCCCCAGGGCTGTATCACACAAGTGTGGTACCGACCAAGCCTATGTCCCACGTGTGTGATACAGCTTTTCCGCTCAAAGGCCCAGCAAAGAAGGAAGTGTGTAAGAAAACTCTTTTCCAAAACTGCAGGCGACAGCTTCGGCACTCACAGAGACATGCCGTTCACCACCTTCGACCATGACAACGATTTGGCGACCTACAACTGCGCTCAGGCGGCCCACGGCGGCTACTGGTACCTGGCTTGCTGCAACTCCAACCTAAACGGGAAGTACGACAGGAACGCTGCCACCGCCGGGATGTACTGGGACGGGTGGAGGGGGTACGAGTCTCTCCGACGTGTGCAGATGAGAATTCGACCTGCTGAGTGATTCGGCTGTTACTGAAGACTTGTATTTCATTGCATAAACTGTTTTCTGCTCACCCTTTCAAAGCGTGGTTTGTTTGGGTTTTTTTCTTTGTTGGTCATTTTATTCGGTAAACTGATTCTGCCCGTCCATTCAAATATTTTGCAGGCGACCATATGTGTACAAATAAATCTAACCCATTAAATCCAGAGTCTGAAACTGTTCAAATCTGTGTATTGTCCTATGTAGGTTACATTACAGATTAGGAGATAGATCAATCAGATTTACTTCAAGGGTGGTGCCAGAATAGCTTGGCGCCTATGGGCGCCAAGCTATTCTGGCACCACCCTTGAACTATTACACTCCAGTTTATTTCATGCAATATTGTTTCAGGAAAAAAGCTAAAGTCCCAAAGTCAGTCCATGTTTACTTGTTTTCATCTCTGGGGATGGTTTGCGGGAACTCAGTGACATGAAATTCTCCACTCGTGATCGCGACTATGACATCTTTCACGATAACTGTGCGATCAGGTTTGACGCACGGTGCCTGGTGGTACAATAACTGACACGTCTAACCTGAACGGCCTCTACAAGCAATCCCGGAGGCGGTCGGGGCAGACGGCGTGGTCTGGAGATAATGGGAAAAAACGAGCACATCTTCTTGAGAAAGACGATGATAATGAGACCAGCGGTGTAATCGTAAACGTGACGCTGTGTTACAGTCATGCAGTTTCATGGTTCTTTTAAGGCCTAGCAGGTGACTACGATTATCTCTAGAGGTTTCTTAGAGGAGGCGAGTGGCCTTGCAACAGTCACGATAGTAGCTAGTCGAGTTAGTTCTCAGGGCACAACACTAAGGAGGTGTCTTTTTCAATATTTTTTATTTATCCAAATAGCGATGCGTTTGATCTGTTTAAAAATGAAAATCTCTCTGTCTGTCTGTTTTCCGTCTTTCTGTCTGTGTATTTTTCTGTCTGTTTGTCTGTCTGTCTGTGTTACTGAGCACAACAAACAACATACAATGCAGAATAAGTACTTTTTTAAAGTAATGGGACATTATTGTGATTGTCAATAAAACTTGTACAAGCATCGATGCCTTATGTTCATCCGGCATGAAAATCTGTCTGTCTGTTTTCTGTCAACCTGTCTGTCGGAGCACGGCAACCAACATACAAATAAAAAAGGCATATATACATGAATACGTCCAAAAAATGTGACATCATTACAATCACCAGAAACACTGAAGTGTTTCTAATGATTGCAATGATGTCGCATTTTTAAGCTCGTCGATGTTATGTATAGTTCTATTTGAGCTTCTCAGACATTACAGACATAAAAGGAGTCAGCGAAAGCTGTATGAAGCTGTATGCCTCTTTCTAGTCGCACTCATTTCTATGTGCATCTGGCAGATGATGGTTTCTAAGAGATACGTGTCATCTGCCCCGTGAAGGCAAAAGACAGCAACTCCTTTATTGTAAAAAGCAAGATATTCATTGAAATCCAAATAAAATACTCCAATGAAAAAATAAAATGAATGAATGAATGAATGAATGAATGAATGAATGAATGAATGAATGAATGAATGAATGAATGAAATAACTTACCTTTTGTTTGTTTTTTGTTTTTTCCTTCACAGAGCATGAATCTCAAGCATAACCACCATCAGTAAATTAATTAATGCATTTTAACGTCATTTGTGACCCGCCACCACAAAATGAGTCGTAAGTCACCTTTTGGACATTTTGAGATATTGATATCAGCAGAAACTAGAAAGAAAACCCTTTTCAATGGTGCCAATAACATGTGAATCAGACGATTGGTCACCGAGTTATGGTTTATAGAAACTGGGGACCCCACACATGTACCCGACCACGCCACCCGACAATTTTCAAAATGAGTCTAAAGTCACTTTTTGGACATATTGAGATATTGATATCAGCAGAAACTAGAAAGAAAACCCTTTTTAATGGTGCAAATAACATGTGAATCGGACGATTGGTCACCGAGTTATGGTTTTTAGAAACTGGGGACCCCGCACATATACCCGACTATGCCACCCGACAATTTTCACGAATAGCGGGAAATCGGGTCAGGGACATTACGACTCATTTCGTGGTGGCGGGTCACATTTATCCATTGTGTTTTGTGGAGTCACTGTTTCGTTTCTGTCCTTTCCCAATGCGCAAAGACCAACGGCGGCCGACGTCAGCTCGACGTCCTTTTGCGCACTGGTTTATTTCAAGTCATTTGTGTAGTTGAATATATTTGTGATAACATTTCTGCTGTATCTGTGTTGTAGGAGACAGTTTGGTCGGTCACAACGATCAAATATTTTCAACCTCCGACCGAGACAACGATAAAATGGACGACTACAACTGCGCATCCACTCTGCGCAGCGCGTGGTGGTACTTCCGGTGTTTCGAATCCGACCTCAACGGCCAATATCATCATGGCGGCGGAATAGACGGCGCTAACAACGGGGTAGTTTGGTACCGCTGGAAAGGATACGAGTCGCTGAAGTTTACAGAGATGAAAATTAGGTCCGCTGTCTGAACACTGATACGTTAAAATTCACAAAATTGATATTTGTTCCTTGGACATTAAATAACCGTTCGTGAAATTAAAATACAGTAAATCGCCAAGAGACCCAACCTTTCTTGTTGACGTTCATTCATTCATTCATTCATTCATTCATTCATTCATTCATTCATTCATTCATTCATTCATTCATCGATTCATTCATCCATTCTTTCACTCATTGTTTGTTTGTTTGTTTGCTCGTATATTCTTTCGCTCGTGCGTTCATTTGTGGATTCGTTTATTTATCTTTCGTTCTTTCGCTTTTTCATTCGTTCGTTCGTTCATTGTACACATACCAAGGGGGATTACTCAGCGCTGGACAGACAAACAGTTAGATCCCCTGCCCCCGCCTATCAGGCACCCAATCGCCAGCCCACAGAAAAATACGCAATTATAGAACCAGACGATCATCTACATCCTTTGATGTAGGGATGTAGATGATCGTCTGGTTCTATACCTGATAGGCGGGGGCAAGGGATCTAACTGTTTGTCTGTCCAGCGCTGAGTAATTCCCCTTGGTATGTGTACAATTCTACCAGCGCTAGCCTCACCTATCTGGTTTGTGAGAGTTCGTTCATTCATTCATTCATTCATTCAATCAATCATTCATTCATTACGAATCATTTTATTCATGTTATCTTTGTTTGTCTATTTCTCCTTTCATTGTTTCATTCTTCTTACCTGCATGGTTTAAAATCAAACAATGACAAATGTATACCTCTTGAATTGTGGATACTCTCTGATATCTCGTAGTGACTAGATAATTATGTGAAGGCAAAAATAAATTAACAAAATACAGAAACAGGCTTTGAAAGAGCAAGCACGCGCAATCTTTGTTTCTGATCTTCTAAAGCGCGTTACATTCTTTGCTCAGTGGTGATATCTGTGCATTTCACGCGCATTTCACGCGCTTGGCAATCGCCTTTCTAGTCCTGGAGATGAATGTTTAAGAGCAAGTGGCATACATTTTCAGAAGCCCTTCCCAACACAGCCAAGTAACCGACGGTCCTCGGGCCGACGCAGGCCGCAGTGGGCCCGCGCACGGCTGTGCGCGGGCCCACTGCAGCCGACGTGGGCCCAAAAGTCTTTTGCTTACTGGGCCGCGGCTGCAAGGGCACATATGCCTCTTGGTGATGAAGCGGTCTGAATGTACGTGTCCACTGAATGTGCATTTCTGACCTCTCATTTATTCTAAAAATTATTTCCAATTTTGAAATTCATGCATGAAGGACTAAAAAAAAAATGGCGGCTTTGTCTTGTTAAAAAAATCTAAACTACTTTTATAAACAGTAGGCTCAAACTTAATGTTTAGACCAAGCCGACGTTTGGAGTCAGACTTGGAAGCGATGTCTTAAACCCCTTCCATGCCGAGAAAAAGAACATGATCCAACTGCAAGAGACATAGATCCTCATGAGCCCCCGCGACTGCGGGGGCTCATGAGGATCTATGCCTCTTGTTGAGACCAATTTGTATCCATGTTTCTTGGACGGTGTTGGCTTTTGGTCGTTGAATGAACCAAGATTTCATCAACAAAATGTTATTCCTGGTCAAAACTCTGAAAGCATTCGCACGTTTATCTAATCTGAATTCAGCCCAGTGGTAAACCAATGCTTGTTGTACAATCGTGTCTTTTTTTCGAAGGTATTCTCTCAACTGAATTCGGCCCAGTACAGTACACAACTTGTTGCAGAATATTGTCTAGTTTCTATTTTTTAACTGTTGTAAGTTTTCTGCCATCTGACCGTGGCCTATTAGACTTGTATGCGTCTTGTACTGTGATATGTTTGTTTCTCAAACAGTTGCACGTTTTTTTGTCATCTGAAATCGGCCGAAAGATAATACACAGCTTGTTTTTCTATAGTGGTATCTAAATGCATACGTACACGACAGAACTAGTCACGGGTTTTTTTTAATCAAACTTTGAGCACATCATCTGTTGTGTCACTGAGTCCTAGTTTTAGACCACAGATAACAGTAATATTATACATTTTTATTAGGAAACTTGCGCCACTTAGAAGTGGGGTGTGTTCTTTTTCAGACATGAGAGTGGTTGGTCTCTTGCTGGTCTGCATACCAGGTAAGAAAAAAAAACACTTTGTTATAACAATGTTTGTGTGCGATCTTTTTCTTGTGCAGGCAAAATCGTCACGTCCACGTTTGAACTAATGCATGGAAAATCTTGCTTTTCACAATAATGGACTGTACGTGGTTTTTATTCATTTGTATGACACTGACGTCCACAAATCGTTGTTTGTCTTGGATGGATGGGTGGATGGATGGAAGGATGGATGGATGGATGGATGGATGGATGGATGGATGGATGGATGGATGGATGGATGGATGGATGGATGGATGGATGGATCGGTTTAAACGCGAATGGATGGAGGGATGGATGGATGGGTGGATGGATGGATGGAGGGATGGATGGATGGGTGGATGGATGGATGGATGGATGGACTTAACGACTGATCGATCGATTTCTTGATTGATTGGTTGTTTGACCTATTGATTCGATGTTTAACGTCCACGCACCGGAGTGATAATGGGGGAGTGGCAGATCACAGGAACAGGAGTACGCCCTGAACACCGATTAATGCAGGCGCACTGCCACTTTGATTTACCAGGACCTTAATTTCACCGGACATGCTATTGAACAAGTCCGTCTTTTTTCCCTGGATTGCGAACCCAGCTACCGGGGCCGAGACGGGGGGCTTAACCCCCACCCCCCGCCCTCTGTTCCCTTCGCTCTCTTTAGCTCCGATGTTTCACCGTCCGAGCTATTTCGGACGATTTTCTTTTTCTCTACGCTATTTCTACGTTATTAACCCTTTAACTGTCGGTAGCGCTTTTTGTCCCGATGATTCCTGCAGGATGTCAGGATGTTGTTATTCCTGCAGGATGTCAGGATGTTGTTATTCCTGCAGGATGTCAGGATGTTGTTATTCCTGCAGGATGTCAGGATGTTGTTATTCCTGCAGGAATCATTGCGACAAAACGCGCTACCGACAGCCAAAGGGTTCATGCCTGGGTCTCCGAGGTTAGATCCTTTGCAACAAACATCGTAGTTTCAGTGACCCGCGTGGTTTTAAACACGCCTTGTAGGGGAAAGACTTCGATACTGGACAGGGCGATGAGACTGAACCTCTCAGAGCACGTGTTTGTTTGTTTGTTTGTTGTTTGTTTGTTTGTTGTTTGTTTGTTTGTTTGTTTGTTTGTGTCTGTATGTATGTATGTATGTATGTATGGATGGATGTATGTATGTATGTATGTATGTTTGTTTGTATCAGTGTTTGTTTGTGGGGGCTTTGTTTGTTGCTGTTGATGAAGTTAGTTTGCTGACCATTTTTTAAAATCTTAAATCTTGGTGCTATTTGTGTTTTTTTTTCGGTTTTCGTAATTGCATTTTTCCAGGATCCGTGAAAAGTTAAAACAGAAATAAGATCTGTGTGACTCGTCAAAACATTCCGATTATTTCGTGAAACGTGAAAGAAATAAAATTCTGCTAAGACGCGGCCAAGCAGTACAAACAAATCCCGCGCGCGCGTTGCAGTGTATGCCAAGAAGGCGTATTGTAGATGGTAAATTATTGCTTGCCACACGTTGCCACTAGTTGCGGGCACCACAGTGTGGCAGCGCGTGCCGAACTGTCACACCAGGGAGGAAGAATATATGTCACACGGAATATTTGGATATTTGTTCGATTTTAATGATTTGATCTTCTCATTCGCACGACAAACAATAGACAAGACGTATACAAACCTACGCAATATTCACTCAATTCATACATGCACCTGTAACTCACGCACACCCTTAACCATTCGTACAATGTTCACAGCACTAACCACACATCCTACACTTATTGTTCCACTACGATGTCACATCTCAATGTCTGTCGATAATAACTGACACTAATTAATGCTTAGATCCTCGAACGATCAAACAGTTTGATTACTCCGACCGTGGATAAAGATGAATGTAGCGTCGCTGCTTGTTGGAATAAAGATGAATGTAGCGTCGCTGCTTGTTGGGATAAAGATGAATGTAGCGTCGTTGCTCGTTGATTCAGCCACACCACTGGTCGAATAATCGCACTGTCTCTCGCGATGACACGTCGAAGCTCCACACGCACACCGTCAGGATCAACTTGTTATCTCGTACACCACGTTGATTGATTACATTTCCACATGAAGCATACACAAATCCAACTTCTCAGCTGGTGATAAGGGAGGGAAGCATCTATAACACATACAAAACGTATCTCTCCATAAGAAATCCGCCATTGCTAAAAGGTTACTTCCGCCGGAATGACGACACTGTAACGATGACGACCGTTAACGGCTTCCGGACGTTGTCGCCGATTCCCGATCGTTTCCGACATCGAATAAATATTGTAATAACAGTCAATTCAAAATATCATTCGTTTGGCATCCTGTCTCGGAAGACAATGGAGTATATGCGCTTGCTGGGTCAGTCACTGGAGTGACCTCTCCAGGGCGCAAGCCTGGGCGAAGTGTATGGTGATCCTGGGGTGCCCAGTCGTCAAGATCCCCCTCTCGGCCTCGCTGATGTATCCAAAGGAATGCAAAGCAGTACGTTTGGCACCAGTTTGGCTGCAGGAGCTGCCAGAACAGTGCGTGAATACAGGCAGCTGTCTGCCTTCGGGGCTCCACTCCTGATTTGAAGGGTTTACTCCCCCACATTTGGCCGTTGGATCCAACCTGATCTCCTCCGTCCTCTAGCCGTTGGCTGTCAGAAACAACTCATCCGCCTAGTGGTGCAATGTGACCACCACCCCCTCACGTGGTTTAGCCCACCAGCTGAGGTGGTTTGCCAGGGTGTGGCGCTTGGAGCCAGCACGTGAGAGATTAAGGAGATGGATGAGGACCAGTGATGCCCGTCCGTCCTATGTAGGACGCAGCTGCCGAACAGCAAAGGTGCTACCTCTATCCAGAGCCCCCTACACCCATATCATGCACACACACGAATACGACATATTTCCGCACAACACATAACCTCTCACCACGATCCGAATCATTCATTTCAAAATCAACAGGCTCTACGAAGTCCTCCGATCATTCGATTCATCCCCGCGCGCCGATCGCCAGACGACACCGCAAACTCGCCGATGCGCGCCGAATATCATACAATCTCAGATCTAGAGCCGAACAACTAATACATTTTCCGAATCTACTACTTAACAAACGCGAATCAGCTATATAATAAACAAATACATACCCAAAGATGCGTGAAAAGTTTACTCAGTCTTCGACTATCTCGTGCTTGTCCCAGCGCCCACGACCGATGGCCGTTGACAAATTCACCGTTATAATTAGCCGGTTACATGCGTAGTTATACACATCTACTTACTGTGTTTACACAACCAACATTGAGCATTTAGCTTCACTAACATTCTATCCTTCGATAGATAGCACGAGGCACACCACACCGCCTCAATTCCTCACAAAAACTAACTTAACTCGAGAGCAAAAATCTCTCATGTCTGACTGTCTTCCAAACGATTCACAGTGACGTGACTCTTCAAACCAACATCGTACGTCACATGTTCCAAACACACATCTTACGTCATATGTTCTTGACGTCACTAAAAAGTACATGCCATAACCGCAACACACAACAAAGAACGAAAGTTCTCCACGAAAGAAAATACTGCATAATGATTAAAATAAATTGTGACACGAACCCAGTAGCATTATTATGTCCATGTCTCTCCTCTGTACCCCAGCCGATGCTTCAGCCTCATCACTTAGGTTTTGATTGTCAAGAACGACTCCCAAAAAGGAACGATAGCGAAATCACGGCGGGTAACCGGCTTGTCCAAACATCTCCAAGACGCATAGATCCTCATGATCCCAGAGGGTGTTTATAGTAAAAGCTGGTTAGGGCTCATGAGGATCTATGCCTCTCGGAGACGTGTGGAGTGCTGTCTGCGTTTGTGGTACAAGCCCGGTTGTCCCCAGTGTCCCTCGCTTTCGTTCCATGTCAATCGGCGGAAACGTCAGTGACCTCCCTCAGATGCGCGGTGCAGCCGCCAACATCGTCAGCAGAACTGATGGCAGCATACACAGGGTGTAGTGGTTTGGATTAAGACGCAAGGCTCGAAATTACAAAAGAAACGTTATGTTTTCAAAAGAGAGGTCATTCTGACGACGTTCCAATTGTGCCCTACAATAGCTTATCTAATAGTGTCGTGTTGGTTCGGTTTGAGGGGGCTTTGAGTCCATTCAAGTGCAAATACAATTGTACAATGGCAATGTACAGTAGCAGTAGAAGTAGTAGTGGTAGTAGTAGTAGTAGTAGTAGTAGTAGTAGTAGTAGTAGTAGTAGTAGCAGCAGCAGCAGCAGCACCACTGAGCAGCACCAGCAGCAGCAGTAGTAGTCTAATTAGCTCATTCTACCCCAGACACACCACATCAAGATGTGGATCGACCATGATAGTTCAAGGGTGATGCCAGAATAGCTTGGCGCCTATGGGCGCCAAGCTATTCTGGCATCACCCTTGAACTATCATGGTCGATCTGTGTCCTGCACCGCAATACAGTCTTCAGTGGGGATTTCGGTCTTGGAGATAACAATGAGATAAATAGTAGCAGTAGTTTGATCATGATTATGATCGTCATTGCAATACACGTCGTCCGGAGATCAGAAATAGGTCCCAATGGCAATACAAGTGTTTCGGCAAAAACAGTTTACTAAAAGCCTGGACAAACACATGCTCGCATGTTTGTCCGCGCTTTTTATTCTTTGTTTTCGTCGAAACACTAGGAATTTGGATCTCTTTCTGATTTCCGAAAATAGTCTATTATGATTATTATTCTGATTATCATCATGATGATGACGATGATGATGACGATTATATTATCATCATCGTCGTCGTCATCATCATCATCATCATCATTTTTTTCTTGTTATTATTATCATCATCGTCGTCATCATCATCGTCATCATCATCATCATCATCATCATCATTATTATTATTAAGAAAAGTAGTAGTAGTAATAGTAGTGGTATGGATAAAAACAAATCGTTTGGGGACCCAAATGTTCTCGCCGCTGTATCCGAAGTTTGTTATAAGCGAAGTAATGGTATATAGAACAAGATGGGATGAACCATAACCCACAAAGTCCTTTCTATATGAGAGCTCTCCTCGCTGTCAAGGGTCTCTACCTATTGTCTTTGACCTGATTCTGATGTTGAAATATCGCCTTTTGAACAAGATGAGGATTTCATCCCAAAGTCTACCGTATTGTTTGGAGCTCACATGCGTTTTTGTTTTCGGAACATTCACAGTTGTTAATATTTTTAAGCTTATCCTTCTGATACATTTCCTTCCTCTCTAGGCCAACTCTGATGAACACACACCGGCACACACAAACAAAGTCGGACACACGGCGCTTCCCGCCATTAGTACACTCTATGGGCTGGAGAAGCGACAGGAATTCTGAAGAAGAATAGCAGGAGCAGCAAACTGACGTCACTATAAGGTTGACGTCATGGCATCGCTAGTCTCACGACGTCATGTACACAGTGACGACGTTGATGTTTTACGTCACTCATCCGATCGGCACGTAGCCTCTTCCAGGGCTGACTGTTTTGTTCCACACAGCCTCTTCCAGGGCTTACTGTTTGATGGGACTATATAGTATAATCCAAAACTGGCAAAAATGAATTAATTATTATTCAAAAAGTTGAAAAAGTACAACGCTGTCTAACGAAATCATCCAATGCCTTTCTGCAAACTAGCTATATCCAAATTTTCAAGTAAATATGACAATAATTACGGACGCTAATCTGGGTCGAGCGACTTTCTATAAACTGTCTTTTGTGTCTTAAAGGAGACATCCCGTTACAATATGCTCGGAGGCGGCTCTCTTAGCCACCTCTTAAATAAAGTATTTCTTGTAGGCCGTCGTAGGCTTCAGCAATATCTGAGATTCTCGTGTCTACATACATACGCGCACACACACACACACACACACACACACACACACACACTAAACACACACAACAAACGCGCACACACACACACACACACACGCGCGCGCGCGCGCACGCACATACAGCCTTTCGCGCCAACTGTACGTTCAGCAGCGAGGTTAGCGTAACTAGACATGACGTAATTTTTATCTTGTTACTTCAGTTGTCAGAGGTTTAGGCCTGCCCGCCTTGGACGTCATTAAATTCGTCCCACACCCATCCTAAAAAGTTCCTTCTATAAATAAAAGGGACTTAAAAAGTGTTATCGTGACTTATGAAAATGTACTGCTAAATCCTCGTTTTGTTACATCCGGCCTTGTTATAAGCGAAGTCTGCTGTAGAGCTTAAGTGATATGACAGAGGAGATAAAGCACTCGAGGATTCAAATTCTGCTGTGGTGAACAAACCTACGGACTTAATTTTTGCCGTTGCCAACGAGCCTACGGCAAAAACTAAATCCACAAGGGTAGTCATTTTCTGGAAAATAACGAGGTCATATAAGCTGAGCTATTTATTACACGACGATTTTAGATTTCCACGGGAAATTTAAGAAAAGCTATATAAGCAAGTGACATTCTTGCAGACAGGTAGACTGAAGCTGAATGGGTCAATTAAGCGAAATTTTAGGCGTAAATCTACTCAACTACAATAATTTACCCAGCGAAAAGCGAAAATCTCTCTTAGCAAAAAACTAATGAGTTAAAAGAATGCATTGATGAGAGTGAAATTAAATATGAATATTTCTGATGCAGCCATCTTAGCCTACACATGGGATTCCACTGCCCAGCTGCCTGACGGCTCTGTGTTGCCAGTGTGCCTGGGACATAATGTGTCACTACCCTGGAGCTACACGCTGACCCCGGCAGAGCACGTCTTCAGTACTGAGTGGCATTTCAAGCCCCTAGGCAAGTGACGGTTGGAAGGGGGAGGGAGGGGAGGCACAGGTTAACCCTTTCACTGCTGAGGAAAAAAAACTGGAAAAAATGAGAAAACTAAAAACGAGCCAACTTCAAGAGGCGTAGATCTATGCCTCTTGCTGAGACCAATTTGTATCAGCGTTCCTTGGACAGCAGTTTCTTTTTGGATTAAGAAAGATTTCAAAAACGAATTATACGTCCAGCGTAGAGAAGAGGTTAAGGCAATCCGAACAGGGGGGGGGGGGGGGGGGGGGGGGGAGGGAGGGCGAACTTTAAATGACCCAAACCCAGCCTTTCCAAGATTTCAAGATATTTATCTCTTTCGCCCCTATCTGGTTAGTTAGTTAGTTAGTTCAGTATTTGGGTTTAACGCCGAGCAGGCAACTAAGGCCATCTCACGGCGATCGCCCCTACTGGGGTATGGAGGATATTGATACAACGTCAATAGCAAACTAAGGAATTAACTGAGGAAACAGATAAACAAGGAAAACGCGTCACGGACTGTTGATGGCACACGCTGTTTAGGTATAATAAGAAAAGAGGAACAGCAGTATCATCGATATCGTCGTTAACCAAGAAAGAACGAACAATTCTGGAGAGTATGGGGAGGATAGTTTCCATCCAGCAGTATCATCGCTATCATCGTTAACCAAGAAAAGAACGAACAATTCTGGAGAGTATGGTTCAATACAATATAATACAATACAATACAATAATACTTTATTAATCCCTCATGGGGAAATCCACTGTCTGCACATGGCATCATCATTCACTCATTGAATTAATTGAATAACCTATAACTCTCAGTTAAAGAGATGAACTGTAACAGACGTACTGTTACCTTTGTTAAAAACTCTTGGCATCAGAAACACTGACTTATGGTTTATGCCCCCTGTGCTTCTGGTGTCAGCAATGTTGCAGTGAACTACTGAATGGGCTAGTACTAAAGAATGTTGACAGACACTATCTAAGTAGGTTAGGTCTCTTTGCAGAAGATGTCGCTCTTTGGAGTTCTTTCATCGCATATCAGCTACAGCAGCCTCTTCAATAAATAATTTAGACATTTGCAAAATATTTCAGTAGGCTGGCGATTGGGGGCCTAATAGGGAGGGGCAAGGGATCTAACCGCTTGTCTGTCCAGCGGAGAGTAACTCCCCTCGGTGTGTGTGTGCTATTCGCAATGATGACTTGTGTCCCATCGGACAAAAAGGGAGAGTTGGGGTCGTTTAGAGGTCAGTTTTCCCGGGTGAAATTCACAGAATGTTCGGGCGCGTTTTAACCCTTTGGGTGTCGGTAGCGGTTTTTTTTTTTTTTTTTGTCGAGGTGATTCCTACAGGAATCACCTCGACAAAAACCGCTACCGACACCCAAAGGATTAAAGACATTTATGTCCATTTCCTTGAAAAGCGAGATTTTCATTGTAATACAATGAATATATTGCATTTTACACAAACACGGACTTTGCTGTCTGTTGCCTTCAGCGGGTTCTCAATGTTTTCGTGCCTCAACTAAGACTTGTCCACCCTTCTTTTCAAAATCCATTTGAGTAGAAAAAACGCACCAGAGCTTTACCACTGCGTTTGGACGTAACGGAAGAAACTCTCCTGCGTAAATCCATCCTTGTTCGACATTCAAACTTCACAATTTAAGTTAGTCCTTTTGTCCTTTTGTCCAGTACTATTGTAAGACATTCCAAGAACGTTTATGAAGGAGATATTGCCAATGATTAGCTATTTGCGAGTCGCGATGATTCCTACAGGACTATTAACCCTGTACTGCCTGGAATAGTCGCTTTAAACGAACATGTTACTGACGAGCAAAAGAAATGCGACATTTTTGGAATCATCGGAAACACCACGGTGTTTCCGATGTCGCATATCTTTCGCTCGTCAGTATATATTACCACACACTTTGCAGGCCAACCAGACCAACTTCTGGCCGTGGAATCATCTGGAAATTTTCTGCCCGTGCCTGGGGTGAACCATGATCTGCAGCGGATCCAGGAAGCGGGGTTGCGGATCCAGAATATCAAACCGACAGACGCGGGAACCTACACTGTCACTGTAGTGTACGATCTTCACGGGGAATCCAAGAGGCTGTCGCAGAGCGCCACTATTCTCATTCAGACTCCACGTCAGTTGTTATTGTTGTCTGTGGTGGTGGTGGTGGTGGTGGTGGTGATGGTGGTGGTGATGGTGGTGGTGGTAGTGATGATGATGGTGGTAGTGATGGTGGTGGTAGTGGTGGTGATGATGATGGTGATGGTGGTGATGGTGGTGGTGGTAGTGATGATGATGGTGGTGGTGGTGGTGGTAATGCTGATGGCGGTGGTGATGATGATGGTGGTGGTGGTGGTGGTGGTGATGATGATGGTGGTGGTGGTGGTGGCGGTGGAGGTGGTGGTGGTGGTGATGATTTTGGTGGTGGTGGTGGTGATGATGATAATGATGGTGGTGGTGGTGGTGGTGGTGGTGGTGGTAGTGGTGGATGTGGTGAACGATAAAACAGCCTTTTCTCTTTTCTTTTCTTTCTTTTTTTCTTTTTAGTTTTTGTTTTGTTTTGTTTTGGTTTTTTTTTTTGGGGGGGGGGTTGTTTTGTTTTTTTTGGGGGTGAGGTGGTGGTGGTGGTGGTGTTTTGTTTTTTTTACCATTAAATTATGGTTGTGCGAATTAAATAACGTCTTCAGTTATCTTTGTTTATTTTAGAGGCCCCAACTCTGGAGCACGGAGGGCTGCGCGCAGTGTACCAACATGACGCAGTGTACGACGCAACGTCACATGACTGGCACGTGCAGCTGAGATGCCAAGGTTTCACCAGTCTCGGCAATCCCCCGGTGGCCATGGTTTGGAGTGTAAGAATTGACGCTCCAATGTGTTTGCTGGTTTGTGATTTTGGACCTTACGGTCTTAGCCGTAAGGTCCAAAATCACAGACTAGAATCACTTTGTGATATTTTAAAGGATTTCTTTTTTTACAGTCTTTTTTTCTTCTTCTTCTTCTCGTGATTCGTGATTGCAATTTTTTTTTCTCCATGCTCCTGATCGATCCAGTGAGAAAAGTAGTTCGTCGAGATACAAAAAAGCCAAAATACGATCTTCGAGATCCGTCAATACGCCTTGGTTATTTCGTGAAACGTGAAAAGTCTGTATCTACACTGTAATTTCCCACTTAGAAATCGCTTCCCCCCCCCCCCCCCCCCCCCCCCCCCCGCCACCCCCCACCCCCACACACACCTTACCTGTATTTCTTCTTTTTTTTAAAGATTTTTTGGGCCAGTGAAAGAGTCAGCATCGGTTTTTTTCCATCGCAAAATATGAATGCTTTTTTTCTTTTTATTGGTGATTCGTGAATTGCAAAATAAATTGTCAGTCGTGAATCCGTGACGATAAACCCCAGCCCCACTCCCTCCCGTGATGAAGAGATTAAATCATGACAGTCTTCACATAACGCAAATTATAGTTCTTTAGTTTCACAGATAAAATGTGAGTTTTATCGGGTATGTTATCTGTCAGGCTGATAAGGAGCGATTTATTTTGCGGAACGGAAAGGTCAGTCATTATTTAATTACGTAGCCTACAACAAACAAACCTCAAACTGCAGTTTCAGACGATGGCAACACAGATGTGCGGACAATAATTTATGAAGTCAGACATGTTTGTGTTTGATTTCCAACAAACATTCTTTTGATGACGTTTTATGCAATAATTTATTACTCTTAAATGTTACAACTCTTTGGGATTCGCCAAATGCAGTGACGTGAATATTAACTCATTCAACTCCGACACGCCACGGCCAGACATGGGTCGAGCGTGATAGTTCAAGGGTTGTGCCAGAATAGCTTGGCGCCCATAGGCGCCAAGCTATTCTGGCACAACCCGTGAACTATCACGCTCGATCTGTTTCCAGAAGTGTAATACAGTCTTCAGTGGGCAACTTCAAAATTTGCGGATTTCGGTCCTGGAGCAGAATGTGTTAATGTACGTCAGATACTGCTGTCAATGTGAGATTCTTCTGTCCAGATTTGTGCTTTGTTATTTCTTCGTTACAAAATCTCTCGCAACGAAACGCTTTGAGCATTCAGTACTGGACGGAGAAATGCGCGATACAAATGAAGATCACCATCATTATCATCAGAGTCCATCTCCTCCACTGCCTACCGTGACATGATGAGGCTGATAACCACCCAACCCCCCCCCCTCCCCCCCCCCCCCCCCCACCCCACTCTCTCAAAAAATCATTTAAATTCATTTAATAATAATAATAATAATAATAATAATAATAATAATAATAATAATAATAATAATAATAATAATAATAATAATAATAATAATAATAATAATAATAATATAACTCTTCTATAGCGCAATATACTCACAAAGAAAGGCTCAGAGCGCTTTACATCTAGATAATCTAACTAATTGAAGTTAACTAACTAAACTAGCGACAAGGTACAGAAACACAATCATTCATAGGTCCAAATACACACTGACACAATACTAAAATAATAAACATAACATTTCACTGAAGAGCCTGATCAGATATAAGGTGGCCGCCATCAAAAACTGCGGAGCGTCGTATAGCTTCCGCAGCTGTTGATGCGGGGCGCCCTTAATGAGTCAAGAGACTGAATAATTTCGTATTTTCGTGTATGTACACTCAAATGCACATGAGCGTGACTGTGTTTCAACAGACGCCGTCCGGTGAGATTCTACCCAGCACCTCCCAGTACAACGGTACCTTCACTCTCAGCGTCCCCAACCCCCCGCAGGATGGCGAATACACGTGTTTCCCTGCCAGCAACTGGAACACGTAACGTATTCAATCAATCGATGTTGGCATGTATGTTTATGTATAACCTCCTTTCTGTATTGCATTGAAGGCAACATAATCGCGGATTCTGCGGCCAACAGCGCCCTCAGTGATCGTACCTGTGAGGCTGAGACTGTTTTTCGTGATTTTAAGCCCGCCATTGGTGCCTATATATCTCGTGAGTGGCAGACTGAGTGGGACAAGGAAGAGGCGAACAGGCTCCGTGAACCCGGCCCTTCCTAGTACAGTGTCCGACAGTCTACCTCACCGCTACGGCAGCCGCCGTGAGAAGACTGTCCTTGTTCGTCTTCACATTGGCTGTACTTATATCACACGCTCCTTCTTATTGAAAGGGGAGTGACGCCCCTCGCCTGCGACGAGCCGTTTTCGGTGAAGCACTTCTTGACATCAAGTGCTGACATACTCGAAATAAGGCGGAAACACTATACAGCAGACTCTTTGAAGGTTTTGTTTCGGGACGTTCCCCCGGACAAAATCTTCAGCTTTCTAAAGGAAGCCAATTTGTTTTACAAAATGTAAGTCTCTGTCGTCAATATAAATCTGACTGTTCTTATGACCTTCCGAAGTATGTAGAGATGTCCGATTGACCTGTGTGACGTTTTCAGCTAAGCTTACTTGTAAACTGTATTTACATCATAATCTGACTGACCAGACTTTTACCCTTCCCGCCGTGAGATGGCTTTAGTCGCCTGCTCGGCGTGAAACCCAAATAAATAACTAACTAACCTTTCTTTCGGACGTTCAATAGGAATTGAAACACTTTCCTTGACTCGGACCCGCCGGCGGCCAACCAGTTAACCAACTAACCAGCGCACGAAAGTAGACATTTTAAACCCTTTAACGACCGGAACACAACGAGCGATATTCATACCCAAGTTCAAGAGGCATAGATTCTCATGAGCCCCCGCAGTTGCGGGGGCTCATGAGTATCTATGCCTCTTGGTGACACCACTTTGTACCGACGTTCTTTGGACAGTGATGTCATTTGACGCTGAATTTACACCAAGACAATCTGCGACCAGTGTTAGGGAAGGGGTTTAGACTGCTAAACTGAATTACGTACAGATCGTGAAAACGGCCGTATTATACGCGTGTAAGGCATACTTAAGGGTTAAAAAAACCCACAAAAAAACCGATAATATAATAATAATAATACCGGTTATTATATTGGCGCTTTTTCCCAATTCTGCGAATCGGCTCAAAGCGCCGCGAACTGCACCCAACACGCACGCTCACGTGACACACGCGTTCACTCTAAGGACAAACACAGTACAAGACAAACACAGGACATTCACGTGGTGCGAAGGGTCAGCTCAGCTACTCAGGTTTCGGAAATTTCGATCGCTTGTAAAACAGCCTAACAGACCAATGTGTATTTCGATGGAGTCAAAGTTGATTGTAATTGTATGTTTACTGGTTGGTTAGAGTCATAATCTTACGTTTACTTATCGGGATGGTTCGTGTTAAGAATGCTTACAATTTTAGGTTGACTGTAACTTTTGTTCGAGTCAAGAATGTTTATTATTCTTCATTTTTACTGGACTAATTGGTTCGAGTCAAAAATGATTATCGTATTGTGTTTACTTGGCTGGTTAGTTGGAGTCAAGAAATTTTATAAGTTTTATGTTTGATTGGTATGTTCGGATCAAGAAAGTTTATGAATTTTATGTTTATTTGAGTAGTTGGTAATATAGTCAAGGGCGTTTTATAAATTTATTATGGTTACTTGATTGGTCGTTTATAATAGCATGTCTACTCGACTGCTTGGTTGGCCCGCCGTGAGATGGCCTTAGACGCATGCTCTGCGTTAAACCCAAATAACTAACTAACTGCTTGGTTGGCAGACTCGTTCCAGGCTTCTCGCCGTTGCAGTTACCAACCCACGGGCATGTATCGACAGCACTGCGCATCGCCAAAACTATGTGTCGATAGCACTACTATACCAAATGCGCACAAGACCCTCGGGCCGACGTCGGCCGCCGTTGGCCCGCGCACGACCGTGCGCGGGCCAACGGCGACCGACCGGTCGGCCCGATGACCTTTGCGCACTGGGTATAGTCAGCACTATGTGTCGATAGCGCTTCGATCTCCAACACTGCATGTCGCTATCAGTACGCATCAAAAGCTCATAATTATGTCTAAAGGCCCCGCTACACATGCCCGGTTTTGAGGCCGATTCCCGATCAGTTTTCGAATCGGTAGGTGATCGGGCCGGACTAGAAAAACGTGTGCACTGCCACACATTTCCCGACTTGTTTAGCCGACCGGTTTGAACCGAAGATCAAAGTCGTACCTGTTCTGCAAAATGGCTGCTAGTTTTGACAGTGATGATGATGTGCTTGCATTATCAGCAGTTTTGCATCATATTCGGGAAGAGGCGTGCGAAACATCAGCAACGGCGGTGGCCGGTACTGATCACAACAGGCGTGTTCGGCCATTTGCAAACTACGACATGCTTTGCGAGACGCGCTCTGATTGGTTGAAGCTTACAACCGGGGCCGATTCGGATCGGGAAAATAGAGCAGGTTCTAGACACCCGATTCCCAGCCGATTGGGACCGGATCGGATAATTGACGTCATCCGATCGCAATCGGATCGGAATCGGCTTCAAAATCAGGGCACAACCGGCCCGTGTGGCGGGACCTTATCGCAGTAAACCTATTGTCACGTACAGAGTTCTACTGATCAACCCGCGCCAGTTCTACAGGAACGCAGCGCTCGTGAAACGTACTGCTAACGGGATTCAGCACTTTGGTACCGGTTTCTGGCCATTTTATCAATATCAAATACAAGCGGTCAAAATTTCCGGAACCTCAGTACGCTGAGCCGTGACCCTTCGCACCAAGGGAATGTTCAGTGTTTGTCGTGTACAACGTTTGTCTTCGGAGTGAATGCGTGTGTGTTACTTGAGCGCGCGTGTTGGCTTCAGTTCGCGGCGCTTTGAGCCGATTCGCAGAATGGTAAAGAGCCTATATAATAACCGGTAGTATTATTATTATTAACACTTTCTTGGTTGACCCCCTCAGGTCTGATGGCTGTCACCATGTAGCCTTTTATGCGAGTGCCAAGGTTCAAGTCACGAGTTATGACGCTCGCTTCTCCATTATGGACGCTCAGATGAGGGCACTACAGCAACAGGTCAGATGATATAGATTTTATCGAATGGTTCTAGAGTGATTATTAGATTAATGTCCATGGGACGGTCATTGCATTGTCAGTTCATGCCTGTTTATGCCCATTACTGGTGTATGATGACCAGTGCAGGCCTGTTCATGAGACACATAGGCCCACTACCGCCGAAACTGTTCAAAGACACACTTCTGTTATAGATGGCCGACGGTTAACAAACGCTACACACAGATTTAGTTATGGTTCATTTAGACACAGGAGAATCCAGTTCAGCACACGTCGTCTTTATATCAAGTAACCTGTCAATGACTCCACTCCGTTCTAAAAATGCAACGCTATCAGTGCGAGAAACAATTAAAAATAGACTGACAAGTTAACGGCTGCACAGAATAATAAGTGCGATTACGCGTGTGCATTTGCTGCGTGTCCCAACAGCTGCTAAAGTTTATTAGGTGTGTCGACAAGGCATGACAAACACAAAATAATGGTACTGAAATGTGTCTTCAGATTTATGCCTAATTCTACTTTAATTGTCATCCTGGTTCACAGTCGTCTCAGTGAGTGACACTGTCTTAATTTGACCAGAGACATTAAGTCCATTTTGTGTGTGTGTGTGTGTGTGTGTGTGTGTGTGTGTGTGTGTGTGTGTGTGTGTGTGTGTGTGTGTGTGTGTGTGTGTGTGTGTGTGTAAAAGGCGAGATTTTTTATTGTGTTACTTTGAAAATTTTCCCTTTCACAAAAAATGGTCTGTCTTTTTTCAAAATTAGGAAAGCGCTATTTGTAATGAAAGCCAAACAGAGTCAATTTTATTTTTCATATTTTTTTCTCCGACAACCGTATTCTCGGAATATGTGCTCGTGTAATTTATTTTTAATCTAGCTAGGTCTGGTGGCGCTGCACTGTGGCTTGCCAGTAGCAGTCTACCCAGAATTTCCCGTCATTGGACAATAAAGTTTAACCCATTTAACCCCAACGTCCTACAGCGGGAGATGGACCGACCATGATAATTCAAGGATAGTGCCAGATCAGCTTGGCGCCGTCAGGCGCCAAGCTGATCTGGCACTACCCTTGAATTATCATGGTCGATCTATCTCTTGCAGCCGGTACATGGTCGTTTTGTAACTTGTCGTGGAGTTTAATAGGTTAAAAGTAATGTTGCTCTCGTTCGTTGCTGGGAGTCGCTCGGCGAAAACGTAGCCTCACTATTTTGCAGAAGAAAACGAACAAACTGCTTATCGCACAATGCGTGGCCTCCTGTGAAATCAGAAACACTTTGACTCAGTCTACCACAGACGACCGACATACAAGACAATAAGCATACTGGTTGACGAGACTCATCCTTTGAGATGAATTTGACTCCAGACGGAGTGACAGAAGTGGTAGATACTTAACTTCCATAATATATGCACGCACAGAGGTACGAGAATTCTTTTATCCCCCGTGCAAAGAGACTCACACCAGGCAGGGGCGGATCAGTTACCTCGAGGAGGGGGGGGGGCTCCAACGTTTTGTTTGGAATCTTGAACCTCATACAAAAGGCCTCTCCGGCGCTAGATCTTGCTTCAAGGGGCCGAAAAATCCAAAAGCGGGGGGAGGGGGGGGGGTAAAGAAAAGGCGCGTGCGTGTAAGACTCTCACCATTCGGCCAAATATCAAACAACGAGAGGGGTGGTCTAAACACCCCCAAAAGGGACTTTGTTATAGCATTTTAAAGAATTTTGGGTTGGGGGGGGGGGCGGGGCGAAGCCCTGGAACCCCCTCCCCCCAGATCCGCCCCTGCTAGGGGACAGGAGAGTACCTCAAATTCTAATCAATGATGCGCGCGTGTGTGTATGTGAGATTCGTGAGACTTAACTCATTCGAAACGAACGGCACCCGAATACGCGTATCCGAATGCCGTTCGTCTCGAATGCGTTACACGTTTTAATATGAGTGTGCGAGTATTAACATCTTTTGCTGTCTTTCATCTTAGGCAGTGAAAATATGTTTGTGACAGATGTATCTATATGCAGTGATAATATGCGATATGTACAGACTGTAATAATGTGTGTGATGCATTCTTATTATGTGAGGATATATGCTATTTTTTATGTTTATTTGTTTTATTATTTTCCTACCGAGACAAGACAGTGCAATGTCCCATCTAATTTGATTAATCAATTCTTTGAATCTGGAAACTGAATTTTGGCTCACTACGAGTATTTCCACTAGCATGCAAACATCGCACTTCAGCTTATCTCTTCCAGATTCGCGTCTGCTTAATCAGGCGTGTTGCAGTTTAACTCATTCAGCCCCGACACACCACAGCAAGACATGGATCGAGCATGACAGTTCAAGGGTGGTGCCAGAATAGCATGGCGCCCGTAGGCGCCAAGCTATTCTGGCACCACCCTTGAACTATCGTCCTCGATCTGTCTCTAGAATTGTAATAGAGTCCTTCAGAGGGCAAGGTCAACATCTGGGGATTTCGGTCCTGGGCTAGAATGTGTTAAGGAAATATTTATTTTATTGCTTTGACAGAACGCGGCACTGATGCAGACGGTGCAGAACCTTCTGACGCAGCCTACCGCTCACGTGACCGACGCGCAACTGGTACAGGAAGTGAGGAATCTGACCTTACAGAATAGAGAGCTCAACAACCGTCTGGACTCGGCATGGCAGGTCAATTTGCAACAGACGCATCAAGTAAGCTATCTGAATTCATTTTGGCTGTCTTTTGGACAGTTCGGGGAACCGGTGTAACGTCCATGGAACCTGAGTGAATTATCATGTCGATCCATCCCCTGCTGTCGTGCGTTAGGGCTAAACGAACAAAGTAAAAGGAGATGGAATTCCTGTAATGTGCATGTGCGGAGACTAATGAGGACCGATGTCTCTTGCAGGTGTGTAATATACACTCTCTGAAGTGAAGGTGTTACACCACCCCCACCCCCACCACCACCCTTCTGAGAAAAAATATGGTTTGCCTTAATCCTTGCGCGTTTCTTTCTTCAGATTCAAAACCTAACGTCAGAGCTCGACCATGTCCGATCTCAGCAGAGCGTCATGTCTACAGAAATTGGGGTCCTTCAGTGTAAGTTGTTTTGTATATGAAGGACGCACGCGCTTTTTTCTGCCCATGTATTGCAAGACCGTCTTAATTCACGAGTGATGATCAAGGTTCTGCGGTCTCCGACGCACTTTTAGTTGTGTCGTCGCGGGGTAAAATAAGAGTGACCCAAGTGTACGTGGCACCGAACTACTTCGAAGAGAAATGAATAGTGTCGAGTCTGAGGATAAAACCCTTTATGGGGAAAAAATTGTGTAAGTAAAAACAATTATGCCCGACATCTCTTTTGACGGAAAATAAATAACTCGTGCTCAGTTCGACCGATAAAATGCGAGCTAAAGCAATAAGTAAAGCTGCAGGTAAAGGTAAAGCTCGCATTTTATCGGTGAAACCGAGCACTCGTGAAGTGAGACCAGTCATCGTTGAATCTCTGTATTATTTTATCTGATTTTAAACATAATATGTCGAAGTTTTCGACATGGACTTTTGTGAATGTTCACTTGTTTGCTTTTTTATTGGTCGATTGGTTTGTTGTTTGGTTGGTTGGTCGGTTGTTGTTTGTTCGTTTGTTTGTTTGCTTCTTTCTTGTTTTTTGTGATTATTACTATTATTATTATTATTATTATTATTATTATCCTTTGTTTTTTGTGGTTTATTATTATTATTATTATTATTATTATTGCAATGATACTGGTGAAATATTTGGCCTAACTGCTTGGTTTTTTTTTAAAGTATAATAACCAGCACAAGAAATGAGACAATACCGGATTCATATGAAATATTGGAAATGTTTGTACCTGCTATGTTTCTGAACACAGACGTGAACGGGTTGCCGCTGAGGGTCGGGGACCGCGTGGTGCGCGGCCGAGACTGGACGTGGGGAAACCAGGTAAGCAGACGTCAATTCTCTGTTCGTAAAAGCCAGTCAATCATCGCGTCAAGAAAACCGCTACCGACGCGCAAAGCGTGTCGGTAGCGTTTTTTGTCGCAATGATTACGACAGCACCCGCAGGACACTCTGTCACGGCGCAGGCAACAGCGATCTACCCAATGCGGAAAAGGCCATCGCGGACCGACGCCGGCCGCCGTTGGCCCGCGCACGGCCGTGCGCGGGCCAACGGCGGCCGACGTCGGCCCGATGGCCTTTTGCGCATTGGGTACCTGCGTCAGATTACGACGCATGCGATAAAAGGACTGAGTCTGAGACGGCGCCAGTTGAAAGCCGCGTTTTGGTATGGTTATAGTTCAGGCAGTTTCTGCATGGCGATAGACCTGTATATTTGCAAACCGCCGCTGAATATTTCCAAACATTAGTGAGGCTACGTTTGCAGCGAACGACTCCTCCCAAGAATGACCGATAGTAAACTCACGGCGGATAACCAGTGTGTACCATAAGAGATGTTAAATAGATTTCAGAACATAGCATGTCTTGGTATTAATTAATGTTTATCAAAATAATTTTGCTCTTACCGTTTCCCCCGTCCACGAAACTGCAAGTGCTCTCTAAAAAACAATTAATTTGAATTGACTTGAATAGGGCTCGGGAAGTTCCCCGCGTTGCCTATGAGGCTCATGAGGACCAGTCCCTTTTGCAGATGTTTTGAATGTTGTCTATCCCAGTTCGCAAAGGCCATCGGGCCGACATCGGTCGCCGTTGGCCCGCGCATTGCAGAAAATAAAAACTCATAAGAGAGAGAGACAGAGAGAAAGTGATCGCGCGCTAGAATGAGAGAGAGAGAGAGGGGGGGGGGGGGGTGTATGGAGAGAAAGAAAGAAAGGAGAAGAAAAAACGGGGATTACCCTTGGGCACGAAGTAGGCTGAGCGTCTAATACACAAAGCCTGCTGAACACCAGCCCGAAGGAAAACTTTATATCACCTTCGAGTTGAGGACTACCTTGCGGGAAAAACGAGAGGGCCCCTGGAGAAAAGAAGAAAAAAAATAGCACGGTACACAACAAGTAATACTTCATTGAATGAAAGCGGTAAATGTTCAGTTTCGGTAATGGGTTATCGGAGTGGAGAGTAGGTAGTTGTGAAACCGTCTTCAAGGGTAACCCAAAAGTGGAAAAGGAAATACATTTTAAAAATAAATAAATAAAAAATATAAACTTGTCGGTCTGGATTACGGCAGAAGCTGCTTGCCCTTATCCGCCGTCACTTCGCTCTCGTTCGTCTTCAGTTGGGAGTCGTTCGGCCTAAACGTGACCTCTCTATTTGTATCTGCCAGGACGGGACCCCGCCAGGGCCGGGCACCGTGGTAGCTGTGCCGACAGACGAGAAACACCCCGGGTGGGTGAAGGTGCACTGGGACTCGGGCCGCACTGACGTGTACCGCATGGGCGGGGAGGGGAAGTACGACCTCACGCTCGTCTAGATCATTCACAACTACACTGACCAGCAAAAGAAATGCGAAATTTTTGAGAGATTCCAAAAAATGTCGCGTTTCTTTTGCTCGTGAGCATTGTAATGACGTTCGTCAGACTGTAACCAGCAACAACAACAAAAGAAACACACAAAATGCCCACCGTATACCGTGTAATAGGTGGTTATAGCGTTTCCGAAGGAAACGCTATAACCACCTATTACGCGGTATACGGATTTGAGGTTTGAGACAAAAAGCGCGTTTCTTTCCTTTTTTTGTTTGATTTCTTTGATTGTACAGGCTTGACGGTCACATTTCTGGTATGAGATAATTGACTTTCATATTTGTAAGAAATAATTTGAAAAAGAAGATAAAGCAAAAAAATAAATTAAATTAAAAAAGAGAAAAAAACAGCCACAAGAGTTTGCTTATTTTATTTTAGTACTCAGGATTTTGTTGTTATTTAGTCGGTTATGGTCGGCGTTTGTACGTCTGTGTATGTGTATGTAGTGATAGTGAGAGAGAGAGAGAGAGAGAGAGAGAGAGAGAGAGAGAGAGAGAGAGAGAGAGAGAGAGAGAGAGAGAGAGAGAGAGAGAGAGAGAGAGAGAGATTGATTGTACATTGCTTAACGTCCCGACAGCAACAAGGCTTTCTCAGGACGTGCCTGCACTGCTTGTGAAAAAAAACAACCAACTAAACAGAACATTGAATGTATGTCGCCAGCCGGTCAAACACATTAAATAAACCTAACACATGGGGCCTAAATAAAGCTAAGACCATTTAGCAACACACATCCAATATCAAGAGCTACAGGCAGTGCAGACAGTAGGGAGAGTTTAAAAAAGGCAAATACAGGTGAATGGACCTCGGGTAGACAGAAACACATGCCCCAGAATAGAGAGAAAACCCCACCCTGTGGGGCTGACCAGGGTGACCCTGGGAACTAAAAAATACCTAACCCCACCCAAGTCCCCCAGGGCAGACCCGGGTGGGGTGAAGAGAGAGAGAGAGAGAGAGAGAGAGAGAGAGAGAGAGAGAGAGAGAGAGAGAGAGAGAGAGAGAGAGAGAGAAATGAAATGAAATGAAATGAAACTTTATTTCTCAAGGATAAATGATTAGGTACACAGACCTTTTTTCAATCATGTCCTTGCACACGCACTCACACATCAATCTCACGCGCGTTACTAAAACTAATAAAACTGGAAAGGCAAAACGTGAGCATAAAAAAAACAAGTTAGCTCACTCACACACACACACACACACACACACACACACTAAGAGCCTGATCAAACAAGAGAGAGAGAGAGAGAGAGAGAGAGAGAGAGAGAGAGAGAGAGAGAGAGAGAGAGAGAGAGAGAGAGAGAGAGAGAAAGAGAGAGAGATTCATTGATTGATTAGGTGTGTGTGATTAGGTGTGTGTGTATGTTTGTGCATGTGTGTGACTGATTAGGTGTGTGTGTGTGTGTGTGTGTGTGTGTGTGTGCGTGTGTGAGAGAGAGAGAGAGAGAGAGAGAGAGAGAGAGAGATTGATTAGGTGTGTGTGATTAGGTGTGTGTGTATGTTTGTGCATGTGTGTGACTGATTAGGTATGTGTGTGTGTGTGTGTGTGTGTGTGAGAGAGAGAGAGAGAGAGAGAGAGAGAGATTGTGTGTGTGTGTGTGTTTGTGTATGTGAGTGATTAGGGTGTGTGTGTGATTGTGTGAGAGAGAGAGAGAAGAGAGAGAGGTATGTGTGTGTGTGTAATATTTTTACGATCCCCCCCCCCACCCCCCCCCACCCCCGTCACATTATATGAATGCCCGTAACATCTTATCAGGTACATACCTGTGTACTCACAAATTTGCTTCTGTATTTTTTTTTTTAACAAGCCCAAATAACAAACAAAGGTGTAACTTTACTCCCCTTGCGTAAATCATAGGTAGAACATTGCGCCCATACACAAATTGCACCAGAATAGACTGCGCAACGTCAAAATGGTGCAATTTCTACAAACGGCGTGCAAATTGCGAATATCATCGGTATTCTAGCGCTGTACAATTTACACTGCGCAAAGTCTAAATGCATGGTACAGTTTTATACTCACGACGTACGAATAAGGTTGACCTAGTAAAAGGTGTGGCGACTGTTAACAAAAAATCTAGTCTTTCGTGATCACTGGCAGTGAAGGGGTTAAGCTCATCCGAGGCAAAGCATACATTTTTTGTTCTAAAATTAAAATTGTACCCAAAATTAATTTCAGGGGACCTCATCTGCATTAACTCTCAAACTCCAACAACCAAATGACTTCCATCCTATAGAATAGAAAGGAAGTCATTTAGTTCTGGCAGTTTAACCCGTCCAGAAAATGTGAACACCACCCAACTGCAAGAGGTGTAGATCCTCATGAGCCCCCGCAGTTGCGTGGGCTCATGAGGATCTATACCTCTTGCTGACACCGCTTTGAATCCTTATTCCAGGGACAGCGAGTTTTTTGTGTGTGTTGAAATAATGAAGACTACAGAATCACAGTCTGCGTCAAACGGCAATGACCGGGTAAACAGTTAACTCATTCGAGACGTACCGCCTCCGGATACGCGGCATAAGCTGCGTATCCGGAGGCGGCACGTCTCGAATGAGTTAATCAAGTTTCTCCTAGCAAAAGTATTGAATCAATAATCTTCGGTAGACCGGCAAAACCCACAGGGAACCAGCAGGAAAAGTCCGATACAGCCATGAACACCAAGCGGCGAGGGATAGCCAGGTCCTGAGACTTTCTTCCCGTTCGTTTTGTTCGTTTATTCGCACACTCCGGCAAAAGACTGTTCGTAAGCAGACAAAAACTCCGGTGCAACACATTCCAGACTTTGACGTACGCCAGATGGACCCAAAGTCACCTTGATGTCTCAGTGTCGGACCGACCCAGGTCACTTTGACATACTCCATACCGACCCGGGGTCATTTTCACGCACGCCACTTCGAAACGAGGCCATCTTCATGATCAACCCGGGATCACCTTGAGAGCGCGGCCACGGCAAAATTGTCCGAGTTGACGACTAGCACTGGTTGTCTCCCTCGATTCGCTAGCGCTGATCAGCGGTAGCGAATCGAGGGAGACAACTAGTGTGGACTAACACGCTAAAGTAACTGTCACGCCGGATCGCACCAGTGTCGCTTGGCCCCCGGGGTCTTTCTGGCGTTAAAGTGATGTTGGCGTGATGTTGCCCCCCCCCCCCCCCTCCTCGCTGTAGTTGGCCCATGCACGGTCTGCCGTCATATGGCAAAGGCCCCGCCAGTGTGTCGATATTTTGAGAAAACCGAGATTTTCATTGTATAAGAACAATTTTTAAAATCTCGTTTTAGAGGAAAGGAAAAAAACAAGATGGGATGAACCATACCCCACAAATTCCCTTCTATATGCGAGCTGCCCTCGTTGTCAAGGGTATCTACCTTTCGTCTTTGACCTAATTCTGATGTTGAAATATCTCCTTTTAAAAAAGCCTAGCAGATCTGTCAATGCGCTACAGTAAATTCTAAAAGGGGCGCAGTGCATACGCGTCATTCGTTTGTCACTAAACGTCATTTATTATGACGGATTTTTCGTTTTTACGTAATTTTATATTTAGCGTGATATGAGTTCCACTTTCGCTTCAAGATTTGAAAAAATGGTGACAAAACTAGAATTTCACAGTACGATTTCAGTCTTGCTATGTAATTTGTATGAAATCAGGTTGACTTTATCTAGCTACATGATACACTAAGTACACCTGCATGCTCTTCTGAAAGCGCGTCGATGTGTGTGCGTGAGCGCGCGCTGCAAACATCTCCAAGAGGCATCGATCCTCATGCGCCCTCCGGGCGCATGAGGATCGATGCCTCTTGGAGATGCGCGCATGTGTATGAGAGAGAGAGAGAGAGCGTGCGAGAGCGAGAATTACGTCATATTTAGAGTATTGCGTCAGTGTCTGCGTGGTGACGGATTTGCTTCTTTTACGTCACCGCCACTCTCTGACTTTCTTCAGAAGTCAAGGTTTTATACCGTTTTAATTTTTTTCTGAAAAGAATTAATTTTTACTGAAGAAGTTGAAAAGATATAAAGTTAGCTAACGAACTTATCAATATTTTTCTCCAAACTAGCTATATCCAAAATTTCAAGTAAATATGACAAAAATTACGGAATCTAATCTGGATCAACCGACTTTCTATAAACTGTCTTTTGTGTTTTAAAGCCGGGAGACATCCCGTTACATAATGCTTGGTGGCTCTCTTGGCCACCCCTTGGAGAAAATATTTCGCCAAGTTTCAAGCTATCATCGGAGATTCTCGTGTTTACATACATATGCACACACACACACATATATACATACGCACACACAGCGCTTCGCGCCTGGCGTAACTAAACATGACGTAAATTTTCTCTTGTTACTTCAGTAGTTGTCAGAGGATTAGGCCTGCCCGCCTTTGACATCATGGACATGCTATTTAATTCGCCCCACCGTGACCCGTCCTAAAAAGTTCCTTCTATAAATAGAAGGTACTTAAAAAAAGGGGAGGAGGGGGGGGGTGGCATGCTGATTTTTCCATTTAAAGGGCAGAGGCGCCGTGTCTGCATGCGTGTGTGAGACGGACTGTGCGTTTGTGTGCGAGTGCGTGCTTGCGACTGTGTGTATGCGCGCAATCATATGCGCTAACGTGTGTATGTGGCGAGTGCGTCAGTATGTGTGTGTGCGTGCGTGCGTGTGTCACTGTGTGAAAGAGAGAGAGAGAGATATGGCATGGTTTGCTCAGTGTCAGTGATTGCGTAAACGTAGACACAAGGCATCTTGTGAGTGAAGTGAGCAAAGTTCCGTAAGATACAATATTTTACTAGTAATATATCTGCCCCTCCCAAACCTCCCTCCCCCCTCCCCGCGCGCATACACACCCTGTTATACTCCTAGTCATACCCATCTCACACACACACACACACACACACACACACACACACACACACACACACAACACACACATGCACACACACACACACACACATACAAACACACCCACACGCGCGCGCACACACATACATTGAGAGAGAGAGTCATACACACACACAGGTAAATACATGCAATCACTAAACGGCTCAAAATTAACGCATCCAATTGAATGCACTCATTTTCCACAGCCATTGTATCACAACACATTGTACTGAAATTTGACTACATGACACAGAAGTTGAATTTTCTCATGAGGTGAATCATAACGAGGGACTACAATGCCGAAAATCACGTGAACAAATTGCATCAAATTTTCCACTCAACCCGTAACAATGACAAAAATATGTCACTACTCCTGAGCAGTCGAGGGGGAAAAAATGCCAAATGTAGAGAATGTTTGCTGCTTTCTATTAAAAACAATTGCTGAAACAATGGCCATCGTAATAACATTCAGTCTGATTAACGTTATCCACAAGTAATGTTTTTTAAAAAATGCTTCACTCTGACTTCTGGTGTTTATAGGTCAATTTCTCCAAGAATCATCCAGGGTTTGCTAAGCGTACATATAGGATGTGCACACAGGTACTAGACTGTAGATAATTTCTACTCGCATGGATTGTGAAATGATGGGTTGAAAAGTCTTCAGCTGGGGGTAGGCAACATTTGAGAACGCCTTGTATTGCTGAATTTCAGCAGAGCCCACCCTGGAGCAGATACATTAACCCATATCACACTGAGGCTAAAAGCTTCAAATTTGTACACTGCCATATGCAATCTACATTATAGTACTTACAGATAAGGATATAGACCAGTGGCTTTTCTTCAAGAGTGGTGCCAGAATAGCTTGGCGCCTAGACTGTGGGTGTTCATAATAATAATAATAATGCATAGCATTTATATGGCGCATTTCTCATATTTTATAATATAACTCAATGCGCAGAATGTAGCCGCGAACTGAACCCAACAAGCACGCTCACGTGAATCACACGCATTCACTCACACACTGTACGTAAACACAGAACATTCACGTGGTGCTAAGGGCAAGCTCAAGCGAGCTACACGGTATTTGGAAATCGTTTTGTATTTGAAATTTTTATTAAGTTGGCTGAAACTGATACCAAAGTGGAGGGGGAGAAAGAGCCGGAGTACCCGGAGAAAGAACCCCCGACGGTCCGCCCGAATTAACGGTGACACTTACTAGAGGAGAAAAATCCGACGCCAAAACCCGGAATCGAACCTCGCACCTTTAGCATTGGTGGCAGGCGCCTTAACCACTGCGCCACGGACCGCCCCCATGAGGATCTATTCATCTTGCTGACACCAATTTGTATTGACATTTCTTGGACGGTGTCGGCTTTTGGGTCGTTGAATGAACCAAGATTTCAGAAATGAAAACTGCACACACAGTGTATGTACTGTGGCAGTGAAGGGGTTAAATTTGAAATCGTTGAATTCCCAGTAGCAGTCATGAAGTTAACACACAGCTCAACTTTCTAAAGTGCTTTTACCTTTTGCAAATTTTTCAACCAGATTTGGCACAAAGATATCTGATGATAAGACCTTTCTATTTATCCTAATTTAGTCAAATCATCACAAAGGTCAAATCTGGTTGAAAAATTTGCAAAAATGTTGATAATACCTACAATTGTATTAAAAAAATCGGCATTTTACACACATTTGCCAGCCTCTTGTGACCCTTGACCTTTCCAAGGGGTAATCCAAATTAGTATGCGTAGATAGGTCTTACCATCAGTTATCTCTATACCAAATTTGGGTTTGAAGTTGTGAATAATATTTGAGAAAAAACATCTTTTGTCAAAATATGGCTATTTTTCACATATTTCCTGAGCTCTTGTGACCCTTGACCTTTCCTATGGAACAACCAAATTAGTATGCATAGAAAGGTCTTACCATCAGGTACCTTTGTACCAAGTTTGGGTTTGAAGTTGTGAATAGTATTTGAGAAAAATAAATTATGTCAAAATATAGCTATTTTTGACATATTTCCTGATCTCCTGTGACCTTGACATTTGTGAGAGGTCACTCAAATTGGTATGTTTACAAAGGTCTTACCACAAAGTATCATTGGGCCAAGTTTGAAGAATGTGGCTTAAATAGTCTCCGAGAAAATGCCAACGTAAAAGTTTACCACGGACAGCTACGGACGGACGGACGGACAACCACTGGCCCAAAACACAGACTCACATTTGCTTCACATGTGAAACAAAAAATCAGTTAAATCAAAGAAAAACTCAGCCCTGATATACACATACAAGACACAGTCTACTTCGCATATAACACGGTTGGATATGACAGTCACATTATAACAACAACTTTTCCATGTAAATTACTTTGCTTATATAACTAACTTCGAATATGACAAGAAGAAAAATTGTGTCTTTTGCCAATTTGTTATATACGAAGTGTCTACATGGATTGACCATGTCAGCTCAAGGGTGGTGCCAGAATCGCTTGGCACCGATAGGTGCGAAGCAATTCTGGCACCAGCCTTGATTCAACAAGGTCAAGTGTGCGCGTGGAGACAAAAGAAAAGCCTGCGGCCTGGATGTTGCATGACCCATTCACCAAGAGGGGTGTTTCCTCATCTGGTGGATCATAAGATTGTGTTTCTGCGTGTAGGACAGTCCGCACTTGGCGCAGTGATACGGCTTAACGCCGGCGTGGCGCCTCATGTGTGCCTTCAAGCCATAGGACGTTGTGAAGGCAACCGGGCACAGGGTGCACTGATAAGGTTTCTCACCTGCACAAAACAAAATACGCATATGAAGGGGAATCTAACTAACTCATCTAGACCCAACGCCTGATAGCAAGAGATATAGATCGACCATGATAATTCAAGGGTAGTGCCAGATTAGCTCAGCGCCTAATGGCGCTGAGCTAATCTGGCACTACCCAAGAAGTTATCATGGTCGATTCACCTCCTAAAACTGCTACAAATGAAACCTCCAAAATTTGGGAAATGCGGTCACGGGGTAAAATGTTTTAAAATTAATTTTTCTCTAAAATGTATTTTTTCGAAAAATACTTACCGATGACATGACTGTCTGGAAATAGTCTACTTGCTTACCAATTTTAGCCTAAGACCCAAAGGGTCCCCCCAGGAGGCTCTCGGGGATCCCTAACAGGGGCGAGAGTAGCCTCCCCTGCCCATCCGGTCACGTGCCCGGTGGTGTCTCCTTAGCCAGTTGTCTACGGAGTTACCAGCGGCAAGCGGGGAGGAGGGAGGGACCTCCGAGTCATGTCATCGGTAAGTATTTTTCGAAAAAATACATTTTAGAGAAAAATTAATTTGTTTCCTCAAAACACATTACCGATGACATGACTGTCTGGAAGAATGCCAAAAAGGAGGAGGGTGCCGCAGAATCCCTTTCTGAAACCTCATTAGGGACGAAGACGGCCCGTCACTCCTGATCACACACTCCCGACAATTTTAGCGAAGTGCCACTTAATGCGCCGAGGGCGCCTGGAGGGAGTGTTGCGCCGCAGAAGTTGCCCACCAGCGTAAGGTTGTCGCGCTGGACTGTCAGGGCGCGGAAGTAGAAGTGGGCGATGGTAGATTCGTCCTGCCACCCCACCGCAGCCACAATGTCCTTGACCACACAGGCGCGGCGACGGCAAGACGTGCAGCCCTAGCGCGCACTCCATGGGCGCGATTCCTCAGTGCCTCGGCTCCCTGTGGGGAGAGGTCGCAATAGGCGGACCGTAATACCCAGAGGAGCGAGGAGGAGAACGTTGGGCTGAGAAGCCGGTCCTGCCGGCGGTTGGCGGCAAGAGACGAGTCCGTCCCCTCCGCACGGATTTGGAGCGACGCAGGTAGATACGAAGAGCCTGCACCGGATCTTGCTGCGGAGTCCCCCGAGGAAGCCGGGTCGTGTAAGCGGCCGAGTGGCGATGACTGGAGGCGCTGTCAAGGGAGACCTAGGCGGAGCGAGAAGGAAGGATCTGGGAGTAGCCGAACAGAGCCATCCACTCGGAACTGCAGGCCGGCGGGGCGAGACGAGAGCGTGTGGAGCTCGCTGACGCGGGCGCCATCTCGAGGGCCATCAGGAAGCAGGTCTCCGAGTCACGTCAGCGAAGCGGGCCAGATGGAGCGGTTCAATGGTCCGAAGTCAGCCAGGGGAGGACCAGGGAGGTCCCAGCGCGGGACAAGGGAGCGGGAGACCGGACGCTGCACGCCGAAACGCGCCATAAGGTCAGGCAGGTCCTTGCAGGCGCTGGGTCGGGACGGCCGAGGTGACGGTAGGCGTCGGCGATCAAGAGGTGTAGCTGCTGCACCAGAGGGGAGCCAACCTTGGTCTTGGACGAGCCAGCAAAGAAGTCCGCGAGCTGAGGAGTCGTCAGGCCAACGGTGGAGAGGCGGCGGTCAGAGCACCAGGCACGAAGCACGCCACTTTCCCTCGTAGACACGTCTGGTAGAAGGTCTGCGGGCTGAAGCGATAGCGTCTGCAGTCGCACGCGAGAAGCCTCCAGCAGAGAGAGCTCGCCGCACAATCGCCAGGCGTGTAGGAGAAGTCGCTCGGGGCAGGGGTGGAAGAGCGGCTGTCGGCGCTGCTCGAGCATCGTGCGGGGGGTGGGAAGAGGGAGGGTGAGCCCGAGGCGAGACTGAGAAGGTCGGAAGTCCACAATCCGGTCCAGGAGAACGGCCACCAGGAGAAGGACTGCGTTGCATCCCCGGAGGCTGAGCAGGACTTGAGGACCAGGACCGCCGGAGGGTAGGTGCAAGCGACCAGTCTGTCCCAAGGGAACGAAGCGCAGAACCAGCGAAGGATGTCCCAGCGTAGGGCGCAATCCGTGTGAAGAAGCTGCCTCGTTGCAAGAGGTAGGCAGCCAGGACGAACAGGAGACCTGGAGTGTGACAGGCTGGGAGGGAGAAGTCGCTGTCCTCGCACCAGCGAAGGGGCGATAGAGGAAGCAGAGGTCGGGAGAGCGGGTTCCTCCTGCATCTGAAGGCAAGCCACGAAGGAGGGGTTGTCGGAAGGACGAGGAGGTCCTGCCAAGCGCCGAGGGCCTGCCGACTGCAACGAGTCCCAGCGGGTTGACGTGCCGCGAAGTCAGATTCGTGGGCCAGCGGCCGGCCGACGAGCGAAAATTCGGAAGAAGGAGAGCGCCCCAACCGTCAAGACCGGCAACGACGCAGCGAGAGACGGGCAGTGGTGGGGTCAGGGGGAATCCGGGAGCCGAGCCAAGAACGTCCGTCCAGCGAAGCCGATGGGCCGCAGCACAGGAGAGATCGGCACCAGGGTAGAGAGATCGCCGGAGGACGGCCTCCAGAGGTGGAGTACAGAAGACCGAGGGAAGGAGATCAGCCGCCGCACTCATCAGGAGGAGGAGCAGGAGCCGCAGTCAGGTGGGGACCACCGCGTCCGCAGCTACCCGCGGGCTAGAAAGCACGAACTGGATCCGAGGCTCGGGAAGACGCACCAAGTTGCGGTTGGTCACCAAATCCAACCCCAGGTGAACAAGTGGCGAGAGGGCGAGAGGTCGGACTGTTGGCGCTGACCAGGGCGACCAGGCGAGCAAACCAGAGGAGGAGAGCATCCGTGCCCTATGAAGAGGGACCACTGACTGATACCGCAGAGGCAGGTCGACCAAGGAGGAGAACGGCTGGCGGAAGATCGAAGGTCTCGGGCAACCAAGGCATCCACGATCCACGCAGGGACCCAGGGCTGAGGGGGAGACCACACCGGAGAGGCCGAGCTGGAACAGTCCCGTCGACGGCAAGCGAAGACAACGGCGGGGCGGGAGGCATGGGGACGAATATAAGCAACGGGTAGGTCCAGGCTGGCGGTGACGACCCAGGGCTGAAGGCGACGCGAAGGGTCCGAGGCGGGGGAGCCGTGGCGAGCGACGAGCAGCATCGCAACTTCCCAAGGAAGAGCGGAGACCTGCGCGCGAAGGGCGAGGGCCTTGGTCCGAAGGGGCGGGAACTCAATCCACAAGGGTGGAGCTGGGCCCACAGGCCTAGAAGGGTTCCTTCAGAGACTGCCAGGCAGGGCCGAAAGACGCAGGTACCCACAGGAGCACGGTAGAGCTGCGACGTCGCATCAGGGGAGATGGTCAGGCAGGAGCCAGGCCACCACGAACGAAGGAAGGCAAGGGGCGGAGGGTTCGAAGCCACGCGGAAGATCCGCTAGAGCTGGGAAGGGTTGCCGCAAGCACAAGCGCCGGCGGAACCACCGGAGGCAGCGAGAACGAAGGGGAGCGGAGTGGCCAGCGAACCAGGGAGCCGAAGGCTAGGACGCCAGCAGGCCAGCGGCGAACGCAGGACCCTCTCCACCGGAGAGGGTCGGGGAGATGCTGGAGGCGAAGGGTGCAGGGAGCGGGGAAGAGGATGTCCCGAGGAGAACAACAGCGCCGAGCACAAGGCGAAGGTCGACAGGGACACCGGAGGGAGTCGAGCGAGCATGCGACGAACATCGGGCGCCGCAACTATCCAGGCGACGAGGGCGAAGACATCGATCCCCACTTCACGGGGTGTACCCCAGGGGGCACCCATCCAAGTGCTAACAGAGCGCGACGAAGCTTCCCTTCGGTGAACAGACGAGAACCGGTGAAAACGTGGAAGGCCGTAGGCGCCAGGGGAAACGGCCCGAAGTCCCGAGGTACGTGGAGGACGAACCAGACGCAGCGCGAGGCTCAAGGAGGGGGCACGTAGCTGGCTGGGGGACCCGACGGAGGAGTCAGCGGGTTGGAAGGAGGTTCATAAGGCCGACTAGGGTACCAACAGGCGATAAGGGACGCGGTGCCCGGGGCTCAAGGAGGGGCACAAGCGGCGTGGCGACTCGCCGTAGGAGTCAGCGGGCCCAGAGACCGAGGCCGAAGTGCCGAAGTGAGAACGAAGGCAACAAGGTCGCGGTGCCCGGCTCAAGGAGGGGGGCACATAGTCGGCTAGACGACTCGCCGTAGGAGTCAGCGGACTTAAGGCTGGGGCCGAAGGCCGACGCGTGAACGAATTGGCGACAGGGTCGCGGTGCCCAGGGCTCAAGGCGGGGGCACATAGCGGCTCGACGACTCGCCGGAGGAGTCCGCAGGCGTAGGAGGGGCCGCAAGGCCAACGCGTCTACAATAGGCGACAAGGTCTCAGTGCCCGGGGCTCAAGGAGGGGGGCACGTAGCCGGCTTGGCGACTCGCCGGAGGAGTCAGCGGGCTGAGCAGGTCCGAAGGCCGACGCGTAGACTAGTTAGCGACAAAGTCGCGGTGCCCGGGGCTCAAGGAGGGGGGCACGTAGTCGGCTAGGCGACTCGCCGGAGGAGTCAGCGGCTTGCCGACGCATAAGCTAATTAACGACAAAGGTCGCGGTGCCCGGGGCTCAAGGAGGGGGGCACGTAGCCGGCTTGGCGACTCGCCGGAGGAGTCAGTGGGCTCAGGAGGGCCTCGAGGCCAAGCGTCAACTTCTTTTTCTTCAAGTAACAGGCGACAAGGTCGCGGTGCCCGGGGCTCAAGGAGGGGGGCACATAGCCAGCTAGGCGACTCGCCGGAGGAGTCAGCGGGCTTAGAAGAAGGGCCGAAGGCCAACGCTTAAACTAATTAGCGACAAGGGTCGCGGTGCCCGGGGCTCAAGGAGGGGGGCATGTAGCCGGCTTGGCGACTCGCCGGAGGAGTCAGCGGGCTTGAGGTTTGGCCGAAGGCCGACGCGTGAACTAAAGGCGACAAGGTCGCGGTGCCCGGGGCTCCTTTTGTAAGGAGGGGGGCACGTAGCCGGCTTGGCGACTCGCCGGAGGAGTCAGCGGGCTTAACGCGTCTACGAAGAAGCTACAAACTTACCAGGGACGTGAGGCGTGGGGTATCCCAAGTCCGAGGGGAGCTTGAACAATCCCACCGTGCTGCGGGAGGTCCCCAGGAAGGCGGAAAGTCGTGGGTCGCTCGGCGGTGGAACCAGAGTAGAGACCGAGAACCTCCAGTCAAGAGGGGCAGCCAGCGCAGCCGATGACAGAGGAGCAGGCGGGACCCGGTCGACAGACTGTGTGGCGGACACCAGGCCACGAAGTCGCCGTCCTGGGCAGATGCGTACTTGGTACTGCAACATATACCCATACATGAAAGGTGACAGGCGGTGGGCAACTAACGCCGCCAGTTAAAGGTCCGAAGTAAGGAACGAGCGAAACTCACCGTGAAACGCAGAGAGAAAACAAACAGAAGTCCGAGCCAAGCACGACGTCCGGCCCCACAGGGCGAGACGTAGGAAGCGGCCGAGACTTTACCTTATCATGGCGTAACGGCAGAGTGACGAAGCACAAGCACCGGACACTAGGTCACTGGCGCGCGACGGAAGCCTAGAAGGTTCCAAGGCCAGCCAAGTGCACGAGGCACAGGACGAGGGCTAACAGAGAAGACGGAGGCCACGCCAGAAGCAGTAGACGAGGGCCAGGCGAAGGCAGGCCGGTAAGGGACGGTCGAACCGTACACAGTCTTTCCAAGGGTCAGAGGCTCAGGTAAAAGCATCCGAACGCTAACAGCGAAGTAGACAACTGGCTAAAGGAGACACCACCGGGCACGTGACCGGATGGGCAGGGGAGGCTACTCTCGCCCCTGTTAGGGACCCCACGAGAGCCTCCTGGGGGGACCCTTTGGGTCTTAGGCTAAAATTGGTAAGCAAGTAGACTATTTCCAGACAGTCATGTCATCGGTAATGTGTTTTGAGGAAACAAAGGTAAAACACTTTCAGGCGAGAGAACTGTGCACTTGGGTGATGTTTCTTAACGACTATATACAGGTTGCAGAAGATAGATTGACCATGATACTTCAAGTATAATGCCAGATTAGCTTGGCGCCTTGGTCAATCCATCCCCTACCATAGGGTGCTGAGGTGGTTTAAAGTAGTGTATAATTGTGCGTGTGTGTCTGAGAGAGAAAGGGTGTGTTGTTGTGCATGCGCAGTGAGTCCAGTGTTTTCCTGTATTATTATTATTATTATTAAATGGGTAAATTCACAGTTTTCCAAAACAGTCAAAATTTGACTATCCCTTCCTCCTGGCACTTGCACATGAAAACTACACAACTGCCGTCCCTAGCTCTCACAAGCAAGCAATACTAGCTTATCTCAAGGCACGTGATAAAGCTTGTTCCATCTCCTACAGTTTCGTTGCACCGACACATATGAAAAGCCACCGTGGCAGAGTCAAGGGCGGATATGGACGCTCCTGCAAACATTCCTGAGAGCACAAGGGGGCGGCTAAAAAACAAACAAAAGAGCTGGGGGACTCCCTAACATATACGTGCACAACTCGGCCAGAAACACACTCTGCCCTTCACGCCGCTCTTAATTATTAACGTTTTCAAACCAAAATACGGCAGAATCCGTTCTGAAGAACCACTATTATGAGAAATCACCTGTCATAAAACCATTACATCCTGAGGCTGATTTCTTTCACACTAGTGAATTGTCATATGAAGGCTACATCACAGTTCTGGTGTTACATTGACCATGCTTGTTCAAGGGTGGTGTCAGGACAGCTTGGCGCCCATCACCCTTGAACTAGAATGATCAAATTTATTTCATGCTGCAGTGTATCAGGAATTAAATGGTTAATGACTATCATTAACTCATTCAACCCTACGCCCATATTTCCCACATTTTGGAGGCATCATCTAATGACTATGCACCAGTTGCAGGAGATCGATCGCCCATGATAATTCAAGTGTAGTGCCAGATTAGCTTGGCGCCTATCGGCGCCAAGCTAATCTGGCACTGCCCTTGAATTATCATGGTCGATCTATCTCCTGCTGTAGTGCGTCAGGGCTGAATGGGTTAAGGTGGCTGTAGCTGAGACTGTAGCTGTAACTGTGGCTGTGGCTGTAGCTGTGACTGTGGCTGTAGCTGTACGTGGCTGTAGCTGTGACTGTGGCTGTAGCTGTACGTGGCTGTAGCTGTGACTGTGGCTGTAGCTGTACGTGGCTGTAGCTGTGACTGTGGCCACCTAAACTTTAGTAACAGGCGACACTCTCTGACCCTCAAGACTTGTCTTGAACGTGCACCGGTGTTTTATGACAACTATTCCCTCTGCAATAAGGCGGTTTTTTTTTCAAAACAGGTTCTAGTACAATGTTAGCAGTATCCCATACCTGTATGAGTCCTCATATGCACTACCAGAGCCCCTGACTTCACAAACGTCGCTGGACAATGTTTGCATACAAAGGGCTTGTCGCCGGTGTGTGTACGCATGTGAAAGGTAAGGCCGGTGCGCAGGGAGAAAGCGGCCCCACACACCTGGCACTGATACGGTCTGACGTCAGCATGAGATTCTTTCACATGAGCCACCAGGGACGACTGCTGCGAGAAGCTTTCCTCACAGTACCGGCACGGAAATGGTGTGTCAGAACTGTGCACCTGGAATAAAATGCAGAAAGTAAAAAGAAAGAAAGAAAAAAAATATTTCCAAACATTTTCTCATCATTTCTTGTTTAGTTCCTTTACTGCCACTACTGATGACGGTGCTAAGTGGAAAAGATGGATGCTTTTTTCATCATACGGTATTGCCAGAACAGTCATGAAGTTAACACACAGCTCAACCTTCTAAACTGGTTTTACCTTGAGTTGAATCAACATATCTTTCCATTCAAAATGATGTGGTACTACATGCCCTGCATGTAATAAATAATTCAATACATAGGCGATTTACCCAATTGTGTCATAAACTTAAACCAATACACACTTGACACACACGCATTCACTCTGAAGGCAAACAAAGTACAAGACAAACACAATACATTAGTGAGAATGGTCAGATCAGCTACTAAAATGTTGATCGCTTGTATTTGAAATTTACAAAGTGACCCGAGCATTGTGCCAAAGTGGAGGGGGAGAAAAAGCTGGAGCACCTGGAAAAAGAACCCCAGAAGCTCCATCTGGATTAAGGGTGACACTTACAAGGAAAAAGGTCTGACACCAGAACCAGGTATCGAACCTTGCATCTTTAGTACTGGTGCCAGGGGCTCTACCACTGCATCACTGACCTCCCCGTAATTGATTTTTTAAGCACCACCACAGTTGCTAATAATCATTGAAGTGCAGCGAAATGGGAAATTTTTGTGTGGGAGGCAGCACTAGTTTTATCACCACACGTGAAATGACAGCTTTGTATCACACAGGCTGCAAAAAGGCACGAGTTGTATAAAGAACCGATGGTTTTATGCACTATTGGGTGCACATTTTTCTCAAAGCACATGATTAAATCATCTGAGATGTGCCGCATCCGGATACGTGGCTTCAAACCGCGTATCCTGATGCAGCACGTCTGGAATGAGTTAAAGGGATGTAATTTCTCACCTGCATATGCAGCGCCAAAGCACCACGTGTTGAAAAAGCACTGCCACATCTCTGACACAGATAGGGCTTGTCGCCAGTATGTGACCTCAAGTGTACAGTCAGGTACTCAGGCCGCAAATAGGCTTTCTCACAGTGCGGACATTGATGAGGCCTCTCTCCACTGTGTCGACCCATGTGGAGCCTGAGATTGTACGCCCGTGAGAATCGCTCTCCACACTGCTGGCATAAATATGGCTTGGCTCCTGCAAAGGTGAGAGACAGAAATATACAGAGGTGTAATTACCTGAGTAAATTGTATGGGGAACAAAAAGATTAAGGTAAATGAGAAACAGTTACAGCAGAAATGTTGCAGCAACCATCACTATGAGAGGTCCCCTGTCATTAAAGACCATCATTTAGGTGGCTACAGCCACCTAAATGATGGTCTTTAATGACAGGGGAATGTAGCCACTCAAATGAAGATCTTTAATGACAGGTGTCACTTTACATGATGTCTTTAACTCTTTTAACTCCCAGAACTAAATGACTTCCATTCTGTAGAATGGAAGTCATTTAGTTCTGGGAGTTTAAGAGTTAAAGATATGACTATTGCCATTTCAATTAACAGCAGCCACCTAACGGTGGTCTGTTATGTCAGAGGTGGTCTGCTGCGACACTTTTTATCTGCTGTATTAAAAATAAGGTAGACTTCGGGATGGGGCTGGTGGGAGTGTGTTCCGTTAAATGCAAAGAATGTAACAGGCGGGCAGGCCTCACAGTCTGGCAAAGAAGTAACAAAATAAAAATGACTCACATCTAGCTACTCTAACCTTGCTTTTCAACGTCATTTTGGCACGAAGTGCCGTATATGTATGTATGTATGTATGTGTATGCAGGGCTCGAAATTAGCGGGGGCCCGGGGCCAAAAACCCGCAAAGTTGATTTCGGGCTCGGAAAGTTGAAAAACGAAGGGCCCGCTTGGCCCGCAAAATAATTCGTCTGCTACAGCTAGCTCTACTCGGCAGTTTCGTATTTGGGCCAAGGGAAGCAACCCACACCGGTGCCCTAAATTTGGACAGAAGTGTAATATGAATAGATGATTGAAAAAAAAAAAAAAAAAAGAAAAGGCAAAATCTGTTTGTTTAACTTTAGTTTATCAGGAAGAGTACTGTTAAGTTTAGTTCCCTTTCATGGTTTTGTTTTGAACTTTTGTGCATTGAGGTCAGATTTTTTGTTAGGTTACTCATATTAAAAATTTAATGATGTGTATTGTGCAATACTCAGTCACAAAACTGAAAAGTATTATACAAGAGACTCACTTGATTTTTTTTCTATTTTGTTTAATGGCCATTTCAGGCTCACTAGTCACTGGAATATGTGTGTCACTGGATGTGTGTGTGTGTGTGTTTTTTCCCCTTTTTTGTTGGTAATGTTTGAAAGTGAAAGAAAAGGCAAATAAAAATGACATCACTCAGCAAAATTGGAAATTCAATTGTTTTTATTTTAGATTATCAGACAAATTGTACTTTCTACTTATTATATTGTCAATAATTCTTTTGTTTTTTGTTTGCATTATTTTTCAAAGTTGGGCCCCGAAAGTTGCTTGTGGGCCCTCAAATTTTTCAATCAAGGGGCCCGGTGGCCCCCAAAGAAAAAAGTTAATTTCTAGCCCTGTGATGTGTGTATGTGTATGTGTATGTGTATGTGTGTGTGTGTGTGTGTGTGTGTGTGTGTGTGTGCGTGTGTGTGTGTGTGTGTGCGTGTGTGCATATGAGACACGAGAATCTCCGATATTTCCGTACGCACAAACATAAAATTTGGCAAAATACTTTATTCACGAGGTGGCTAAGAGATCTTCCGAGCATATTGTAAAGAGATCTTCCAAGCATATTGTGATTGGATGTCGAATTTAACACATAAAAGACCGTTTATAGAAAGTCGGTTTACCCTGAGTCCGTAATTTTTGTAATCTTTACTTGAAATTTTGGATACAGCTGGTTTGGAGAAAGACATTGGATGAGTTCGTTAACCAGCTTTGTACCTCTTCAACTTTTTTAATAATAATTATTTTTTGCACATTTTGGAACCACTACATACACCAATCAAACAGTCAGCCCTGGAAGAGGCTGTGTGAAACAAAACAGTCAGCCCTGGAAGAGGCTGTGTGCCGTTCGGATGAGTGATGCGAAACATCAAATTCATCACTGTGTACACAGCGTCATGGGACTAGCTATGCCATGATGTGAAGCTTATAATGATGTCATTTTGCTGCTCGTGCTGTTACTTCTTCGTCAGAATTCTTGCTGCTACTCCAGCCCACAGTGCATACTAATGGCGGGAAGCACCATGTGTCCGTCTATATTTGTGTGCGCCAGTGTGTGTTGATCAGAGGTTGGGTTAGAGAGGAGGGAAATAGATGAGAAGGATAAGCATGTTTGCGAACGTATTGTGTAAAAGTTAAAAAATGCATGCAAGCTCATACAAAAGAGGCTTTTTGGGCATGGGCCATGTTCTTCAAAATGGCTCTGGCTACGCCAGCCCACAGAACGTATAACCGGTAGAAAGCATGGTGTGTCTGCTGTCTGTATTTGTGTGTGCCATTGCTGTATGGATCGAGGGGGGAGAGGGGGGGGGGGGGGGCAGGGCGGAGATGCATCAGAAGGATAAGCTTAAAAGCAGGAACAACTGAATGTTCCTAAAAGATAAACGCATGTGAGCTCCAAATAATACGGTAGACTTTGGGATGAAATCCTCATCTTGTTTGCCCTTTTGGAGGGCAAATTTTGGAGGTGTCACCCAACTACTATGTACCAGTTGTAGGAGATGGATCAACCATGATAATTCTAGAGCAGCGCCAGATTAACTTGGCACCATCAGGCTAATCCGGCACCTGAATGATCTCAGTCAATGCACCTCCTGCTGACTGTGTTGAGGTAAATGGGTTAAAAAAACGTTGTCCGCTCATCTCGTGACATGTCGACTATGGTTTCAGGAAACTAGGCGCCAGGGGCCAGTTGCATGAGCGAGCTTTGTCCTGCACCAGCCACCAAGCAATGTGCGCCGCTATGACGGCGCACTTTGCTTAGTGGCTGGTGCAGGACTAAGCTCGCTCATGCAACTGGTTCCAGGCTAGTCTAGCTGGCATCACTCTAAGCCTTTATGCACGACATTTTGTTTTATCAGTAGTGTATTAGAGCTCTAACCACAGCAGCAGCACCACTGTCCGAGTGGTAGGTAAAACATTTAACTCATTTGTGACGCAGCATGAAGCCGCGTATCAGAATGTAGCATATCTCGATTGTCTTAACCCACGGCCGCATTTCCCACATTTTAGAGGGGTCACGTAACAACTGTGTGCCAGTTCCAGGAGATGGATAGACCATTTCATCACTGGCAATGCAAGAATGGTGTCTGCTCATTTCCCTGACTACTAAGTAACGTTTCTGCATTGTGTACTCTGACACTAAGCAATTTTGTTAAGAGTTCATGTCTGGATGAGGTGCGCAGGCCAGATAAAGTATTGTAATGACACATTCAGCGTTGAAAGTAGCCAAGCACACACGCTGCAAGTGGACTTTGGCTGGGCAGATCTCGCTGTCCATAGTGTTCCAGTGGAAGTAATCTTATGGCGACTGAAGTTGACATCCCAGGGGGAATTACTTAGCACTGGACAGACAGTTAGATCCCCTGCCCCCACATATCAGGCACCCAATCGCCAGCCCACAGAAAAATATGCAGGTAAAGAACCAGACGATCATCTACATCCCTTCACTGCGCTACCAGCGCTAGCCTCAACTATCTGGTTTGTGACATCCGAAGGCAAAGAACTATAAGATTTCTACTGTTTTGACAATGGCTGGCATGGCACTTCTTGGACCAAACTACCATGTAATTGTCAAATGGACAATGAGTTCCCAATGATTCATGAGAAATCCATTCTGAAACTCCTTCCCTGCCACTGCATGAACCTTTTTGTTTTGAAAACTTTGCTCATTCAACAACCAAAAGCCAGTCAGTAACAGTCAAGAAAGTTGGATACCAATTGGTCTCAGCAAGAGGCATAGATCCTCATGAGCCCCTGCAGTTGGAGGGGCTCATAAGGAGCTATGTCTCTTGTGGCTGGATCTTGTTCGGTTTCTTGACAGTGAAGGGGTTAACATGATTATCCTCCATTCCTATCATGCAATATCAGTTGACCCATTGAACCCCATGGCCGCACATTGGAGGTGTCATTTATCAACTATGTACCAGTTGCAGGAGATAGACCATTATAATTGAAGGCGCCAAGCTAATCTGGCACTACCCTTGAATTATCATGGTCGAACAATCAGGGTGTTGGGGTTAAATGGATTAAACCTGCTATTAACGGCCACCTGTATGCAGAGATCAACTACCCACAGCAAAAGTACATTACAATCCTACCACACTTTCACAAAACAAAGACCCTGTATAAAGTGGTCACCTATCTGCAGTGGCCACATCTGTCCTGTCCCTTAGGTGACCGCTGTACGCAGGTCTGATTTTAGTGCTCAGTCTGAGGCGGCAAGTCAAATTTTCTCCTATGTGGCGAAACATATTTTGAACAACAAAGTTGATTGATTGAATGATTGATTGATTAAATGATTGATTGATGGATTGATCAGTAGATTGATTAAAGTGATCGGCTGTGGCCACATCCGTCCTGTCCCTTAGATGACCACCGTATGCAGGTTTGATTTCAGTACTCAGTCTCAGAAAGCGAGACAAAATTTCCTGCATATGGCAAAATGTATTTTAAACAACAATGTTGATTGGTTGATTGAATGATTGATTGATTGATTGATTGAAATGAGCATGCAATAAAGAGGACTTTCCAACAAACAAACAAACAAACTGTAACAGTCTAACCTGTGTGAGTGCTCAAATGCACATTCAGCTGCGAGGACTGTTTGAAGGACTTCATGCAAAGTGAGCAGACAAACGGTCTCTCTCCTGTATGAACCCGCATGTGAGTTTTCAACGCTGAAGCCACGAAGAAGCTCGCCTTACAAAAACTGCACGCATATGGCCTGTCAGCTGCAACACAGACAAGGGCGTTAACCCCTTCCTTGCCAGGGGTCGCAGACTGTGCTTGTGATATCTTTGATACTTGCAGCATCAAACAACCCCAAAGGAACAGGCATACAAGTTCGGCAATAGGCACTGATCCTCATGAGCACCTGCAACTGCGGGGACACATGACGATTTGTGCCATTTGCTTTTAGGCACGTTTTTTGTGTTTTGGCAGTGATGGGATTAATAGAAATGCGGTCAATAAATGAACTGTCCATGTTGAGGACTCATAAAAGCTGGTTTTAACAAAAACAGCACGCACACCACGTGTGACAAGCGGCCATAACCAGTGTTCTAACCAATTTAACCCAGTTTATACTGAGGCCAAAAGCTTCATATTTGTAAACTGTCATATGCAATCTACATTACAGCACTTACAGATAAGGATATAGACCAATGGCTTTACTTCAAGGGTGGTGCCGGAATAGCTTGGAGCCTAGAGGCGCCAAGCTATTCTGGCATCACCCTTGAACTATTTTAGTCAAACTTATTTCACACACTGGTGTATTCCGAATGATATGGGTTAACCCCAAGACCGCACTGCCCAATCTTAGAGGTGTCAATCAGCACCTACACACCAGCTCCAGGAGATGGATCGAGCATGACTGTTCAAGGGGAGTGCCAGTTGGCACCATCAGGCGGAAAGCTAAACTGGCACTACCCTTGAATTATCATGGTCGATCCATCTCCTGCTGCAGCATGTCAGGACTAAACGGGTCAAGACTGGAAACACTGAGGAGTCGCTGTATACAATCATGTTAACCTACTTAGCCCCAACGCCCTACTAACTGATAATTCAAGTGGAGTGCCAGATTAACTTGGTGCCATCCGGCGCCAAGTTAATCTGGCACTACACTTGAATTGCCATGGTCAATCCGTCTCCTGCAACTGGTACAATCATTAGTTGACGCCTCCAAAACTTTTTTAATGTGCCTGTGGCGTTAAATTGTTTAAAAATCTCACATTTTATCTGTCAACCTGAGAACCGATTTATTTTGAGTAATGGTAAGACTATACGTCATAACTTATTCTCTATTTTTCAACCACAGCCTGTGGAACTAACCTTTATGGCTCCGCATGTGGACTCTCAGTTCGTACACTCTTCTGAAGGCTGCTTCACAATGGCTACACCTGTATGCCTTTTCTCCGTGAGAGCGCATGTGCTTTCGAAGCCAACCCGTGTGAGAAAAATGCAACCCACACTCTGGACAAGCATGTTTCCTTAGAGCCTCTTTCAGACAAATATGTTTGCTTTGAGTGCCTTCTGGATGAACACGTCTGCTTCGAGTTTCTTCTGGACAAGCACATTTGTTTTGCGTTTCTTCTGGACAAACACGTTTGCTTTGCTTTTCTCCTGGACGAACACGTTTGCTTTGAGTTTCTTCCGCACGAACACATTTGCTTTCAGTTTCTCCTGGATGAACATGTTTGCTTTGTGTCCCTTCAGTCTGATGGCAGGCACACTTTCCGTGAGTCTCCTCTGCTAATCCTGGTTCCAATTTCACTGACGGTAGTGTATCACTGGCAACACGGGTGCAAACACGTGCCGTATAAGTCTCAACCGTTAGTTCGGGCTCTGTTTTTACCCTTGGAAGTGTGCTGTTCTTGTCTGTTTTCGATACCTGTAGGAAAAGCAAAACAGCGTTAACTGATTCAGCCTGACGCACGTATTTCCCAAATTTTGGAGGCGTCATCTAACAATTATGCACCTGTTGCAGAAGATGGATCGACCATGATAATTCAAGGGCAGTGCCAGATTAGCTTGGCGCCGACAGACGCCAAGCTAATCTGGCACTGCCCTTGAATTATCATGGTTGACTCATCTCCTTCTGTAGTGCTTCAGGGATGAATGGGTTAACCTCATGACTGCCAGTGGACACAGACTGTGTTTTTGAAGTCACTCTAAATGCAAAGTCAAAGACCTCCAGCCAGCCAGGGAACTTGGATACTAAATGGCATCCACAAGAAGGGCGGGGGCTCATGAGGATCTACGCATCTTGCGGTTGGGCGGTGTTCAAATTTTTCTCAGCAGTGAAGGGGTTAACCCCATGTTACCTTAGTTGGTTATTAGGGCTCAACGCCAAGCAGGCGTCTAAAGCCGCCTCACGACTGCGTGATTTACCCCCAAGTGCAAGCAGCCATTACTACTTAGCCGTTATAAACAGCAAACAGTACCAGAACTGTATGTGGCGTTACTGGGAGTTTGAAATAGTCAATGCCTGTCGCTAAAGCCAAAAGGGAGCATTAAGAATTAGCCCTCTTGCCTATGCAGCCACTAGTAATGTTCACAGTACCTGCAGCCGCATACACAAAGGGGGGTGGGGGTGGGTGGAAGGGGGAGGGGGTGGGGTGGGTGGGGAGGAGGGTGGGTGGTGGTGGTGGGGGGGGGGGGGTTGGGGAGGGGAGGGGGTGGGGGGAGTAATATTTACAGTAGTGCATGCACAAAGAGATTTACACTAACAGCAACTATTCCTCAATCATGAAGAAAGTAATACACACACCAAGGGAATCACTCAATGCCTACCACTGAGCAATTCCACTTGGCATGTGTGTTGTTTCCATCAGGGTTTGATTCGACTGTAGCGTGTAGTTACACTGAAGTGGTCAACTTTCACACACCAGGCTTTCCGCTAGGATTTAAAACTGTCCTTTGTTGGGACAGACAGCATGAAAAAATATCTGTCCCAGATACTCTACAGTCCGTCATGTATTTGAAACACGGCAAGGATAAGGTATTTTTTCTCAAGATTTGTCTGTCCCGTTGATGGACGGCCTTCCATTTTTTCCATGCCTTGCAAATTTTGTCCATCAAATAAGAAGAATTTTGTGTTAACGGAAAGCCTGTATACAGTATGTCACGCCTGTATACAGTATGTCACTTATAAGAAGGTCTACATGTATGTCCTTAGTGGTCCCAACTATGCACTTTCTATATAAATAACTTTGCTTACAACAACATTCACAATTTACAAACTTAAACGACAGCATTCAGCAATACAATTAGAGAATGAAAAGAAAATCCCACGAAAAAAAGAAACACGCTTTAAAAGAACAATTACAATTACAACACAGTGTGTTTTGTAATTGTCATTTTTTAAGTGTGTTTCTTTCTTTGTTGGAATTTTCTTTGCATTTTACGTGCTTGGCAGTCGCATTGTTGGTCTGCAATAGAGAATAAGAATAGATTTATAAAACAAAGTACACTCCTCCAGCTGTAGTTACCTCTTCTTGTGCTGATTTTGCAGCAGATATGACATCGTCACTACTGCTGAAGCTGATGGGCAGTGCCATGTCCTCCCGAGAATCACAGTTGTCACTATCAATTTCCATTTTCCCTGGTGTTGCCTGTTGACATTTGGCACAGTAGAGAAGAAGCGGGTTCATACAACGTCCACACACATTCACCGGCTGTTCCGAGGCTTGTGAGTTTTCATACCTGGCAAAATAAACAACAAGGCGATAATATTCCACCATGAGGCCGGCACCCTGCCATGTAAAGTAAAAGGACCAAGTCCATTTTTGTGAAAAGCAAGATTTTCACTGTTACACAATGAAAATCTAGCTTTTCACAAAAAATAACTAAAAAATATTGTTGCCGCAAGGGTTTTATGTGAAAGGAAAAGAGAAAATAGAGGTTGAAAACACTTTAAGTAATAAACATAAAACACAAGGTTTGCGGATCAGAGATCCTGAGGGAGCTCTGATCTGCAAACGTTGTGTTTTATGTTTTATACTTAAAGGGTTTTCAACCTCTATTTTCTGTTTTCCCTTAACTAAACAAACTGTTTGAATGCACAACTGAAGACATGCATTGCAAATTAATTTCCACGATTTATTTTTATTTGTACACTTTTTTTTTTTAAAATCATCAAAAGGATGCAACCTATATTATCCGGAAAGACAACTTCCAACATGGCAAAAACGTTTTTAAAAAAAGTAAATTTAGCACATGGCAAATATCTTTAACCCTTTTAGCTCTGAGTCCCTACAGCAGGAGATTGACTGACCATGATAATTCAAGGGTAGCGCCAGATTAGCTTGGCGCCTGAAAAGCTAATCTGGCACTACCCTTGAATTATTATGGTCAATCCATCTCCTGCAAATGGTACATAGTTGTTGAACAACACCTCCAAAATTTGAGGAATGGGACCTTGGGGCTACAAGGGTTAAACACAGACATAACATTCTCACCGCTCCATCAGAAAGTCCACTATCTCCAGGTCACTGTTGAGGTCATGAGCTTGTCCTACGCTGTGCCAGCGATCTAGTAATGCCCCAGCAAGTACCACTGTGCACACTGGTGGACTAATGTCTTCTTCCTCCTCCTGCTGTGGACATGTGTCCTGTGAAAGAAAATGACAGGAAGTCACTTTTAGTGAAAAGCACGATTTTCATTGTACTACAATGATAACCTTGCTTTTCACATAAATGGACTTATCGGACTTTGCATACTTCACTGAAATACGCAAAGAATGGTATGTCCACAGACTTAAATTTTCAGTCTCTGACGCATCAGGTTTGGTTTGATTTGTTCAGCAAAAACTTTATTATATCATACATTTCAAATATTTATTTTCTTTTACTAGTGCGGATCTGTACCATAAGGTATATATATATATATATATATATATATATATATATATATATATATATATATATATATATATATATATATATATATATATATATATATATATATAGGACGTTTGTGAAGAAATCATCGCAACAAAAACCGCTGCTGACAGCCAAAGGGTTAATCACATAGTCTTTGATTCATTAACTCATTCGCGTATGTAGCTAGCTGTGAATGAGTTAAGCTTGTAATTCTGTAAGTCATGCAGTCCAAACGCCCACAAATACAGTACTACATACAGTTTCTTCGAGTGAATTAAAGCGATGGTGAGAAATGGTCAGAAAGCGCCATAAGATGGAAGTCGGGAGAACAATTTCTCTGGAACCTATTTCTCTGAATTTCCATCCCTTACCCCATCAACAACCGATTTATTACGTTTTTTTTTTTTGTTGTTGTTGTGGGCCTGGCATGGGTTTTCTTTTCTCCACATCTTGGGTAAAAAATGTCCAAAAACAAAAAGTTGGAATCTCCCCTGGATGGGAAACTTATTCACTTCTCTCTGCCTCAATGTGATGTGTACATATAATTATAAATACAAATTGTTCAACCATTTTAGCTTACATATTTTCAAATTACCCACAGTTAAGCCCCGGGGTTATCATTAAACCACAGTAAGAAATCAAACAATACCTGTACCGTCTGCAGGATTACTGCTCCGCAGATGGTGCCACTCAGAGAAAAGTACATCAAAAATGTGCACTACTACTCAAAGAAGATGCATGTCATTTGAACAGAAGTGTACTTAAACCCCGTCCCTGCCACTGCAGTACATTTTTTTGTTTCTGAAGTCTTTGTTCATTCCACGACCAAAAGCCAAAACTGACCAAGAAACATGCATGGATACAAATTGGTCTCAGCAAAAGGCATAGATCCTCATGAGCCCCAGCAGTTGCGGGGGTTCATGAGGATCTATGCCTCTTGCAGTTGGATCACTTTTTCTCCACAGTGAAGGGATTAAGTATACTTCTGTTTAACCCATATCATACTGAGGCTAAAAGCTTCAAATTAATTGTACACTGCCATATGCAAGCTACATTATAGTATTTACGGATAAGGATATAGACACAATGGCTTTAGTTCAACTTTTCAAGGGTGGTGCCACCCTTGAACTATTTTAGTCAAACTTATTTCACACACTGGTGTATTCTGAATGATAAGGGTTAAATAAGATGCACCTCCTTTAAACAAATGTAGTCTCTGAGGTGCACTCATCGAGTGGGTACATTCATTATATAAATATATATACCTTGTTAGTGTTACTCTTTCCTTTTCTTGTGGTCATACATGGGCGCAAAAATTCAAGCGCATCAAAGAATTTCCACCTGACCATGTTCGCTGCACCACTGGCTCCACTTTCTGTTGATGTCACAGCTGCAAGAATCCTTCCATACTGTGTACGCAAGGAATGCAGTTTTCTTTTGACGTCATCCACTGAAACAAATATAGACGCAGTGTCCTCAGTACACATTTAACATTGTTTTGTTTCATCATCATATTAATGTGGTAATCCCAAGGTTGACAAAATATTCCACAGTAATGAAGTAATTTGTTTACTTAGAGAGGGGTTCGAATGAATTAAATTCATTTTCAGCGAAAAATTAAACACAAACTGCATGTTATTGTTAGCGTTACTGACGTGTTAGCCTCGAAAAACAATGAGACATAACAAAATTAACTACATCATTTCTCTTTGCCACAACAATATTGGGGGTGGGGGAGGGGGATATACTCTGGCCCCACTATTTTTTTATTGGGGGTGGCGGGGGCGGGGGGGGGGGGGGGGGGAAGAAACAGGAGTATACAATTTTGTATACAAAAGAGGAACTCACCATTGACCATTAGTTTACGCGCGATAGACAAAAAAGATTTTCTAGCCGTCTCCCGGTTGTTGTAGTCCGCAGACCTAGAATCCCAAATGCAAGGAATATCTTGAACCAGTTCAATCAATCTAAACACTTCTTCGTCTCTCCACGGGGACGACATGTTGGTGGGAAGTGTAGACTGTCAACAATGTGACGCTAGCTTTTCTAGTTTGACAAATACATACAAAGCTGTTCATTTTTTTAAAAGTATAGTTTTGCATAAATTGCATGTCAGTTTGTTATGTTTTATTATCATACAACCAACTGTCAGATATTACAATATATCTAGATCCTTCTTAGATATATCGTTGCTAATTTATTTTCATTCTAAAGCGACAAACTAAATAAAACTGATAGCTTTACTTCTTGTCAACATTGCTTCGGCTGAGGAAAAAGGGTCATTGTGAACGGTTATCTCTAAACATCGTCAGAGTATATTTCTTATGTCTCTGGCATTGTCAGCTGATCGCAACACAGTCGTGACAAACATTTACGCTGAGGCCATTGTTATACAAAACTAAATACAACTGTACAAATGGCCGACAGCGGGAACAGATCTGGTGTCGATCCCAAAGCTTGTGAGAGACGGGCTAGTTCAGAGAGTGAACAGGTAAAACTTCATAGTGTTGCTGTCGCATTAGAGCATCTTTGCCTAAGTTGACTTCTTGGCCGCTTATCCGGAGGCGGCACGTCTCGAATGAGTTAAAATGTCATTGCCTAAGAGTGTAAAATCCTGCGAAATCCACTGCATAGTGGCTATCGCAGAGTGGAAGCTTAATTACTTATAATTATACAAACTGTACTGCACAGCTGATCGCAGGTCAGAATGAAGTAACTAGTGAAAGTGAAGACAGAAGGCCACTGAGAGTGAAATTTAACCCTCTAGCCTAGGTGATGGTAATTTTTATTGCGATGATACCTGCATTAATCATTGTGACATACAGACATCCACACGGTTAACTGGAAAAGTAGAATGCACTAGACTGGCTGTTGGGTCATGAAACATTGTGGACACATGCCCGCATATACACGCATGCACACATACAAGCAACTGTAAAGCTGTCATCTTTTGATCTGTTAGAGGCTTGCAGATGTTCACAAGCTTTTGCAGCTCCAAGGACTCATAATAATATCTTTAAATCTGAAGACACATTTCAGCACTGTTTGTGTTCCTTATGCCTTATCGACACACCTAATGAACTTTAACGGCTGTTTGGACATGCAGCAAACACACGTGTAATAGCACTTATTTATTCTGCGCAACCGTTAAAGTGTCAATCTATTTTTAGCTGTTTTTCATACTGATACAGTTGTAATTATAGAACGGAGTAGGCTAGAGTCATGTCAGGTTACCTGATATTAAGATGACGTATGCTGAACTAGATTCTCCTAGATGTCTAAATGAACGATAACTAGTCCTGTGTCTAGCGTTTCGTAACCATCTGTTACAAAAGTGTATATTTGAACAGTCACAGCAGTAGTGGGCCTTTAAGATGATATATATCAAAGTCCCTTGTTCGTTGGTCCCCTCCTCCCACCCCTACCCCCTCCCCACCCCACCTGCCCCCTCACCCTGCCCCACACACACACACCACACACCCCCACCCCCTTCCCTTTTTTCAGTCACTGAAAAAGATGGAGGAAGGTCTGTTGTGCTGGCAGACATGTTGTGTCAGGTCAAGGGTTAAGGGTCTTAAACAAAAAGTTGAAAACACACACATACACTCACTCTTCCCTTTTTTCAGTCACTGAAAAGGACGGAGGAAGGTCTGGAGTGCTGGCAGACATGTTGTGCCAGGTTAAGGGACCTAAACAAGAAGTTGGAAATATCCGTCCCCTCCCCCACGCTGGGAGTCAATTTAATTGATCCGCTCCTGAATATCTCGAAAACAGTGTAATAAAAGTTTGGAATTACTTACGCCTGTCACCCCTCCCCGGGTATAGGCCGTCGATTTGGAATTAAGTAGTAGGTAAAATTTGCATGTATTGTTTCAACAGGAAAAAAAAGTGGATTAAAAGCCCATCGCGTGTTTGTCTGGGCTTTTAGTTTTAATCCACTTTTTGGGGGTCAAAACACATACAGTTTTGACCTACTTCTGATTTACAAAAATCGTCTATTAAGTTAGTCTGTGGTAGTGACATCTGAAATGCATGGGCAGACTCCATGTCGTAAGCATTGCAACAGGGTATAATTAAACAGATTAGTTACACCAGCATAGTGATTTTAGTCACGTCTTGTGGAGATATTACTATATCAAAGCAGTGCAGCTTACCCCCCCCCCCCCTACCCACCCCACCCTCACCCCCGCCCCAACCCCCGGAGACAGGTTGATCATAGTTGTTCAAGGATGGTTCCAGAGTACTCAATAGCTTGCAGTTGGATTGCGTTCACTTCTTTTCAGCAGCGAAGGGGTTATAACCCCTTCCTGCCACACTAGGCACATGTTTTAACCCATTCAGCCCTGATGCACTACAGCAGGAGATGGGTCGACCATGATAATTCATGGGTAGTGCCAGATTAGCTTGACGCCTGTCGGCACCAAGCTAATCTGGCACTACCCTTGAATTATCAAGGTCGATCCATCTCCTGCAACAGATGCATAGTCATTATGACGCCTCCAAAATTTGGGAAATAATTTGTCGGGCTGAATGAGTTTAAAAAATGATATATTCATTCAACAACCAAAATGCACAGCCATCCAAGGAACATGAATACAAATTGGTCTACAATGAAGCATAGATCTTTATGGGCCCCCACAGATGTTGAGGTTTATGAGGATCTATGCCTCTTACAGCTAGACCATTTCACTTTTTCTCGGCAGTGAAGGGTTAAATGCCAATTAAGCCATTCAGGCGCCATCTTTGAACTGCATGATAAGTCCATATCTTGTTTTGTAGGGTTGATATTTTTTCATTTCTTACTTATATTTACTGCTTTATTCCTAATTTATTCATTCATTTATAAATATTTGGCAATACGTGCCCATCATACTGTCATGCTCACAAGCTGACTACACGCTAGCCTGCACTGCGTGAATGGGACACAGGGTTAACTCATTCAGTGCCCACTAATTCAAGATGAGAAAGAAGCTAGACATCCCAGGATCATGGATTTAAAGTGGTGTCAGCAAGAGGCAACTGCGGGGGCTCATGAGGATCTATACCTCATGCAGTTGAGTGTTGATTTTTTCTTGGCACTGAACATGTTAAGTAATTAATTAATAAATCAATTAATTAATTAACTTAATTCTAAATTATTTACAGATGTCTGCCCCCAAACAAGGAAGGAGAAATTGCAGTAGAACCCCATTTGAGTGCACTTACTGTGGAAAGACCTTTCGCTGGCCTTCACGCTACAATGAACACATGCGCACCCACACTGGGGAGAAGCCGTTCATTTGCTCCCAGTGCGGAGACGCCTTCTCAGCATCTTCCCTCCTCAAAGACCACCAGAGGAGACATGCCGGCAACGCACCTTATCCGTGCACCATCTGTGGGGAGGCCTTTCGCTTCGCCAAGCTTTTGAAAGAACATACACAGGAACATATAGATGCTGGTGCATTCAGATGTGATGTGTGTAACATCAATCTTAGCAGCACAGCAAAGTTAGAAAAACACAAGGCAACAGCTCACCCCGACCTCAAACCATACCTGTGTTTAGTATGTGCAGCTTCGTTCAACCGAGCGGGGCATTTAAGAACTCACATAAAGACACAACATGTTGGAGTGAAACCTTTCCGCTGCCCATTATGCCCAGCCACATTCACCTTGTCAGGTTCCGTCAAAATTCACATTAGGTCTCATACCGGCGAACGACCATATAAGTGTGATCTGTGCAACAAAGCTTTCATCACATCCGGCCAGCGGATAAAGCACAAAAGGTCACACCAAGGAGATAAATTTCATGTGCAGTTTCAGAAAATGTACTCCCAGATTTTAAAGGAGAAAGTGGGTGGAAGTGAAAGTGTTTCGAGCGGAGCAGACAACGCAAAAATTGGGGACTTTGAGGTTGAGGGAGACATAGAACCAGAAGTTTTGTCAGCTGAATCAAGAGAAAAGTCCTTTTCCTGTGGTGACTCACCAGCTAGCGACTCAGGTGGTGATGCAAAAGCAAAAGGTTTTTCCTCTGATCCTGAGTGGACAACTTTAGGTTTTGCGTCGGCAGATGCAAAAACAAAAGTTTTCCCCTCAGAATCAAAAACCTTGAAAGAGCCAGCAGCAAAAAGAAGGGTTTTGCCATCAGACTCTAAAATCTTGGAAAGGACAAATGAGAAAGCAAGGGTTTTTCCAACACAGACAGAAATCTTGGATCAGATGATGGATTTGCCAGACACTGCAAGATGCTACAAGTGTGAAGCATGCGAGGCAGTTTTCACCAAGTCGTGGGACCTGGCGTCTCACGTGCGCTGCAAACACCCAGAGTCCATAAAACCGGAGCACAGGTGCCAAGAGTGCGGGAAGGTCTACACAAAAATACACGCTCTGAAAGTGCACTTAACTACTCACTCCGACGAGAGACCATTTGGCTGCAAAGTTTGTGGTAAAAGGTTTGGTCTGAAGAGCGCCTTGACAAAGCACATGAAAACTCACATGAAAGAAAAAGTTCTTTGCCCTGTGTGCGGCGTCGGCTGCTCAACCCCTGCTAACACCAGAAGACACATGCTGAGAAACCACGGGCAGATGGATACTGCTGATTTGTGTGCAGTGTGAAATATCGTTTACAGATGACACTTCATTTGCTGTGCATGGGAAAATCATAAGCGATGATGTTCGCATGCAACTGCGTAACTGACATTTTGACATCAAGTCATGCTTTGATGCTTATGCCTTATTTTGATTTTTTGCTGTTTTCTGACAATTTCCGCTACCTGTAGCACAAGAGGAAATGTTTGTAGCCGCTTCATAAAAAACAACTCAGAACATGTATTCCGACCATAACATAAATCTTAAACCCCCAGAACTAAATGACTTCCACTGGAAAGAATAGAAGTCATTTAGTTCTGGGAGTTTAACCCTTATCATTCGGAATACACCAGTGTGTGAAATAAGTTTGACTAAAATAGTTCAAGGGTAGTGCCAGAATAGCTTGGTGCCTCTAGGTGGCAAGCTATTCTAGCACCACCCTTGAACTAAAGCCATTGGTCTACAGCCTTATCTGTAAGTACTATTATTTAGCTCGCATGTGGCAGTGTACGAATTTGATATGGGTTAAGAGATAAACAGTTTTGCAGGGTTGATTTTGGTTACACACCCTTACACTGGTTTTACCGTACTAACTTTTTTTGTTTTGTTGATATTATGGATTCTAATCACTGCTCAGACATCATGGCACTGTGTTTGTGTGTGCATTTGGTGACAGTTGTTTTTTCTCTGATATCTAGATAGCTGTTTAACTTTGGATGCAAATTTTGTTTCAAGCAATCTTTGTTACTTCAGTACCCAAGAACCCTAGTCAGCCAGTAAACAGATGTTGCATACTTGTCTGGGCTTTTAACTCATTTGAGACATGCGACAGCTGGATACGCGGCTTTTTCCGGCTGTGGCACGTCTCGAATGAGTTAATCCACCATTTTCGAACGAAACACATGCTATTTTGAGGTGTACTTCTGTTTTTCATTGTCTATTGCAGTGAAAGAGGAGGGGAGGGGCATCGAAACAGCCTGCAATTTTGATCTAGTTATGAATTCCATCTGTTTTTCCTCATTGACTTTGATACATTTTGTTATATTTATTTATATTTTTCTTTTGTGTGTTTTTGTTGTTGGTTGTGCTTGTTTGGGGGTTTTTTATTGGCGAAGAACATTTTTTTTTTCTGGCGGAAAAATAACAATACGATGCCGAGGTATTGAGAAGATTCAAGAGATCTCATTCATGTCAGACTACATCAGGCTACGCAAGGGACACTATTAGTGTCAAGTTATTTGCCACTGGCTCTCATAACCCTCAGTGCTACTGCTGAATAAATAATTATCAATAAATAATGTTTTTAAAAGTTAAAATATATGTTAAACATGGTAGTGGGGTTGTCAGTTTATTTATTTACTGTTAACGGTTTGCAGCTGTGTTACTTCATCATCAGTGGAAAGCAGGAACATGTAATTTCACTCTAACAAAAAAAAAAAAAAAAAAAAAAAAAAAAAAAAGCTTAAAGTACCATTACGCATAAATCTGAAGACGCATTTCAACACCATTTGTGTTTGTTATGCCTTGTAGACACAATGAACTTTAACAGTAGTTTAGGCAGGCAGCAAAAGCACACGCGTAATCATATTTATTTATTCTGCGCTGCCGTTAGCGTGTCAATCTATTTTTAGCTGTTTCTCATACTGATACCATTGTAGAACGGAGTGGCGTCATTGTCAGGTTACTTGATATTAAAATGACGTGCTGAACTGGATTCTCCTGTGTCTAAATGAAACATAGCTAGACCTGCGTGTAGCGTTTCCTAACCAACTGTTAGAGAAGTGCATCTTTGAACAGTTACAGCGGCCTTTAATTGCAAACTATGACGGTCGCTTCGTGACTTGCTATTGCATGTGATTCAAAACCTTTTGATTACGATGGTAAACATTTGTTTACTGTTAAATCACGTTTGTGTCACTACAGCAACAAATTTAACTACAGCGACACGAACGTGATTGGATATTAAATTAGGTACTACTACCAAACTGCTACAATTACTACGGTAATAAACTCACTGATGCAGTGATTCCTGCAATAGCACTCCCTACAGCCAAAGGTTTAAGGGACCCAGCAGCAGGAGATGGATTGGTCATGATAATTCAAGCTCATCTGGCACTACCCTTGAATTATCATGATCAATCCATCTCCTACGACTGGTACATAGTTGTTAGACAACACCTCCAAAAGTTTGGAAATGTGGCCCTGGGGTTAAGATGGTTGTACATTGCTTAACGTCCCGACAGTAACAAGACTTTCTCAGGCTGTGCCTGCACTGCTTGTGAAAAAAAAAAAAAAAAGAATATTGAATGTATGTCACCAGCCGGTCTAATACGCTAAATAAACCTAAGACCATTTAGCAACACACATCCAATATCAGTGTAAGTTACAGGCAGCGCAGACAGTAGGGAGAGTTTAAAAAATGAAAATACAGGTGATTGGACCAATGGTAGACATAAACACATGCCCCAGAATAGAGGGATTGATTGATTGTACATTGCTTAACGTCCCGACAGCAACAAGGCTTTCGCAGGACGTGCCTGCACTGCTTGCGAAAAAAAACCAAACTGAATATTGAATGTATGTCGCCAGCCGGTCCAATACGTTAAATAAACCTACGCCATGGGGCCTAAATAAAGCTAAGACCATTTAGCAACACACATCCAATATCAAGAGCTACAGGCAGTGCACAGTTGGGAGAGTTTTAGAAAGACAAATGCAGGTGAATGGACCAAGGGTAGACAGAAACACATGCCCCAGAATAGAGGGAAAAACCCACCCTGTGAGGCTGACCAGGGTGACCCTGGGAACTAAAAAGTAGTTAACCCCACCCAAGTCCCCCAGGGCAGACCCATGTGGGGTCCAGAATAGAGGGAAAAACCCACCCTGTGGGACTGACCAGGGTGACCCAGGGAACTGAATAGTTAACCCCACCCACGTCCCCCACTAGGGTAGACCCAGGTGGGGTGGGGTTAACACTGTTGGTAATTGCAGGCCAGTAGCATATATAATACCGACTTTTACATTTATTTTACATTTTTATGAAATTATCTGTGTTTAATCCATAATGAATAAACATAATTGTTTCAATGAAGAATACAATGTGTGTCAGTCAGTCAGTCACGCACAAACACACACACACAGTACAAACATGAAATAATTAATTTCAGAGTTTTATTTCAGAAAGTAAAAGTTGAACCAGCAATGATCAATTCCATCCGCACATCAATATTGTACTGTGCGGTGTCCCCAGGCACATACATTCATCTTTTCAAATGCTCAAGACGCCGCACTGGTGTTGTCAAAGCCTGTCACTACTTATGTGTAATTTCCATATTGCTGATAACTTCAGCGCCTGTGACGCAACACCAAGCAATGAGGGGAAAAAAACCAGCATTCCTGCAAAACTAAAACTCGAAAGACAAAATTGTAACACAGAAAGAAAAATAAAACATAAGAAACAAGAACAAAATGTAATGAAAAACGATGCAAAAAAAAACCCAACTAAATATTAATTCTTATCATTCGGAATACACCAGTGTGTAAAATAAGTTTGACTAAAATAGTTCAAATATAGTGCCAGAATAGCTTGGCGCCTCTAGGCGCAAGCTATTCTGGGACCACCCTTGATATAGCCATTGGTCTATATCCTTATCTTAATGTAATCTAAAGTACTATAATGTAGCTTGCATATAGAAGTACTATAATGTAGCTTGCATAGGGCAGTGTACAAATTTGAAGCTTTTAGCCTCCGTATGATAGGGGTTAAGAAGACATGCGGAAAATGGGCAACAATTTTTTTCAGAAACATACAAGTAAAATTCAAATTTGTGAAACGCCAAGGCTTTTAACCCCTTCACTGCCAAAAAAAACAAAGTCACCCAGCTGTATAGATCCTCATGAGGCCCTACAGTTGTGGGGGGCTCATGAGTATCTATGCCTCTTGCTGAAAACATGGTCATGTCCCTTGACAATGCCGGACATGCAACCCTTGATATTTGAATTTACGATTTCAAAATCACGATCCGCATCCACTGTCAGTGAAGAGGTTAGCAAGTGCACAGCCGAAGCACTTTCAAAAACGATCTTTTCACATCAAATTGATCACATGCACACCCTGAGGGTTAATGACCAAATCCTTGATGTCTGACACCCTCTAAATTAGTAAGTCATTATACGGTCGAGTCCTGATAACAAGAACTCCAGTGCATGCCAAAAAATTACTTCTTCCTGACCCATTACATCCTGAGGCTTAATTTGTGAAATCTGCATATTGTCCTATGAAGGATACATTACAGATCAGGAGATGGATCAACTGTGTTAGTTCAAGGGTGGTGCCTAGCTATTCTGGCACCACCCTTGAACTATCATTCAATTTTATTTCAAGCAATGGGTGTATCAGGATGAAAAGGGTTAACAGGAATTTCTGTTGAGCAGATTGGGAAGTGAAGGAAAAAGGTTTCAAGGAAACCAAGTGGCGTTTGTGTTAACCAGAATTTTGTGTTATCAGAGTTTGTGTTGACCCATTCAACCCTGACACACTAGAACAGGAGATGGGTCGACCATGATAATTCAAGGGTAGTGCCAGATTAGCTTGGCGCCTGTCAGCGCCAAGCTAATCTGGCACTGCCCTTGAATTATCATGGTCGATCCATCTCCTGCATAGTCGTTAGATGACGCCTCCAAAATTTGGGAAATACGGCCGTCGGGCTGAGTGAATGAGTTAACTGGACTCAAATGTATCGGACTACAATCGTAAAGAGAACTCAATAATGCAATGATATCGCAGGCATGCTACAGAAGCTATAATACTTTTTTATGAAACCTTTGCCGGGAATGGGGGGGGGGGGGGCCTCACAGGACCAGCATGATGGTTTCTCTAGCTTTGCGGAAATCCGCAAAAGCCTGCAAAAGTAGGGGGTTGGGGTGGTTTGATTGATTGATTGTACATTGCTTAACGTCCCGACAGCAACAAGGCTTTCTCAGGATGTGCCTGCACTGCTTGTGAAAAAATAAAAAAGAAACAGAACATTGAATGTATGTCACCAGCCGGTCAAATACGTTAAATAAACCTAACACATGGGGCCTAAATAAAGCTAAGACCATTTAGCAACACACATCCAATATCAAGAGCTACAGGCAGTGCAGACAGTAGGGAGAGTTTTAAAAAGGCAAATACATTGATTGATTGTACATTGCTTAACGTCCCGACAGCAACAAGGCTTTCTCAGGACGTGCCTGCACTGCTTGTGAAAAAAAAAAAATAAACAGAACATTGAATGTATGTCGCCAGCCGGTCAAATACATTAAATAAACCTAACACATGGGGCCTAAATAAAGCTAAGACCATTTAGCAACACACATCCAATATCAAGAGCTACAGGCAGTGCAGACAGTAGGGAGAGTTTTCAAAAGGCAAATACAGGTGAATGGACAAAGGGTAGACAGAAACACATGCCCCAGAAAAGAGAGAAAAACCCACCCTGTGGGGCTGACCAGGGTGACCCTGGGAACTAAAAAATACCTAACCCCACCCAAGTCCCCCAGGGCAGACCCGGGTGGGGTCAAATACAGGTGAATGGACAAAGGGTAGACAGAAACACATGCCCCAGAATAGAGAGAAAAACCCACCCTGTGGGGCTGACCAGGGTGACCTTGGGAACTAAAAAATACCTAACCCCACCCAAGTCCTCCAGGGCAGACCCGGGTGGGGTGGGAATGATGATAAAGGAAAACACGAAAAGACAATTACAACACAATGTATAAATATTTTAAGTTTAAAAAAATAAAAAAAAAAGTTTTTAAAACAGAAACAAGGATACAATTTTCAACTTTCCTTCATCAGAAAACATAAGCTGCAAATTGTGTTTTTGTTTGCATGTTTATTTTGAAAAAGGGTTTTAGTTGTTCAAAATAGGCATACAAACAAATATTACTGTTTTCATCCTCATGTCACACGACCAATCTCTTTAGTGCAAACGGTACCACGTGACCGAGCTACAAAAACCCTTGAAGCGACTAATGGCGGACTTTTTGTAGCCCTCTTTCCGATGCGTCTTGGATGCCAGTTTTGTGCTATAATAGATCACTAAACGTTTTAAAGTACAAAGTTACTCAGTGTGTTTGATACAACATGCACACTACTGGAGATGGCAACATCATGAAAGATTTCAAATTATGTCCTAAGTCTATTATGTATTAATGTATTTTCCTTTGTCGTCAGTCATGTCTGGCATGATCCAGGTCGGAAGATTTCTTTTCGATTTCTTTTACGAAAACATTGGAGGAATGAAAACAAAAAACGTTATTAGTAGCAGGGGCTTGCTGCACAGACCTTTGTAGGCCTTCGGGAGATCAAAGGAACCATTGTATCACTCAGGCCTTTGGGGTACAATGGTTCCTTTGACCTCCCTCAGGCCTACAACTACAAGGGTGTGTATAGCAAACCCCTGCGACCAATAACTTACAATATACTGTGGTGCAAATGTCTTTTCTAGGGTTATTTCTTTCTTCACTAGGTTCTTCTCTGCATTTGACATGCTAGGCTGTCACCTTTCTGGTCTGAATCGCACAAAGTAGCATGCCTGTATCAGTACAGGTCAGCCTCAGAATACTGCAATACCTTGGAACAATAAATTCAGACAGGATCGTTCTGGTTCACATTAATATGGTGCAGCAATTATGTATGCTTGTGAAGATAAATGACAAAAAAAGCCAAAGGTTCTCTGCCCGACATCAGCCTTACAATTGTGTGCAGGCCAGCTAAGGTATACGTCAGCCCGAGCACCTTTTGCACTGGAAAGCCAGACAGCTGTCTGCATTATATTAAGATTTCGCAATAAACCACGTACTGCTGCGCGTAATGCTCGGTCTGACCTGTGTTATTAGTACAGATGACAAGCTTCTTAACAATGCAGGATCACCAAAAAAAAAATTGAAACGTTGACGCCTTTCATCAAATCACAGGGATGGGTCCACGCTGGTTGTCTCCCTTCATTAACAACCACTGGTCAACGGTAGCAAATCAAGGGAGACAACCAATGTAGCATAGATCAAGGAAAGGAATGCACATCAATAAAATTTAATGTAAATGGTATATTTCAGTATTCAACAGCACAAAACTCAGCAAGCTGTGCACAATGTAAAAAAAACATTCTGTGCAAGTTTTTTTCGAGGAAATGCCAAACCAAAACAAATGTTAACCCCTTCGCTGCCAGTTGCGTCTGAAATGGCTACTTACCGACCGACATTTACATGAAGAACACAAATAAAATGGGAGGAAAAAATGGGCATAAAGAACGGAGGACTAACAAGAGACATAAATCCTCAAACTGCGGGGGCTCATGAGGATTTATGTCTCCTGCAGAGCTCTCAGCAGCATTCGCTTGGCCCTGACAGCTAAGGGGTTAAGAAATATGCTGTGCAATACAATATTGTAACATTTTCACAGCAGATAATAAATATATGCAGCTACCAGTACCTGTTACATTTTTTTTTTAATGAAATAATAAGCAACAAAGAAAAAAATAAACATGCATGCCTACATTTCATAATAAAACAAGAATAAAACATTCTTCCGATGGTTGGCCCTTTTTGAGAGAGTAACATAAAATTTAAACATGTTATGTTACGGTTTCAAAGAAGATAACTGGGTTTATTCTGAAATTTACCTATGTATGGGTCATTGGGCCAAGGAGGACAAATCCAATGGGTCATTTCTGAAACTGGATGGGTCAAACGTGTGTGAGCACTTTCTCAGCAACTGCCAAAATATCGAAAAGCAAGGAGGTGGCAGCAAACGTTTGTGAGCACCTTCTTCTTTCTCACCTGTCGGTTGCAAAACAGCCGATTTATCTATAAAAACGGGGGGGGGGGGGGGGGGGGGGGGGGGGGGGGGGGGGGGGTTGGCAGAAAAAAAATGTGGGTGGGCTTTTAGGAACACGTGAAAAGAACAGCCCATTGCACACAAAACCTATGGGTCATTGACCTCTCAGCTCAAAATGTTAGGATCATTTTGGGAAATTATGCGCCAACGCTGCAGGGAGCGCTCCAAAAATGAACCCTGAGAGATAAGCAGACAATTCATATTACAATCTATGTCTAGCGAAAAAAATAGCGCTTCCTACTTTCTGCTGTTTGATCTGCAGGGGGTTAAAAATGCTTTTCCCCTTGATATCCTGAACCTCGTTTCTTTCTCAGACTGCAACACCTTTGATCTGAATAGCATTTTGAGACAAATCTGTGAATGTCCGCCAAATGGTGCACAGTCTATGACTTCTGGCAGCCACTCTTTTAGTTTTAGACAGGTACACATTCTCGCAGAAAATCTGTTAACCCATGACATCCTGAGGCTAATTTGTTAAAAATTGCTTATTGTCCTATGAAGGATACATTACCGATTAGGTGATAGATCAACCATGTTAGTTCAAGCCTCAGGTGCCAAGCTATTCTGGCACCACCGCTGAACTGTCATAGTTAAATTTATTTCAAGCAATGGGTGTATCAGGATGAAAAGGGTTAAAAACCACTTAGCCCCAACGCACTACAAGAGGAGATGGATCGGCCATGATAATTCAAGGAGATAAGCTTGGCACCATCAGGCGCCAAAGCTAAAGTGGCACTACCTTTGAATTATCACAGTCAATCAATCTCCTGCAACTGGCACACAGTTGTTATGCGACACCTCTAAAATGTGGCCATGGCTTGAATAGGTTAATGTCTGTCAAAGTAAACTACAATGAATTTTAATGAGCTTTTTTCATATTACTGCAACAGTTTAACCCAGTACATTCTGAGGCTGATTTTCAAAAATTTGCTTATTGTCCTATGAAGGCTACAGTACAGATTTGGAGATGGATCAAGCATAAAACACGTGGCGGTCGTGCCTTCTCCCATCTTGGCCCCGCCACTTGGAACAGCCTCCCCGCCCCTGTCCATAACTGTCAAACGCTCTCCTCAATCAAATCACTTCTCAAAACCCACCTCTACAACGCTGCCTTTTATTAGTTCATTTCCCCAGCCATGCACAATTCATCACCACTGTCATGTGTGTGTGTGCGTATGTTGTGTGTGTGTGTGCGTGTTAGCTGTTAGCCTTTTCATTGTATCAGTGCTTACAGCTACTTTTTAGAATAAGTGCTTAACAAATCTCTATTATTATTATTATTATTTTAGTTCAACTTCAAGGGTGGTGCCAGAATAGCTTGGTGCCTCAGGCGCCAAGCTATTCTGGCACCACCCTTGAACTATCATAGTCAAATTTATTTCAAGCAATGGGTGTATCAGGATGAAAAGGGTTAAACAATATCTCTGCTACAAACTACATTCATGTGGGCCTGTGACAAAACGTGCGCATAACAACCAACATATTTTTAGTCAAGAAAACCACTCTACAACAGAAAATTAGTTCTTTTTGTGATTCTGCTATGAAGGCATTGTTTCCGCTATGAACACATACATTTCTCACAGTTTTCTTTTCACCAAAATGGACTAATCTATAGACGATTTCCATGTGTATGTCCAAAAGTATGTCCAGCATGACAACAAACATTTTTCTCTACTAAGTGACAGGAACCTATTATTTGTATTTCTGTTATCTCACTTAAGGACAATGACTGAAGACCTTTTTTTTTTGTAAAATATGGTAATCACATGAAGAACTGTGTTTATGTAATGTAAATTGACCGAGTATGTCCACCGTAACAACCAACACCGATTGTTACAAATAACTTAATTTCAAAAGAAATAAAATACTTTTAATACTTCCACCTGTGAGAACAGGTTATACAATTAATTTCTTTTGAAAGAGAATAATTTAAAAAGATGCACTGACCTAATGTGATCATATTTATCACCGTCAGTCAATCCCCCGAAACAACTGACATTTTCAGAAAGGGCCAAATTTAATTATTCATTGCTGGAATTGAAGTCATCTGTTTCTGCATTCACATTAATTAATTTCACATGCCAGATACATCAAAACTAACCACTGTTTAACCCTTATCATTTGGAGTACACCATTGTGTGAAATAATTTTGACTAAAATAGTTCAAGGGTAGTGCCAGAATAGCTTGGCGCCTCTAGGTGCCAAGCTATTCTGGCACCACCCTTGAACTAAACCAATGGACTATATCCTTATCTGTAAGTACTATAATGTAGCTTGCATATGGCAGTGTACAAATTTGAAGCTGTTAACCTCAGTATGATATGGGTTAAAATAAGCCTATTTTAAAGACATTTCTGCTGGTCGTTACTTTGGGCATTTCTGTTGGTCATTACTTTTGGTACAAACAACCTTTTGTCACAGGCTCATGTTTATTCCTGAGCCACTGCATTGCAAGAGCTAATTGGCTTAAATTTTTTAATCATATTACTAGTATACTCCAAAAACTTTCACTGTTAATAAAATTTTACAAATGCAAAAAGTATTATACCGTCATGGAATTTTACAAATGCAAAAAGTATTATACCATTACCAAGAATTATCACAGCAGCCTTTAGAACCAAGGAAAAGCTCAAGCTGAACGTCATCCAGTGTTATGCGCCCACCAATGACAGTGACGAGGAAGAGAAACAAGAGTTCTACGACCGACTCCAGAGTGCCGTGGACAATTGTGCGGAGCGAGACATCACCATCGTCATGGGCGATTTTAATGCCAAAATAGGGGAGGACAACACCGGATACGAAGAGGTGATGGGGAGACAGGGACTAGGCTCAGAGATGAGTGAGAACGGGGAGAGGTTTGTAGACTTTTGTGCTCTAAACCGACTTGTCATTGGAGGCAGCATCTTCCCACACAGAAGAATACACAAAGCAACTTGGGTCTCACCTGACCATACAACAGAGAACCAAATAGACCATATCTGCATTGGCAAGAAATTTAGAAGATCCCTTCAAGATGTTCGAGTGAGGAGGGGAGCAGATGTCGCCTCAGACCACCATCTGCTTACCTTAAGAATAAAGCTCAAGCTAAAGAAAAGCCGCACAGAGACAACAAGAAGACAGCGCTATAATGTAGGCCTCCTGAGAGAAACTGGAGTTAGAGAAGAGTTCAAACTGGTGCTGTCCAACCGGTTTCAAGCGCTACAGGAGTTAGTAAATAAAGAGGAGGCGGTCACCACAGAGCAGCAGTGGAAGGCAGTTAGAGAGGCGCTGAACTCAATCTGCAAAGACACTGTCTTCTTCCTTCTTGGCTTGACTTCGCGAACGAAGATTTTATAGGAGTTGCCCACGACGTCTGCAGGCTTGTTCGTGGCTGCGGAGGCCAATCCGAGACAGGCAGGTTCGACCGCAGTGGCTGCAGGGGAAGGTATAGACAGGGTTCTGAGCTGCGGCATCTCTGTTTTTTCTCCTGAGCCGCTTGTCCTTAAGGCTAGCTCTGTGAGAGTCCTCAAAGGAGACAGCTGCCTTGTAAATGGTGGAGCGCCAGGTGTCACGGTCCGCAGCAAGCGAAGACCACTGGTGGTGGTCGATTCGGCAGGCACTAAGTGACTTCTTGAGACAGTCTTTGTATCTCTTCTTTGGTGCCCCTCTGTCACGGTGTCCAGTAGCAAGCTCGCCGAACAGGGTGATCTTTGGTAGGCGATGATCCTCCATCCTGGAGACATGCCCCGCCCAGCGGAGCTGTGTCCGCAGCAGCAAAGCCTCGATGCTCACAGTTTCAGCCTGTTCAAGGACCTCGACGTTGGTGACATAGTCACTCCAGTGAATGCCCAGGATGGTACGCAGGCAGCGCTGGTGGAAGCGTTCGAGGAGTCGTAGTTGGCTGCGGTAGAGGGCCCAGGACTCGGAACCATACAGCAGGGTGGTGAGGACCACAGCTCTGTACACGCTGATCTTGGTGCCTGTTTTCAGCTGTTGATTGTGCCACACCCGCTTGAAAAGTCGCCCGAAAGCGCTGTTCGCTTTTGCCAGCCTGCTGTCAAGCTCCTTGTCCAGCTTGGCGTCCGACGTGATAATGCAGCCAAGGTAAGTAAACTGGTGCACTGACTTTAGTTCAGACTCGCCAATGGTGATGTGAGGAGGGCGATACACTGTCTTGGGTGCCGGCTGATGGAGGACCTCTGTCTTTTTCAGACTGACCTCGAGTCCAAAGAGCTGGGCAGCATCTGCGAAGCAAGACGTGATGCGCTGCAGGGCTCTCTCTGTGTGTGCAACGAGGGCAGCATCATCAGCAAAAAGCAGCTCACGAATCAGTTGGTCTAGGGTTTTCGTGTGGGCCTGCAGTCGTCTGAGGTTGAACAGGCTGCCATCGAGACGATACCTGATGTACACTGCATCGTCATCATCGAGGTCCACTGTAGCCTGCTTCAACATCATGCTAAAAAAGATGGTGAAGAGGGTCGGTGCCAACACGCAGCCCTGCTTTACGCCGTTGAGAATAGGGAATGGTTCTGAGAGGTCATTGTTGAGTCTGACCTGGCCTTGCTGGTCCTCGTGTAGCTGGACAATCATGTTGAGGAACTTTGGGGGACAGCCAAGTCGCTCCAGGATCTGCCACATGCCTTGACACTGTGAGCAGGCAAAGACACTGTAGGGTTCAGGAAACACCACCACAAGGACTGGCTGTCGGCACAGGCCTTGAAGAAGATAGAAGCGAGGAAGCAAAAGAAAGCAGCGGTCAACAACAGTCGCACGAGAGCAGCCAAAGTAAGGGCACAGGAGGAATACTCGGAAGCCAACCGCGAGGTGAAGAGGAGTATCAGGGCAGACAAAAGGGCCTACACAGACAGCCTGGCAGCAGAGGCAGAAAAGGCAGCAGGCAGCGGCAACATGAAACAGCTCTACGACATTACCAGAAGATTGTCGGGTAAGTATGGCCATACAGAAAGACCAGTAAAAGACAAAGAAAGCAAGCCTATTGCAGACAGAGCAGACCAACGCGACAGATGGGCCGAGTATTTTGAAGAGTTACTGAACAGACCTAGCCCACCCGACCCCCCCGACATCCAGCCGGCAGAGACCGACCTACCCATCAGCTGTGACAGACCCAGCCGGGAAGAGATCAGAAGAGCAGTGGCATTTTTGAAGAATGGCAAAGCAGCAGGGCCAGATGGCATCCCAGCGGAGTCTCTGAAAGCAGACCTAGAGACAACAGTGGAGATGCTGTACCCACTGTTTGGAAAGATCTGGGAAGAGGAGGTGATGCCAGCTGACTGGAAGGAGGGGTACCTAATCAAGCTTCCCAAGAAAGGCGACCTCAGCAAGTGTTCCAACTACAGAGGAATCACCTTGCTGTCAGTACCAGGAAAGGTCTTTAACAGGATCATCCTAGAGAGAATGAAGAGCTCCGTTGACCCCCAGCTGAGAGACCAGCAAGCAGGATTCAGGAAGAACCGATCATGTACAGACCAGATCGCCACTCTCCGCATCATCGTGGAACAGTCTCTGGAGTGGAGCTCCCCGCTTTACGTCAACTTTGTGGATTATGAGAAAGCATTTGACAGCGTGGACCGAGAGACTCTGTGGAAACTCCTACGACACTACGGTGTACCCACAAAGCTCGTCCGCCTGATCAAGAGCAGCTACGATGGCATGACATGTCGCGTGATCCACGAAGGGCAGTTCACCAGGGAGCTCCAGGTCAGAACTGGTGTCAGGCAGGGGTGTCTGCTGTCTCCGTTCCTCTTCCTACTGGCCATACACTGGGTCATGAAGATGACCACAGAGCACAGACGAAGTGGAATACAGTGAACACTGTGGACACAGCTTGACGACCTCGATTTTGCAGACGACTTGGCTTTACTGTCCCACACTCATCAACAAGTGCAGGACAAGACCACAAGGCTTGCTGACATCTCGTCCCAAGTGGGCCTCACCATTCACAAACAGAAAACAAAGACAATGAGGCTGAACACAACCAGGGAAGAACCAATCTTGCTTGCTGGCACCCGGTTGGAGGAGGTGGAGTCCTTCACCTATCTCGGAAGCATCATAGACAAAAAAGGCGGCACTGATGCAGATGTCAGAGCACGAATCGGTAAAGCCAGAGCAGCCTTTCTCCAGTTAAAAAAAAGTGTGGAGTTCCAGAGAGCTGTCACAACACACCAAAGTCCGGATTTTCAACTCCAATGTAAAAGCAGTTCTCCTATATGGAGCAGAGACTTGGAGATTGACAAAAACCACAGTCAACAGGGTACAGACCTTCATGAACAGTTGCCTTAGAAGAATTTTGAAAATCCACTGGCCAGAGAAGATCAGCAACGTCAGACTCTGGGAGAGAACAGAGCAGATAACAGCAGAGAATGAAATTGGGCGAAGAAGATGGGGATGGATCGGTCACAGCCTGAGAAAGCCAGCTTCCAGTATCACTAGGCAGGCATTGTCATGGAACCCCCAGGGAAAGAGGAAAAGAGGTAGGCCGAGAAACTCCTGGCGTCGAGACCTCCAAGCAGACATCAAGAGACTGGGAACCACCTGGAGTAGAATCGAAGGAGAAGCACAGGACAGGAGTTGCTGGAGGTCTCTCGTCGACGGCCTATACCCGGGTAGGGGTGACAGGCGTAAGTAAGTAAGTAAAAAGTATTATAGGGTCTACAATTTTGGTTTCATAATTCATACTGTTTACAGATATAGTTGCAAGTATTTGCAGGAACATATGTGAATGTGTGACTAAATAATCATGACATATTTATTGACATGTAAACCCGCAAAAGAAACGTTCAACTTTTGTGGACCATAAAGTATACATTTTCACCTATCTCAAATCATGCACGATCTGCGATTCTGGCAGCCACTTTTCAGTCTGGATTACATAGATCTGTGAAAAACCTGTGAATATCTGTCAAATCTTGCGCAATCTGTGCCTTCAAGTCATGTACTTTCTGCTGCTGGCTGAACCATCGATATGTCACAGGTATTTCGTCATCCACCCTCACTCTCCTCACCCTTCCCAAGTTTTGATAAATCTGAGCCTGGAGCCCTCTACTTATGGCAACACTGGTTACCTCCTTCGATATGCTGCAAGCAGCAGTTCGCTGGAGGAAACCAGTGTCACCTGGGGCGCCTTCCGGCAATCCTGACCGAGCTGCAACAAGAGCTGCAAGAATATGGCCAGGGCCTTGCTTCCTGTTCGGTTTCCGTTTGCCACGCCTGATTGCGCGATAACCGGGTTCTAAGTCTGAAGTTGAACGGTACAGCATTGTTTCAGCGTTACCAGCCATCCGACGACCAGACCCTAAACCTGAACTAGATGGCATCATGTTCGTATTACCAGCCATCTGACGACCAGACTCCGAGTTTGAAGCTGAACTAGATGGCACTATGTTCGAGTTACTAGCCATCTGATGGCCAGACAATGAGTTTGAAGCGGAACTAGATGGCATCGTATTAGTGTTACTTGAAGTTGAAGTTGATGGCATCATCAAAGTGCTACCCACAATCTGACAACTAGACTCTGAGTTTGAAGCTGAACTACTTGGGGTACTATTATTAGTGTTATTATCCAACCGAAAACTAAATCCTGAGGCTGAGGTTGAAGTACCAGTACTTGGGGTATGTTTACTAGTGCTGCAAGTGGTCTGAAAATTACAGTTGGTGTTTGAAGGAAGAAGTGAGGCAAATCTGAATCCTGTAGCACTAGCAGTGTTTGAAGGTGAGGCTTGCACTACTCCAAACTTAAAGCCTCCACTTGAGCCCGCTAAACTGACTGGGGGTCCCAAAACAATTCCACCACTGGTTGAAGATGAAGTGGAAGAGGCTGCAGTTGTGGGCCCAGTCAAAACGGCATTAGGTGCTGGACCATTTGAAATCACAACCTGAGGTGCCTCAAACACAAATCCTCTGTTTGACGGTGGAGCATTCTGTTTTGAAGTGCCACAAGCCTGACTTGCTGGTGATCTATACTGAAACCCTACAGGCGTGGGCACTGTGGAAGAGGCAGTGGTTGTGGGTGCACTGGAAATAAGACTGTCAGTCGCCACGAAAGAGAATGAACCAGAGGATGTGGGAGCAGTTGAGGAGGCAGAGGTTTGCACTGCAGTGGAGGGCGTGGAGCTTGCTGTCACAGTGTGAAAGGCAGCTTCCTGCGGTTGCATTAGCGAAAGTTGAATGTCTTCACGCCAGTTGTCTGAAGCAAATTCTCGCAGTTCACACAACTCCAACATCTGTTGGCTCTTGCTTCCCTTGCCAAACAGTCCTGCTTTGTCTGAACAAGATATGGGGAATCCTGCAGCAGTAGCAGGCTCAATTCTCTTAACTCCAAAGAAGTCCCTCAGCTCCTTGCAAAAGTTCATCATCATCTGCACATTTTCACTCCGCAAAATACTTTCAGCGTCTTCGCAAATGGTCAGGAAAGTAACGTACTTGTCCTGCATCTTCTGCATGACTCTAAAAATGGATTCAGCGTCACAGTCCAGCTGTTGTTCAGTTCTGGCTAAACACACATCAACTTCTTTCTTTATATCATCTGCCCGCTTGTGAAAGGTACGTTTCAGGTCAGCTTTCTTTGTTAACAGCCTAGCTTTGTGAATTTTCATTGCTTCGATCGTCTGCTTAAGTTTCGGCTCCAGGCTTTGGCGAGACTTCTCTGTAACATTTACAATCAGCTGTTTGGCTGCAGCACATTTGCTGGCAATGTCTGAGCAGCTATGGCCATCATGAGAGGTTAGTTTACAATCACGGCAGATACTCTTACAACATACAGCACAGAAGAAGCGCAGTTTTTCATCAGTGTGGATGCTACAGTACTTGTCACGTTTGTAAGACGCGACCCTGGCTGAAATGTCTTGAGCTAAATCCAACTCTGACAAATCTAAGACACTGTGACTTCTCGTACTCGCAAAAGCAGAGTGAAAGCGAGTACAGCTGACACATAGGAACTGATCACAGTCCAGACACTTATTTGATGCATATGCACCGTTACAAACATCACAACCCTGGCACGACCGTTTGGCTTTGCAAGACCTCTCTAACTCAGCCTCTACATAGAAATTGACTTGAAAGCTCTCAACACCACTCGCTGGGATCTGGACCATGGATCTGCATGAAGGGCATGGGAACAACTGCATCGAACTCAGATTTTCCGTCAGTTTCTTGATACAAGGCAGGCAAAAAGTGTGGAAGCAGGGAAAAATTCTAGGGGATGTCATCTCTTCCAGGCACAATCCACACTCAGAGTGTCTTGTCTTGGCATTGCTAAGCACCACCATCTTGTTGTCACTAGTTGATGGCAATGCATCGCTGGATGTCGTCCCGGGGTTGTCACTTGTTGACGCCATAGTCAAGTGTCAACAAAGGTGAAGAGCTGACTATATGAAAAATTTGAGTGAGGCAGTAGTAAGATGCTGGACGCTCCTGCAAGCAGAAAGGAAAATTACTTAAACCCCTTGTGCAGCTTGCATTAAAGTTTAACCCATTCATACTGAGGCTAAAATATTCAAATTTGTACACTGCCATATGCAAGCTACATTATAGTACTTACAGATAAGGATATAGACCAACGGCTTTAGTTCAAGGGTGGTGCCAGAATAGCTTAGCGCCTAGAGGTGCCAAGCTATTCTGGCACTACCTTTGAACTAATTTAGTCAAACTTATTTCACACACTGGTGTATTCCGAATGATAAGGGTTAAGAGGTTCTGCCTTGAACATTCATTTGCCGATGCAGTTTAACAAAAACAAGGCGGTCACAGAAAGCAGAAAAGAAACAAACCCAGGATTTTTAACCCCTATGCAGTCATCAGTACCAGTGACTGGATGCTACAAGGGATTAATACAAGGAGAAAGAACAAGAAAGGCCATTATGGCTCACATGTATGACCTATTTGCACCAGCAAAATCCATGTTTTCTAAAAATGTAAGCATTTTTCACACATCTGTCAACCAACTCCCCCACCCCCACCCCACCCTCCCCCCCCCCCCCCCACGACCCTTGACCTTTGCGATGAGTCGACTAAATTAGTATGCATAGGAAGATCTTATCATCAGCTACCTTTGTGCCAAATTTCATTGAAAAATTTGCAAACAATGTTGATAATACCTACAATTTTATCAAAAATTTGCATTTTACACACACTTGCCGGCCTCTTGTGACCCTTGACTATTCTGAGGGGTCATCCAAATTAGTATGCATGGATCTATAGGTCTTACCATGAGGTATCTCTGTACCAAATTTGGGTTTGAAGTTGTGAATAGTGTTTGAAAACAAACGTCTTTTGTCAAAATATGGCTATTTTAGACCTATTTCCTGAGCTCTTGTGACCCTTGACCTTTCAGAGGGATCAACCAAATTAGTATGCACAGAAAGGTTTTCCCATCAGGTATCTCTGTAGCTAGTTTGGGTTTGAAGTTGTGCATAGTATTTGAGAAAAAAAAAATCTTTTGTCAAAATATGGCTATTTCCTGAGCTCTTGTGACCCTTGACCTTTTCGAGGAATCAACCAAATTCTAATGCTTCAGGCCCCCACATTCCAGCCCAATGATGTGATGACAGACACCTCCCCGATACAGTGATTGTGTTTCTTACAACAGTGTGTGCATGTGTGTACTCTTTAGAATAATAGAAACCATTTTGGACTGCTTCCATGTTAATGCTGTAGTTCTACTATTGCTTTAATTAACTCTAGACTTCCCATACAGTTTTCTCTATATCAGCTCTGTATTCCCAGAAGATTTCTTACATTTTAGGTATTTTTTTTGGGTAAAAACAGACCTTGTGACTTAACTATTGATGTGACCGAGACTAAACTTGGCAGTTATTAAGAGAAAACTTACTGGTACACACTGAACTTACTTTGAATCAGATTTACCTGCCGAAAGATGAAATCCCCACCCGGGTCTGCCCTGGGGGACTTGGGTGGGGTTAACTACTTTTTAGTTCTCAGGGTCACCCTGGTCAGCCCCACAGGGTGGGTTTCCCTTCTATTCTGGGGCATGTGCACCTGTATTTTCCTTTTTTAAACTCTCCCTACTGTCTGCACTGCCTGTAGCTCTTGATATTGGATGTGTGTTGCTAAATGGTCTTAGCTTTATTTAGGCCCCATGTCGTAGGTTTATTTAACGTATTTGACCGGCTGGCGACATACATTCAATATTCTGTTGTTTGTTTTTTCACAAGCAGTGCAGGCACGTCCTGAGAAAGCCTTGTTGCTGTCGGGACGTTGTGCAATGTACAATGATCAATGTACAATCACCAAAGATGAAATTTGATTAATTGAGCACAGTGTCACTCTACTCATCGTCGGATTCGGAAAGAAGTTCATCACTTTCACTCAAAAGTCAAATGAAAACGTTCTTGGTCCGACACTCGTGTGCACACTGCTAACATCTGACACTTCAACATCACTTTGATCATCCTCACCAAGTCCTAGATCTCTGTCATGGATAAGTTCATCAAATAAGTCACCAAACTCCTCATCCCTATCGGCATGCACGGTCATCATGATGCTTCAAAAACTCGCACCAAAAAGTCATACAAAAATCGACAAAAACTTTCACAATTTAACCCACGAGTCAAGTTTCGTGGTAGAAAACAACCCAAGACCTTTCTGGAAGTGACTTTATAAGCTCGCTATGCACAGGAGAGCTCTCGTTTCCTTAGAGATCACTTTTTATTTTGGTCACAAAACCAAGGGGTCTCAAGCGGCATGGGAATACGCAATACGAGCGGAATGGCGCGGTTTGGGGCGTTAAGAGTTTTTAAAAAATGACTATGACGTTATTTACTGGCTAGTTACGTTATAATTAAGGTGGAGACTGTTTATGCCGGAGCGACTGTCTGGCACTGTTCTTATGGCGACGGGCCCACAGGTAGCAACTGGTGAAAGTATAATTCGTCTTTTTTGTTGTTAATATGCGTATTTCTCTTTTGTGTAACTAGTCTCAGCCAAGCAGAAAGTTTAAAAACATTATATTATGATAGGTGCACGAGGTCACAGACAAAAGTTTAACACACCACAAGCTGATTAGACCCGAACCACAGACGTCAAAATGGCCTCCCGTGAATAATATCTGCAGTAATCGCCCTTTTGTTCGTCTTTTTACCCAAACGAAACAAAAGTGTACCCACAAAAAACAAAACTAGACACTTTGTGTGTGTGTGTGTGTGTGTGTGTGTGAGAGAGAGAGAGAGAGAGAGAGAGAGAGAGAGAGAGAGAGAGAGAGAGAGAGAGAGAGAGAGAGAGAGAGAGAGAGTGTGCGTGCGTGTGTACTGACTGAGTCAACAGTGTGCCCGGCCGAAGGCGCCGGTTCTGTGTTTTTTTTTTGGTCGACAAATTGGCGAAGCGCCAGTGGCTGCAAGTTTTTCATCCTCGTCAGTGATGACATTCGTGAAAAAAAAAAATGGTCAGTCGTCGTGCACGTGAAACTTGAGACAAAATCAGGCTGAATTTCGTAATCCGTCAGTGTGAACATGAGTAGCCTGTTTCCGCGGCCACGTCAGTCAGTGCCGCCGGCCGGCAACGCCGCCGGCGCCAGCGGGGACCGCGCGGCGAAAGCGGCGGCCGCGTCCCGGCCGGCGGAGCGGCTGAAGATACCGTCCGCCGCCACCCGCGCGACTCTTCACTGGGGTCAAAGACAATACATTATACAAGACAAATCCCTCGCCCCGAGTGAGTGCGAAGACGCGTTTGAAAGTTTTCTCCCTTGTAAACGTGTTGAACGAGGCACTGACTGATGATGGTCTGACTTTTAAGCGCAATTTCTTGTTCCCCCGAACGCCCGCTACACTGAAGCGAAGTTGTACCGGCATATCATGTCAAATTTCCTTTTTCCCAAGGAAGAAACAAGGCACTAGTGTAAGCTGATTACTCTGCGGTCTTATCTTTGCATAAATGCATAAATTTATGACCGTATAATAATTTCATGGCGCAGAGGATGTCTATCTCGAAAATTTTCGATTTTGAATTAAAGTTGCCAGGGCGATACTCAGGCATAGGCTCCTCGTGTGATATGTATCTTTGGGTTTGAATCTGGGAGAGTGGAAAACTGATCCAACTGCAAACAGACCCTAGCCGGCTCTCCACGCAGTGAGAAACTGATGTCAGTGAAAAAGTGGTCTCACGACCATTTATATCCAAAGTAATTATTACTTATAATAATTTTGTTTTCAAATGTAGAAGAGGGCCATATGTACATAGACCAGTTTTCCTGTCCATTTTTATCCATTTAATGTTGGACTAACTCAAGTTCGGATCTAGTCGTTTGTGCCACACGTGCTTAACTTGGGCGAAGCCGAAAAGTGTTCGTTAGGCTACACGGGCCTTTCCCTATCGTTCAAGGCAATACGATAGGGAGGAGCCTGTCTACGTTTCAAGTTTTTATCGAGTTGTTTTGAGACCAATGCCGGTTCCGATCAAAAAGAGGAAAGTACTGGAGAGAAATTAAGCAAAGAAACCTTGAGTTGTAAGGTCGTTGATGAAATTTAGTCGTTGCAAAGTTACTTCGCTTGCATTGTCTATCCATACTTAGAATACAAAAGTAGAAAAGGTCATGCAGAACTCTGTCCACTGTAACTCTGCCGTTGCCGGTCCCAAGCCCGGATGAACCTAAAGGAGGAGGGAAAACCCGGCCCCGCCAAAACTACAATATACGCCAAGACTGCTCAAAAACCACGCCAAAACACTGACTAGTCCCTGATCACTTTTAGTGCAGTGGGACAGTAAGCTGGATAGAACAACAACTGTACTGTTCTCACGAACTACGCCTACAGACTACAGTGTTTAGCTGGTGGTGTTTTAGTACTTGTATTTCAGTCTTTGTTATTCTCCCAACAGATGTCAGAAATGGGTGCAGAATACTCGCAGGAAAGATCTGTTGGGACTGTCACCTGCTGAGTTGCGTTCGCGTCGTTCCTGCAGGTTGGTTGGTTAGTTCGGGTTTAACGTCCACAGCACCGAGGTGATCATGGACGGCCCTGACGGGCGGGTTATGGGGGACAGGGAAATCTATTGCCAATGGAGTACGACCTGAACACTGATCAACTCAGGCGCACTCCAACTGTGCCACTTTTACCAGGACCTTTCAACGGACATGCTATTGAACAAATCCGTTTTTCCCCCTGGATTGTGAGTCCAGCTACCGGGGCCGGGACGGGATTCGAACCCACGACCCGGCGATTCCCTTCGCTCTCCTGCTCCGACGTTTAACCGCCTGAGCTATTTCGGACTCTTCGTTCCTGCAGGCTGTGCAGTGCCCATTTTGAAAACGGTGGCAACCAGTTCACGTGTGCCACGCAGAGGCGCAGGCTGCTGTGGAATGCTGTGCCGACTTTGTTTTCGGTGCCCAACCCACCCACACAACTAACAACAAAGAGACAGCCACCCAGGATGAGGGATACTGCTACAGATTCAGAAGCGCCGCCTCACAAGCAGGCACGCATGTCACTGCAACCAGGTACTTTCAATGAATAAATATGAATCCGATTTGTAATTTGTAAGCTGAAAATTTTAATTTATAAAAAATTACCCAAAAAATGACAGCACAAAAGATCAGTTGTGATTTGTTTTCATAACTGTGATCTTAAAATATGTCGACTATTAAAATCAGACAAGCATGATTTTTCGATGGCCTTTATGTGTTTGTTCGCACCTGCATGCGTGTGTGAAAATACAATTCTTGTCAGTCAGATGAAATGTGAATGAATTTTTTGATCTGAGTAAATATGCTGTGGATTATCATGATATCATTAATGATTTAATGCATGGTTGCTTGTGTGTGTGTGTGTGCAGATTTGTCTGGTGGAGAAACTGATGTGGGTAGAACTGCAGCAACAGGTGGTCAGGACAGCGATTCACCAAGAAAGCAGGCCTCTGAAGAAAAGTCTCAAAACTGTGCGCAACAGATTGTACCGCCTGCAGAAGAAATGTAAGTTACGACAGAAAGACGGCAAACAAGAAAAGAAAAGACATTAACACTCAAAGAGAAGAGGGATGCAGCAGTGAAGAGCTTGGCCCATTTGCGTGATTCGTTTGCTTAGCTTATTTCAGCACAGTTGCGTGAAATACACAAAAAGAAACAAGGCCGGAGATTTACGGAGACAGACAAAACAACAGCTCTATCTTTGTTTCATGCAAGCCCCAAGGCATATCGTATGCTTGCAAAAATCTTTGTCCGGCTCCCGTCAGTTTCAACCTTACGCCGGGAAAACTATGCAAAAGGTTTCAGTCTGCCCCGGCTTTCATGTCAAGATTCTAAAAGCGCTTGAGATTAAAGTGTCTGCACTGCCGCCAAAAGTCAAATCTGTGTGTAATAGTAGTAGATGGAATGACAATAAAGAACAAGTCACCTACAACCAAAAAAACGTGATCAAATAGAAGGGGTAGAGGATTTGGGGGAGGACGAGAAGACAAAGCTTGTGGCAAACCATGCGACTGTCTTTGTTGTAAAGGGTTTAGTTTCCCACTGGAAGCAGCCGATAGGTTATTTTTTGTCTAGTGGACCTATTGACAGCCAAAGGCTGCATTCTCTGCTCTTGAAGTGCATTAACAAAGTAGAAGCAGCAGGCATGAAAGTAAAGGTCGTGATATGTGACCAAGGCTCAAACAACCGCAAAACCTTTGAGAAATTATGCAATGTTCGGCCGGAGACCGAACCATTTTTCGTCCACAACGAGAAGAAAATACATCTGCTGTATGACCCTCCGCATTTGTTGAAAAATATGCGCAATAACTTTTAAAAAAAATCAGGATTCATTGTAAATGAAAGAAAAGATAAACTGGCACTGTTCATTCGCTGTGTAGGCTTGAATGAATGGGCTCTCCAGTTTTTGCTTATTTTCATAAGTTTTTCTTTATGTCAGTGATGGATTTAATTTTTGCAAAGACTTCTTCATCATGACTCCATGGTCATTTTGGTGTAACTTTTATCTACATTGTATCTTTCTTTGGAGATAAGAGCAGCTGGACTGACTCGTCATTTTTCTTAAAGCTATGCTGTTACTGACAGTTTTGCAGTATACTGTACAACCATGTTTGCTTGTTGAGTTTTCACTCAGTCCCACTGTGTGTAGAGGCTTGGCCTCTTCCACTGCACAGAGGCCTGCACGTGTAAAATGCTATGACAGACAGATACTCAGTGCTAGAGTGGAGAGGTACTGGGGGCCCTTCCCCAGACGCGTGTGCACACCTGAGGGCCCTTGATCTTCACATCCTTCCTTCTGAGGCTGTGTAAGCAGACCCAAGAGAAAGCGGCCTTTCCGAGGAGGACGGCGCAGGCAGGGGCGTCCCATACCTATCATCATCACCCCTCTAGTTTCTAGTGCCTTCCTACCTCCCCCTCCCCTCCCCCTCCCTCCCCCCAGGGCTGGGTACTCTCCCACCGGCACACAGGCGTGTGTTATCTCCATGCTGCACCCTCAGTGCTTCACCTGCCTCCCTACCCACGCGGTCCCACGGTGGCTCCACACACCCTTCACGAAGCAACTTCTTCAGATTATTCTCCTGCTGCTCCACACGCAACCCTTCCAACCAGGACTGTGTGCACTTCCATGCAAGTGCCTTTTCAGACAACACCCTCAGAGATTCACGTGCTCCCCTACCCCCAGAGCTGTGTGCAGCTCCAGGCATGCGTCGTCTCCGGCCCAGAACCTGCACGCGCTCTACAGGAAATCGAGGCTGTCTGGAAACCCGATCCCCATTCCAATCGTCCGCTACTTGTCATCTAAGCAAGTCACATCCATACTGTCTCTGTTATGTTTAAATACTCAGTCCTCCAGAAACAAAACATCCGAGAAAGAGACTATGTGACATGATTACAAACTGGACTTGTTGTTGCTTGTTGAGACATGGCTGCAAGAAGTGGGTGATGAGCCTTACATGGCCGAGATGACCCCTCCTGGCTATTTCCTTCAGTCATTTCCACGCTGTGGTCGTCGTGGTGGTGGTATAGCTGTGATCGGTAAGCTATAAATAATAATAATAATAATAATAATAATAATACTTTATTAATCCCTCACGGGGAAATTCACTGTCTGCCCATACAACACATGGCATCATCAATCACTCATAAAAATAAAAAATAAAAAAAAATAAAAAAATTATTAAATAACCCATAACACTCTGTAACAGACGTATTGTTACCTTTGTATAATAAAAACAATACTACTAATAATAATACTGAGAGGGCTAGTACTAAGGACGGAAGAATGTTGACCGACACTATCTACTGATATTCCTGTTGAAAAGGGTAACAGCCTGAGGGACAAAAGAGTTGGCATAACGTGATGTACGACTTTTGGGTACTCGGAGTCTGCCACTTCGTTCGATACGTCTGCTGTCAAATTCATATCTAAGTGGATGTGTTTTGTCATCAAGAATGTCAGCCAATTTGTTCGTAATCCGTCTGCAGGACTGTGTCTTGTGCAAACCTCTGTAGTTCAGCACGAAGCGGTGAAGAGCACCATTAGCAGCCACACCACGGTGTCTATGACTGTTGTATACCGCCCACCTCCTAGCAGACAAAACAAATTGACCCCTCGCTTAATTTTTTAACGAATTTCAAGATTTTCTGGACTTGAACTGTTGCATTAACTGTAAACATGAGCCAGTCATCCTTGGTGACTTTAACTTTCATTATGAACTCTCATCAGACAGTGATGCACAGCAATTACGCTCACTGCTCGCCGACCATGGCCTGCAACAACATATCCAGGGCCCAACTCACAGACGTGGACACACCTTGGATCTGCTCATCACAAGGGAGACTACTTGTCCTGTGCATGAGGTTGTAGTTTCAATTCAATGCTGTCTGATCACAGAACTGTTTTCTTCAGTCTTCATCTGGCTTGCCCCGATCACGTCAAACGCGCTGTCACCTCCAGAAATATCCGACGAAGGAGGAGTGGCGGAATGAATGGGGTGGTCAACTGTTCTGTTGTTGTGTTAGCAGTCATTCAATGGGTCAGGTTATCTTAGTGCGAAGAGATTTTATATACGATACAAACCTCGTACATCACTCAGACAGAATACTGTCTATGGAGGTGTCTATTGATGACAACATACTCATGATACACAACGTATATGCCCCGGCTTCAGGAAAAAAGGCTCCTTTCCTTGAGCAGCTGGTACAACATTTAAATTATTACCCTATATCGTCTGTCTTGGTGTGTGGAGACTTTAACTGTGTTCTAGACAACAATAAAGACGTAATTAGTGGAGACAAGCACTCAGTGAAGAACGTTTCCTCTTTTAATGACTTTCTGATTAACAGTGATTTGAACGACACATGGAGATTACTGAACCCACAGCAGACGGAGTTTACATGGTCTAGAAATAACCCCACTCAGGCTAGACGGTTAGACTATGCGCTTTCTTCCGATGAAGTGTTTGACAGAATTCTCTCCTGTGAGCATGAGTCGGTGTCTTTCTCTGACCATAGATGTGTCACTTTAAAGTACTGTATATCTAATGTTACTAGAGGCCCAGGCTACTGGAAATACAATAACAGCCTTCTCAAAGATGAGCAGTACGTCAAAATGATGAATGCATTAATCTCTAATTTTAAGGCTACGACGGATGAAACAGATAGTCAGATAAAATGGGAGTTATTAAAAATTCAAATACGTGAACTCAGTATAAACTTTTGCAAAATTAAAAAACGAAAGGAAAGCAAAAGGTTAGAGGATTTACAAAGAAGACTGAATACTTTTGATATAGCACTTGCCAACAATCCCAGTAACATTGATATTCAGCAACTACGTCAGAAAACAAAGATTGAACTTGAAATCTTTGAACAGCACGCTGCAAATAGCGCTCGAGTCCGTGCTCGAGTAAAGTGGATAGAAGAAGGCGAAAAAAATACGAAGTATTTTTTGAATTTAGAAAAAGCTCGCGCGAATTCCAAAATAATGGATAAATTAACTCTGGAAGATGGGTCAGTAGTTACAGATCAAAACAAGATACTGGAGGAACAGATGAAACACTTTACATCACTGTATGCATCTCGCACAGACCAGTCCCCCGTGAGTCGCTTGGCGGATGATTTCATAAGTGACACTGCAATTCCAAAACTTTCATCCCTTGATAGTGAGTCATGTGAAGGTTTAATAACAGTAGATGAAGCTTCCATTGGTTTGAAACATTTAAATAACGGGTCAGCCCCCGGCTGTGATGGTATTACAGTAGAATTCATGAAAATGTTTTGGGCCCATCTGAAGGATCTTGTGGTGGACTCCATGAACAAGGCCTTTGAAAATGGCGCTTTGTCTCCTTCACAGACCAAAGCAGTCATTACTCTAATACATAAAGGGAAAAATCTAAGTCGAGATATTTTGAGAAACTGGCGTCCCATCTCCCTAACAAATACAGACTATAAAATTTTGGCAAAGTGTCTTGCTCTTAGACTGGCCAACGTGGTCGGAGATATTGTCCACGAAGATCAAAAAGGTTTTATCAGAGGTCGCAAAATCTCTACAGCTATAAGGTTAATTGATGATACCGTTGAGTACATGAACCAAATAAACTCCCCAGGATTACTGCTGGCGCTCGATTACGAATCTGCCTATGATAGTATATCAAAGGAATTTATTTTATATTCTTTAGAAAAATTTGGGTTTGGTCGTGAATTTGTTCGGTGGGTATCTGTTATTATGTCAGACGCTAAGAGTTGTGTTAATTACTGTGGCTGGTTGTCAGGGTTCTTCCCAGCAGCACGTGGAATCCGTCAAGGTTGTCCGTTCTCACCATTAGCTTTTGTCGTTGCGATGGAACTCTTTGCAATTAAAATTCGACAATGCAAAGAAATAAAGGGACTTGTAATGCCGTATGATGGATCCGACGAACTGAAGTTATTAAAGATTCTTCTCTACGCTGATGATGTAACCATGTTCTTGAGAGACGAACATGACCTAAGAAACGCTCTTGCCATAGTTGCTCATTTCTCAAAATTTTCGGGCCTACAGCTTAATAAGAATAAATCAGAAGCCATGTGGCTAGGCTCGAAAAAGAACTGTGATGAACAATATGGAGTACTCCGGTGGAGCAAAAAGGTTAAAATTCTTGGAATCTACTTTAAAAATGACCAGCCAGCGTCACAGGTTGAGGAAAACTGGACCGGTAGAATTCAAAACATGAGAAGTATAATATCGAAATGGAAAAAGCGGAAATTAAGCATTCGGGGGAAAGCTTGCGTTGTTAAAACATTTATTATCTCACAGATGGTATATGCAATGCAAGCGCTCAGTATCCCCTCAGACGTACTAGATGAAATAAACACTTTGCTTTTCAGATATTTATGGAAGAACAAAAATTTGAATAAGAAGGCCTTTGAGAAGGTAAAACGTTCAGTTATGTGCAGTGATTATTGTGAGGGTGGAATTAAAATGATTAACATGAGGGATATGCAAGCCTCCTTTCTCTGTGAGTGGGCAGCGAGGCTGCGTACAGCCATAAAACCCACGAGAGATACTGTCTTGCCCAAACATGCGCTAGGTGTATTTGGTCATGACTTGATATGCTTTGAATTTAATATCAATTCCAAAAAATGTAAAGGGCTTGAAAATATTAAGTCGACCTTCTGGAGAGACGTCATAATGTCATGGTTGGATACTGTAAAAAACAAACCCACTACGGTCCTGTGGAATAGCAAGGTATTAATGTACAAGTCTAACGTTCTGTTTTTTAAAGACTGGGTCCGCGCAGGCGTCTATCGAGTGGAGGATGTGAAGAAAGATGGCGAGATTATGTCGTTTGAAAATGTCTGTCGCATTGTTGGAGATTCCCCTGGGAGGTTGCTGGAATACAACGTTGTGAGAAGTGTCCTTACCTCGTACATGCGATGCCTTAATAACAACGCTGACTCCATGTCAGAGAGTATAACGCCAACTTCAGCAAAGGATTTTAGGATAACAATTGTGCAGCAGAAATACAGTCCCCCTTATGCCCTTCATTTCTGGGCGATGAAGTTTGATGTCCAGTTAGGTGAATGGCATTGGGGTATTGTGAATAGAGCAACAAAGGAAGTGAGGTTGCGAGAACTGCAGTGGAAAATTCTACACAATATTTACCCAACCAATATTTTATTGTCTAAAATGGGCGTCGTTAATAATAGATACTGCAGGTTTTGTCCTCATGAAGTTGACTTTATTGAGCATTTTTTCTACTTCTGTGATTCAATATCTCGAATCTGGAAAAGAGTTGAACAACTTTGTTCAGGAAAATGCAATGTTCAGATACGTATAACCCCTGCCCAAGCCTTATTGGGATACCGTGATAACGTGTTAGGAGCAGCAGAAATTGCATTTATTAACCACGTCTCCTTAGTAGCTAAGCTGTGTATTAGCAAGTACAAATATGGTACACCAATAGATATCATATTTTTGTTTGAATCTGAACTTAGAATAAGAAAGTTTCTGTGGTAGAGACAATATTGTTTCCCGGAGATTCACGTAATAGTTGCACGCGACTCACATCTCGAATTACAGTAACTGTGAAACTAATTGTAATCTCTTTCTCTCTTTCTCTCTCTCTCTCTTTCTCTCTCTCTCTCTCTCTCTCTCTCTCTCTCTCTCTCTCTCTCTCTCTCTCTCTCTCTCTCTCTCTCTCTCTCTCTCTCTCTCTCTCTCTCTCTCTCTCTTTCTCTCTCTCGCACACACATACATACACACATACACGCTCACGAACTCACAGGCATACAAGAGCGCCCTCTCAGTCTGCGCTTCTGTACGTGTAGATGTGATGTACATGCTTATACATTGCCACATACCTGATCTATGTTAACAACTTGTGGCTGTACTTTGTACTATACCGATTTTGTGAATGAAATGTGTCCATTATAACGAACTAAAACAAACTGTCCATCAAATCACCTTTTGAGAGTACAACGTAAACTGTTGTCATATCTAGTGTGATAATTGCTCCACTGTAATATAGTTGAGTAAATAAAATCTATCCTTGAAATAAAATAAAAATAAGGGAAATATGATGTCAGAAGGAAGCAAATAAACAAAAAAAAAAAAAAAAAAAAAAAAAAAAAAAAAAAAAGAAAGAAAGAAAGAAAGAAAGATTGGACACCTTCTAACTGGGGCATTTGTCGCCCATCTTGACTGATTTCCCAAATATAAAGAAAAAAAAAAAAAAAAAAAAAAAAAAAAAAACCATGGATCATTTTCGCTTAGAGGCATGCTTGTGACACCGTATTGGTCGGCTGTGCAGAGCATGAACTGCTGGATACACTTATACAACACAGCTGTGTCTGGTGTGGATAAGCACGCTCCGCTCACCACTACTGAGACGTGTTACTGCTCGTCCTCCTGCCCCATGGCTTACTACAGAGCTCAAGACACCAAGCGCGAGCTCAGGCGTGCAGAAATACAGTGGAGATCCAGTGGTCTTACTATTCATAGACATATTTTGGTCAAGCAGCGCTCGATACTGAAGTCCTCACAGCTTGCGGCCAAGAAAATTTTTTTGCCGCAAACTTGAGGACTGTACTTCTGGCCGTCAGATGTATAGTATCACTAATGAACTGCTCAGGAAGCCATCTGAGCTAGTTTTTCCAAATCAACATCCCACCTGATGAACTTCCCGACCAGTTCTCTACATTCTTTGACTCTAAAATTGTCACAATTCGTGAAGAAATTGATAGTTCTTACAGGAGTGCAACCTTCGTCTTTTACAGTGATCCCTTGCTGGACAATTTTACTCCTGTTATAGAGGAAATTGTGAAAAAGCTTATCTTGTCCTCTCCAGAAAAATCTTGTTCAAAATTCAATTCAAAAATCTTTATTCTCCATAAAATATATTTGTATAAAATGGAAATTTGTCTTCGGCTCACAAACATGAACAAGCAATTAAACACATATTTAAATAAAATCCCTCCCCACGCCTGTTAGAATCTATAATCCTTGCCGAATCACATTCTATTGATCCCTTTGAATCACATTATCACCACTCCTTCTATCACAGTGCCATCCCTTGCTATCACAACTTATCACAGCTTTTAATTTGTGTCAGGGGAAAGGACCATCACCAGCCTCCCTAATAGGGCGGCTCATGAGGGTCCCAGCCCCTGGTCTCTCTCTCTCTCTCTCTCTCTCTCTCTCTCTCTCTCTCTCTCTCTCTCTCTCTCTCTCTCTCTCTCTCTCTCTCTCTCTCTCTCTCTCTCTCTCTCTCTCTCTTTCTCTCTCTCTCTCATACAATAGTTTTTTTCTCAAATACTATTCACAACTTCAAACCCAAACTTGGTACAGAGATACCTGATGGTAAGACCTATCTATGCATACTAATTTGGATGACCCCTCAGAAAGGTCAAGGGTCACGAGCTCATGACATAGGTCCGAAATAGCCATATTTTGACAAAAGATGTTTTTTCTCAAATACTATTCACAACTTTAAACCCAAACTTGCTACAAAGATACCTGATGGGAAGACCTTTCTATGCACACTAATTTGGTTGATCCCTCGGAAAGGTCAAGGGTCACCAGAGCTCAGGATAGGTCTAAAATACTCACAAACCAGATAGGTGAGGCTAGCGCTGGCAGAATTGTACACAAACCAAGAGGAATCACTCAGCGCTTGACGAACAAACAGTTAGATCCCCCTGCCCCCGCCTATCAGGCACCCAATCGCCAGCCCACAGAGAAATACGCAGGTATAGAATAAGACGATCATTTGCATCTTCAAAAAGATGCATCAGGTCTCTTATATACTGGTTTGTGTACAATTCTGCCAGCGCTAGCCTCACCTATCTGGTTTGTGAGTATTTATAACTCGAGGCAAATTTGTATCGCTATATCGTTACATTGTTGTGTAATGTTCTGTGCATCTACTGTGGGAAATTAGGGTATTTACCTGACCACAAATGGTAGTGCACCTTCGTGTTTGTGTGTGTATGTTTCCCCTGCCTACTTCCCAAGTTCCGGAGAAAGACATGGGTTATATAAGAGACCTGATGCATCTTTTTGAAGATGCAAATGATCGTCTTATTCTATACCTGCGTATTTCTCTGTGGGTTGGCGATTGGGTGACTGATAGGCGGGGGCAGGGGATCTAACTGTTTGTCCGTCAAGCGCTGAGTGATTCCTCTTGGTTTGTGTACAGGTCTAAAATAGCCATATTTTGAAAAAGATGTTGTTTTTTCTCAAATACTATTCACAACTTAAAACCTAAATTTGGTACATAGATACCTGATGGTAAGACCAATCTATGCATACTAATTTGAATGACCCCTTGAAAAGGTCAAGGGTCACAAGAGACTGGCAAATGTGTGTAAAATACTGATTTTGGATAAAATTGTAGGTATTCCCAACTTTTTGCTAATTTTTCAACCAAATTTGGTACAAAGATAGCTGATGATAAGACCTTCCTATGCATACTAATTTAGTCGACTCATCACAAAGCGGTCAAGGGTCACGGGGGGTTGACAGATGTGTGAAAAATGCTTACATTTTCAGAAAACATGGATTTTGCTGCTGCAAAAGCCAGCCCTTTTTCACAAAGGTTACACATGTAAATCGGTCATACACGTGAGCCATAATGGCTTTGCCTTTTTTGTTTATTTTTCTATTACACTTTTCGTGCTAATTACCACTTTCCCGAAAAATCTTTCGATTAGAGATAGAAAAAAAGTATCTTAGAAGCAAAGCTCGTGTGATTTTAAAACAGTTTTCCGCAATGCACACCGGCACAAAAAGCACATGTTACCCTTCAAAACGTCTCGCGTCAGAGCTCGAGTCCATTACCAGACAGTGATAGACGTACGGCCACAGCACGATTACACAATGGGACGCAACTGCTACACTGACCTCGCTTTTTTTCAGTATGCCTTACTAAGAGTGATCTGTTTTATAATGTATTGTCTTTGGTGGGGTGCGCTGAATTTTAGTACATTGTATAGGTCGTTTGACGTCAGAGCGCACAAGTTTTTTTCACAAACATAGCCGCAAAAAGCCACTTTTCTATACCGCCAAGATTAGAGCAAATATCATTCAGTGACAGTTGACCTAATACAATTTACTTAAAGAAACTCGAACGGCAATGTGTTAGTCAGTTTTATGTGCTGTACTGTCGTAAACAAAAATCGGATTTTTTTTCATTAAATGACTGATCTAAATTAATTTATAACCCTGAATGCGCTCCAGATATATTAACCCCAGTACTGATGAGAAAGATCCATTTTCACGTGAATTGGCCAAGTTTTCAAACCGTCCTGAAACAGCGCAGGCATACATGCAGTCTGCATGCTTGACCGGCCGGGGCTCTATTTAGGCTATAGAAAATGGCTTGTTGTTGTCTTTCCACAACATTTTTACGACTATAGAACAAAATCGACAAATCATAGGAGTTCAGTAAATAGATAAATAAATAAATAAAATAAATTCATATTAGGTCAATTGGCACTAAATGATATTTGTTCTTAAAGTATAGTACAAAAATCTCTTTCTTTGTGGAAAAGAAATTTGGCAAAAACGTGCGCTCTGATGTCAAACGGCATATATGTGCGCGGTAATAAACCGCCGCACTTTTTATTTGGCTCTGCCCCTTTAGTCGGGGTCAAGCAAACGTTCTGCGCGTGCTTCCGAGTCACGAGTGCAGACTGCTAGCTATTCGACCTTGATTTTTTAAAACCATTTTTAGGATGGCATATCTTCTAAAGTATACCATTACTGGAGCTGTAAAATAATCAGTACAAACCAGGTATTCAGTTTAATGAGTACAGCAAGTGGGGGATATGGTCAGTCTAGAGATTATGCAGTTGTGCGACCTATGAAATGCGCAAATCGTCTAATTTTCGTCAAGTTGTGATTTTTCATAAATTATAAAAGGTAGAGCTTTAAAATTTTGCACGACCACACATTTGTATGGTCTGTTTCCGATGGTAATATCAGTTTATATGTGTTTACAGTCTGAAATTATGGGCGATCCTATACCTACATATGGGCATATCCCGCTACTGAGTCTCTAAAAAGAATTTTTCGCGCAGGCAATCATCAGTACACTTTTTTGAACTGTCTAAAAAAAAGTCTCTTTTTTCCGCCTGAGAACTTCTGCTAGTTCTAGTCTGAGGCGTCTCTCAATCACTCTCACGGCCATAATGGAGTCAGCGTACATGCACGAAAGCTTCACACACACACACACACACACACACACACACACACACACGCACGCACGCACGCACGCACGCACGCACGCACACACAGCTGACAGGTCTGCGATCCGGGCCAATTTAGCACGAATGCTTCACACACAACTGACTAATCTACGATCCAAGTTAGCAGACCAAATGTAAGTACAAGCGATCAAGTCAGTCTGTGAATTCTATGGTGGAAACGGAAAAGTAGAAATTTTACTTTCGAGCATACGTGGTGATGTCTTGTAATTTTCTCAGGGTTCAGTTGCCGCGACCATGTAGTGGCTGACCGCAAGCTTTTATCCATTCTTTAGTGTCTGCCAGTCGTGATAAAAACTTCGGCAACAGAAAAATTCTTCACCTCAATATGGATTGGGGTATCAGGAATCTGACTTACACTCCACATAACAACAGTGCTTTCGAGGCATCTCCAATACAGCCGAAATTGGCACAAAAAAAGGAAACATCGACGCTCTTCCATGCAGGCATAAACATCCGTTGTTATACCGTACTTCACTTGGCAGTCAAAAGCACATGGTCTACAGCGTTTGACAGGGCGTCGAGAGGTGAATTTGATTGACATTTCACGCCAGGAATGGGTCGGTCTATTTTAAGTAGGGGAGCGATTCCGCTTGTCGAGGCGGCCGCTCTATCGTTGGGTGCGGCGTTGGCTTTTGGTACATACGCGACGATTTTATTATAATAATAATAATGTACATTTATATAGCTAATTGTACATTACTTAACGTCCCGACAGCAACAAGACTTTCTCCGGACGTGCCTGCACTACTTGTGTGACATGGGGCCTAAATAAAGCTAAGACCATTTAGCAACACACATCCAATATCAAGAGCTACAGGCAGCGCAGACAGTAGGGAGAGTTTAAAAAAAGGAAAATACAGGTGAACGGAACAAGGGTAGACAGAAACACATGCCCCAGAATAGAGGAGAAAACCCACCCTGTGGGGCTGACCAGGGTGACCCTGGGAACTAAAAAGTAGTTAACCCCACCTAGTCCCCCAGGGCAGACCTGGGTGGGGGTCATTTATATATCGCTTAACCTCCAAATGAATGGTGCTTTAAGCGCTTTACAAGATCAAAAATCACAGAACAAAAAGTACAACAAAGAAAACGCTACAATAAATGTTACAAAAACTAAAGTGACACATATCAAAAGCTCACACTCACACATACACACACACCGTTACGAGAACAATTACTGCTAAAGATTGCTAACGCACCGAAAATGCATCTAACTGTATGCATAAGAAAGCAGATAGGTCTTGAGCAGTGATTTAAAAGCAGACAGAGTTGGGGCATGTCTGACATGGGCTGAAAGGTCGTTCCAGGTAAATGGACCAAAATAAGAAAAGGCACGCTGGCCCTGGCTAGACTTCTTTCGCCTAGGAATCCTGAAAATACGCGTGTCTGATGCTGAACGGAGGGATCTTGAAGGCGTTTAAATATGCACCAGGTCAGACAAATATGGGGGAGCAGAACCGGTAATAGCATTGTAACAAATGACAAAGACCTTGTACACAATTCTTTGAGATACAGGCAGCCAGTGCAGGTCAACAAGTAAGGGTGTTATGTGCTCACGTTTCGGTACTCTGTAAATTAGTAGGGCAGAGCAGTTAATAACTCTTTGAAGTTTATCAAGAAGATTCTGAGGAACACCAGCCAAAAGGGAATTACAAAAATCAATGTGTGAAAGAACAAGGGAGGTAACAAGCGTTTTAGTTGCTTCGGTAGTGAGAAGGTGTCGAATTGAACTGATCTTTCTCAATTCAAAGAAGGGACATTGGCAAACCTTGTTGACATGCTCTCTCATGGTCAGCCTATTGTCAAAGATAACACCAAGATTACGGGCCGACTCGGAAAAGGGGATACTGTTCTGACCAACTCTGATCGAGTCTGTGAGATCAGTAGAGGTTGAACAAGAAAATCTTAAGGCCTCATTTTTGCCACTATTCATTTGCAATTTGTTCTGTGTGGTCCCAATTTTGAACGTCTGTGACACAGGACTCTAAAGACTGGAACATCTGACTAACATGTTTGCGTTGAGCACTGGCATACAGCTCTGTGTCATCAGCATAAAAATGATGACACTAGATAAAGGCTGGGTATACAATGTGAAAAGGATCGGCCCCAAAACAGAGCCTTGGGGAACACCGTACACAAGCTCAGTGGGATCGGACTCTATTCCCAACACAGACACTACTTGCTTTCTTCCAAAGAGATAAGACTCAAAAATGTAAAGCGGTTCTCTTGATGCCAAAAACAGAGTCTAAACGTTGAATGAGAATCTGGTGATCTATCGTGTCAAAAGCAGCGCTCAAATCAAGAAGAGCCAGAACAGAAACATTATCTTCATCACTGGCGGTGAGCAGGTCGTTCACGACACGAAGCAACGCTGTCTCCGTGCTGTGACCGGGGGCGGTAGGCTGATTGAAAAACATGCCAGAGGTCATTACTTTTGATATGGTCGAATAACTGAGACAAAACTATTTTCTCTAGTAATTTTGAAAGAAAAGTGAGGTTAGATACAGGTCTGTAATTTTTCAGATCATTTGGGTCAAGAGTCGGCTTCTTTAAAAGAGGTTTTACAATGGCACTTTTAAAACATGCTGGGACGACACCTGTTCTATGAGACTGGTTTACAATTTCTGTGACAGCTGGCACAATCTCTACGCAACATTCAAGTAGAAGAAATGAGGGGATAGGGTCGAGTTCACACGTTTTAGGCGACATCTTAATCATGGTTTCATGCACAAATTTCTCACAATTCTAAACAACTTAACTCTTTTCATCCTGATAACCAGTGCTTGAAATAAATTTGACGATGATAGTTCAAGGGTGGTGCCAGTATATCTTGGCGCGGCCTTAGGCGCCAATTTATTCTGGCAGCACCCTTAAACAATATCTTGAATCTGTAATGTAGCCTTCATAGGACAATAAGCAATTATATTTTAAAACAGCATCAGGATGTAATGGGTTAAGTAGGGGTGCGATTCCGCTTGTCGCGCCGGCCGCTCTATCAGAAGAAAAACAAGGACTGATCGAGCGTGTGAAGTCCCGGCCGGGGCCTGCACTGAACTTGGCTACATTTGTGTTGTGTCGCCGCCTACCGTCGCGCAAAGCACCACCATCGCGTACATAGATAACCAGTGAACTTTATCACACTGCCGACTAGGGGCGGATCTTGCGTGGAGGGGGGGGGGTCCAGGGGTTCCGGAACACACCTCTCCCGGTTCACCTCAGTAAGGCTAAAAAGTCTTTAAAATGCTGTATCAAAGCACCTTTTGGGAGTTTGACCCCCCCCCCCAGACACACACACACACACATGCACACACGCACGCACACACACACACACACACACACACACACACACACACACAAACACACACACACACACACCGGTCCACCCACTTTTCGATATTTCGGCGGGGGGTGAGGAAGCTGAAGAGGTCAGGACACACGTGATAGACTCCCCCCCCCCCGGCCCCCCCAATCCCCCCCCCCACCCCCCATCTCCCCTCCCCACCTCCCCCCCCCCCCCCCCCACACCTGATTTTTCGACCAGCGGGAAGCAAAGTCCCCCCCCCCCCCCCCCCGCCAACTTTTCAGCCTCGGGGAAGCAATGAAGACGTGACTTCGCGTAGCCTTTTGTGTCAGGTTGAAGGTCCCAAACAAAAAGTTGGGCCCCCCCCCCCTCCCGCCGCAACCCTCAAGGGGGGGCCTCGAGATAACTGATCCGCCCCTGCGTTCTAACTGTAAACTGTCCATGTGAAAGGACTGATGACCGGTTAACCCTTTTCATCCTGAATTGTTTGAAATACTATGCTGGCACCACCCTTGAACTAAAAGAGTTGATCTATCTCCTAATCAGTAATACAGCCTTCGTAGAACAATAAGCAGATTTTCCAAAATCAGCCTCAGGAATAAATGGGTTAACTCGGTCACGTGGCGTGATATACCGAAGGTGGCCAACACCTGGTATCTTATCAACATTAGTTCACATACACTGGAAAGCGGGACCGACTTTTCTGCAAGTCACACAAACTGTTTTATTACTTCACTGGCGACTGAGATAGATACTGACGAGCAAAAGAAATGCGACATTTTTGGAATCATCGGAAACACTTTAGTGTTTACCAATGCCTTACCAAAATTTTCGCATTTCCTTTGCTCGTCAGTATATATATTTGCTGCGCTGCCATTTTATAGCAAAAACTGTTTTATTTCGTCAGTGGCGACTGAGATAGATACTGACGAGCAAAACAAATGCGACCTTTTTGGAATCCTCGGAAACACTGAAGTGATGATACCAAAATGGTCGCATTTCTTTTGATCGTCAGTAGCCTATATGTTTGCTGCTCTGCCATTTTGTATCACATACGGCCTTGGGCCATAATCTTCACAATCACATAGAGGCGCATAATGCATAAACATGCTTGCCAAAACAAAACACAAAAAAAACGTCTAATCTTTTCTGCGTTACTGACTTTTGACCCTTCACTGCTGAGACAAGGCGAACGCTGCCAGCTTTACTGCAGAGGCGTAAACCCTCACTGGCATGGCCCGCAGTCGCAGGGGCTCATAAGAACTTACGCAGTCTTTTGTCAGTCATGTGTTCTTCAGGTATGTTTCGGCCCCCACTTGCATCTTAATCCTTTCCCATCCCAATACACTGCTGCGTGAAATAATTTTTGACTATGACAGTTCAACGGTTGTGCCAGACTGATTACAGATTAGGAGACAGATCAACCATTTTAGTTCAAGGGTGGTGCCAGAATAGCTTGGCGCCTCAGGCGCCAAGCTATTCCGGCACCACCCTTGAACTATCATAGCCAAATTAATATCAAGCAGTAGTGTATCAGGATGAAAAGGGTTAAACTTGCCTAAAGTCACAGAGCAGCTCATAAATAGACGGCTAATGATTATGTAATCATAGCAATGAGTGGGCGGATCTTTGGGGTTGTTTGTTTGTTTAGTTCCTGTTGGGTTTGTTTTGGTTGTTTTTGTTGTTTTATTTTTTGCTCTGTCCGGCTCTTTCCTCACAGCAGCAGCAGAAACACTTCTTCAGTTTTTTTTCTTCTCTACAGCCGTCCACATATGTTCATGATGCGAGCAAGGTCCTCAGCAATTTCATCACCTATGCTCTTAGGGAGCTGTTGTCCATACGCACTTCCTTGCGCCACGGTTTGCGGAGGACATACTTTGGTGATCTTGCCGATTCGTCCAGAAATTTCCTGTTGAAGAGGACTTGTGTGAGGTAGGGTTCCGTGGCACTTGCATCGGTTCATGCGGCGCGAGCAGCGTGGACAACATGGAAACTGTGATTGATCCTCAGTGAGTTGAAGGTTATGTCGCCAGTAGTTTTCCGAAGTAAATTCTACGAGCGAGCACTGCAATGGAGTCTCCTGCTGGGATCTCGCCCCGGCCCCTGGCCAAACATCCGTGGGCCAGAACGATACTATCTTGTTGGATCGAACATTCATAGATTTGAAATGCCTGTTGGCTCTAACAGTCATGGATTTGGAATGCCGGGATGTGGCTGGATGTTGTTTCGCACGACACTGTACATTTTCCCTTACTCCCCAATAATATTTCAGCTGGGTGGAGAACTCAACCATGTCTATGTCATTATTGGTGACCGTCGTCTGCTGAGCAAGCTCGCAAAGTCTCAGGAAGGAGCTATACTTGCCTTCTAGGGTCTGGATCGCTTGGAGAACAGCATCAGTCTCATGATCCAGCAGATTTTCAGTGTCCGCCAAACAAGAATCCACCTCCCGTTTGATCTCCGCTGCTGTTTCCCGAAGCGTGCGTTTGATATCATCCTTCTTGGCCAGTAGTTTTTCTTTGTGATCTCTGGCCGATTCCATTACCTGCATCAGTTTGGGTCCGAGGCTCTGACGAGTTATATCGGCGACTTGGCCAATCACTTGTCTCGCGGTATCACTTTTCTTAGCGATGTCCAGGCAGGTATGGCCATCATGCGAGGTTAGTTTACAATCACGACAAATTATTTCATTACACTGAGAGCAAAAGAAGCGGAGTATTTCCTCGGTGTGTACTCTGCAATACCGTTCACGACTATAGGCGGCAGTGCCTTTGTCAGACGGTGATTCAAGATTTAGCACCGTATGCCCTCTCGTTGCCGCGAGGCCCGCGTGAGTCCGAGTGCAATTTCCGCACAAAAATTGACTGCAATCGAAACATTTGTGCTTTGCGCATCTGTTACCACACACGTCACATCCGTGAGACGTTCCAGTGTTGCTTGATCTCTGCATTTCAGCCTCAACGTAGAAGTTGACTTGAAACCCCTCTGCGCCATTGGGTGGGAGCTGAATAGATTTTCTACAAGACGGACAAGGGAATGATTGCTTTGGCCCCACGTTCTCGGACAGTTTCTTTATGCAAGACAAGCAGAATGTGTGGAAACATGGCAGGATTCTCGGCGATTTGAATTCCTCAAGACAGAGAACACATTCTCGATGTCTGAAGCTTGCATTATCTGACGCTGTGGTGGAATCAACTTTAACTTTTTTGGTGGAGGACGCCATTCAAGCAGAAACAAGTGGACTGACTGTACGTTGTAAACAAGAAGTCCTGCAAACAACGTGAAAATAAAACTGCTTACGGAAAGTTGGTGAATTTGCGGAATGCACACAAACACAACTGCATTAATAAAATGTATTATAGTCAGATTATACCGCCGCCACTGGAGTGAAATGGGCACTCCAGGGGCGGATCAATTACCTCAAAGGGGGGGGGGGGGGCGGGGGGACTTCACCTGTTTGTTTTTTTGTTTGTTTGTTTTTTTGTTTTCTTTTTGTTTTGTTTGTTTGTTTGTTTTTTTAGGGAGAGGGTGGGTGGGAGGGGGGGGTGCCTTCAACCTGACACAAAGGGTCCTCCCGACGCTAAACCTTGCTTCCAGTGGTCGAGAAATCAAACAACGGGGAGGAAGTGGAAGGGTGGTTAGTATGTGTCGGGACTTTCACTATTCACTGCAATGTCAAACAACAAAAGGGAGGAGAAAGAGGGGCGGGGGGGGGGGGGGGGGTAGGCGAGTGTATACCTCAGGACTCTCCCCATTCGCCGGAATATCAAACAACAACCGGAGGGAGAGGGTGGGGGGGGGGGGGAGTTTCCAATCTTACCAAGTAGGGACTTTATTACAGCATTTAAATGAATTTTGGGCCGAGGCAGGTTGTGGGAAGGGGGGGGGAGGGGTCGGTAACACCTGGAAGCCCACGCCCCCCCCCCCCACACACACACACCTACGATCCGACCCTGCACTCTGTATTGGCTACTATATCTTGCGCACCATGGCGGGCTTTGATAGAATTTGCAGAAACAGCGGGTTAAAAACAGAGTCTTTTCTAGTCTTCTTTTCCCAATGCAAGTGCCGCTTAGGCACACGCCGCTGTCTCTTGCGTGTAAGTGAAGGACTCTCCTACTACAGCTGTGAAACCGAGCAGAACAGTCTTTCATTTGGCAACATTCAAACTTCACGATTAAAGCGACCTACCCCAGGCAGTAAAGAAAGAGAAAAAGTTCACGCGATCTAACTGCAAGAGGCGTAGATCCTCATGAGCCCCCGCGACAGCGGGGGCTCATGAGGATCTACGCCTCTTGCTGAGACCACTTTGTGTCCATGTCCTTTGGGCGGTTGTGGCTTTTGGTAGTTCAGTGCATACACATTTCAGAAAGCAAAATGAAAGTGTATCAGTTATGTCGGCAGGGAAGGGTTAAAGGCCCACTACCGCCGTAACTTTTCAGAGATACACTTATGTAGCAAACAGTTACGAAACGCTACACACAGGTCTAGTTATGGTTCATTTAGACACAGGAGAACCCAGTTCAGCACACGCCGTCTTAATATCAAGTAACCTGACAATGTCTCCACTCCGTCCTATAAATTCAGTGCGCTATCAGTAGGAGAAACAGCTAAAAATAGTTTGAAACGCTAACGGCTGCACAGAATAAATAAGTGAGATTACGCATGTGCTGTTGATGCCTGTCCAAACTGCTGTTAAAGTTCATTAAGTGTGTCGACAAGACATAGCAAACACCAATGGTGCAGAAACGTGTCTGTGGATTTACGTGTAATACTTTAAATAGCTCGCAGTATATATAATATTATTATAGTCTCCGTCAGTTATAAAGATTTATAAAGCAGACTATTTTTTAACTCGGCCATTTTGTTCAGCATTATTGTTAGATATGTCTAACAATAAAATGCTGAACAAAATGACTAATTTAAATTATGAAGTTAGAGCGGCGTAAAATGAAAGACTTTTCTGCTCTTCTTCTCCTTTCCACGCAAAAGAGTTCTTTCCGTAACACTCAAAAGGCATTTACAACCGCGTCTTCTCGGCAAGTTTTAGCAAGAGTCGCTCTAAGCCAGTTAGCCCTTGTCTCCAGCATTATTGTAAGACAATAATGACAATAATACCAGCCATTAAATAGGCGATTTATAGGCGCTGAAAGCGCCGCGAACTGAACCCAACACGCACTGGCACGCTCACGTGAAACAAACGCATTCAGTCACTCTAAAGACAAAACGGACAGCACAAGACAAACACAGGCCATTCTTTAAAGCTATGGAATGCCCTCTCCAGATGATATTTGAAGAAGGCAGAGTCTCTCCAGTAGTCTTTCCGCAGGCAACGGAAGACACACTTCTTCAGTCTGTACCGCTGAGCAAAATCGACTGTGACTATGGTTTAATTCTTTTTTCTTCTTTTCTTCACTCAGACTGGTACTTTGCTATCTCTTCGGTACAAAATATCTCCCTACACAGCGCTTTGAACATTCAGTACTGGATGGATAAGTGCGCTCTACAAATAATAATAATAATAATAATGAGTATTTATATAGCGCTTAATCTTACTCAAAATCTCTAAGCGCTTTACAATCTGTACACAAAAATAAAAATACAATGACATATGCACATAACAAACAAAGCACAATGCCCGAACACACCACTTTTACAATAAACTAAACAACAATACATACATAATAATTTATATTCTAATTAACATTTAGTCTAAACAAGGAGGATTGCAGAACTACAACTAAGGCATCAAACACTGGCAGTTATTCAAAGTAAAGCTTGAAGAGGTGAGTTTTCAACGACCTCTTGAAGTCAGAGACAGACTCACTGTTTCTGACCTCAAGAGGAAGTGTATTCCATAACACTGGGGCTTGATAAACAAAAGTGCGCTGACCAAATGTTTTAGTTTGGACAGAAGGTACACACAACTTCCGTTTATCAGAAGAGGAGCGGAGCTCACGAGAGGGTGTATACACATGCAGCAAAGAAGACAAGTATTCTGGGCTGGTGCCTGAAAGGCAGTTAAAACAGATTGACATAACTTTGTATTGAATACGTGAGGACACAGGTAGCCAGTGAAGGGACTTCAAGATGGGTGTGACATGCTCAGTCTTACGGACTCTCACAACAAGCCGGGCTGCATTGTTCTGAATTTTTTGGAGGCGATCAATGAGATACTGAGGGCAGCCACAAAGCAAAGAGTTACAATAATCTAGCTTGGACAGCACAAATGCACAAACTAGTGTTTTAGTGGCTTCCACGGTCAGCAGGTGACGAACTGAACTAATACGACGAAGTTCCAGATAAGCGGATCTACACACTGCACTGACATGCTGTGACATAGATAACTCGCTGTCAAGTGTAACACCCAGGTTTCTCACACTCGCAGAGAAGCCAATGAGTGTTCCATCCACAGACAATGATGATGGTAAAGGCAGGGACGAAGATAATCTTGGATTAGCTACCAACATTGCTTCAGTTTTGCCATCATTTAACATCAGTTTGTTGGTGGTCATCCATGATTTGACATGGTCAATGCACTGGCTTATACTTTGGACAGCATTCACAGCTCGCTCGACAGTATCACTTTTGTACATCTGCGTATCATCTGCAAATGCATGATGGGAAATGGAGCGACTACAAATCAGGTCGGACAGGGGCTGAACATACAGTAAGAACAATACAGGTCCTAGGACCGAGCCCTGGGGTACACCAAACCGAAGAGGTGATGGCTCAGAACGACAGCCGTCGACAGAAACAATCTGGGATCGTTCAGTCAGGTATGAACTAAACCATGCCAAGACTGTGCCTTCAATGCCAAATACAGATTGAAGACGGCACAGCAAAATTTCATGGTCAATAGTGTCGAACGCACTGGACAGGTCCAGCAAAGCAAGGACTGTGATCTTACGCTCGTCCAAAGCACAAAGCAGGTCATTGAATATCTTCAGCAAAGCTGTTTCAGTGCTACGATGGGGACGATATGCAGACTGGAATACACTGAACAGACTATTAGAGTTGACATGCTTTAAAGTTTGAACAAGGACAATTTTCTCAAGAATCTTTGATAGAAATGTAAGATTGGAAACTGGGCGATAGCTTCCTAAAGTTATGATCAAACTGTCAGATAAATAGTTGAAGAGGTACAAAGCTGGCTAACGAACTCATCCAATGTCTTTCTACAAACTAGCTATATCCAAAATTTCAAGTGCATATAATCAAAATTACAGACTCCAATGTGGGCCAACCGACTTTCTGCAAACGGTCATTTAACTCTTCAATGAGGCATCCAGTTTCAGTATGCTCGGATGGGCATCTAGACACCCCCTGATTCAGTGAAGCATTCTAAGCTTGTGCGTAAGCCAGCTTTGGAGATTTTCGTGTTTACATACTGACATATGTACATACGCGCGCGCGCACACACACACACACACACACACACACACACACACACACACACACACACACACACATCCTTTCGCGCCAAACGTACGTCAATCGCAAGGTTAGAGTAGCTAGACATTACGTCATTTTGATCTTGTTACTTCTTTACCGCAATCTGAGGCCCGCCCGCCCGCCTGGTATGCCCTTTGCATTCAGCTGAACGGGCTCCGACCAGCCCCATCCCCAAGTCTACCGTATTTTCACTACGGTAGACAAAAAGCAGAACTGCCGTAACTGCCAAAGCCAATTTTTAAAATAGATTTCTAATGTGATACTTTGAAAATTTCGTACTGGCTATTGCAAACCAAGGCAGAGCATGACAGCCTGTGACAAAATGTCGTGCGCGTAACAACCGCACTACAACAGGAAATGCGTTATTTCTTTTTGTGATTCCGCTATAAAGACATTGCTGTTGGAACACTTACATTTCTCACAGTTTCCTCTTCATTAAAATGGACTAATCTACAGATGATTTTCATGTGTATGTCCAATATAAAATTATGTCCAGTGTGACAACAAGCATTTTTCTCTATAACACTGAGTGTCAGGAACATATTCGAATTTCTGTTATCTCATCTAAGGCCAATGGCTGATTGAAGAACTTTTTTTGGGGTAAAAATATGGTGATCAAACAAAGAATGTTTGTGTTAAATTGACTCAGTATGTCGACCATAACAACCAACACTGATTGCTAAAGAAAAGTTAATTTTAAGAGGAATAAAATACTTTTCATTCTTCCATCAGTGAGTCCAGTGCCAGTATTAAACACAGGCTTAAAACCCATCTTGATTATCAGTGTTCATGCATTTATTTTCATTTTCATTCATTTTCTGTTCTTTCTTGTGTAATTTTACATGTGGTTTGTTTTCGTAACGTTTTGTTTAATGTTTTTCTTGTTCGTATGTGCGGCGCCTAGATCATCTTACCATGTATAGGCGCCTTACAAATCCTCTTTATTATTATTATTATTATTACTGATGGGGGAAATCTTTTGAAATAATTAAAAACGAAAAACTGAAATAATGTGATCGTATTTATCACCGTGCGTCCACCGAAAACTAACAACCAACATTTTCAGAAAAGGCCAGAGTTCAGTGTATATTATTATTCTCTGCTGCAAATCATCTGTTTCTGCATTTACAAGTCTTTAACTCATTCTGCCCGCGACACACCACAGCAAGATAGGGCTTGACCATGATCAATGTGTCTCCTGAATTGTAATGCAGTACACCAAAATGTGGGTATTTCGTACCTCGGGCACAATGAGTTAATTTCACACGCCCACATGCTAGATACAACAAAACTAACCAGAGCCTAATCTGAATCAGACCTCTCTGTTGATTGTTACTTTTGGCACAAACGACCTTTTGGCACAGGCTCAGGAACATACTGTGAGTACTTACTTTCTTTACTGACTCTTAAGTGTACTTGTTAGCGATATGTATGCTGGCTGGATTCATGCTGTGCAGAGTTGAAGTTTACCCTCTAGCCTTATTTACATCTACGCCTGAGTCAGTGGGACTGTAGTACAAATCTGTACTGGGCCGGTGGATACGCGCTGGGCACATGTTCCCTCATTCGATCACAGGCAAACGGATCAATCAGTAGTGGGATTCGTTTGCAAAAAAAACGACTCCCAGCAACGAACGAGAGCGACATGGTATTACGGCGGATTCTCACTCAGGTTGTACCAAACCATAGACAACGGTAGGGCTCATGAGGATCTAACCCTCATGAGGTCATTCAGATACCAAAGCCCAGTTGTTTGGAATGATCTCCCACGCGGCGAACTGAGATACGTGGATTCGAGAGAGGCATTCAAGCGAGCCCTAAAGGCCCAAGTTTTTTTCTGTCAGCTACGTATGACTTTGTCACACATCTGTCATCTCTATCTATGTTAGAAGTAGTGTGTGCGAATGCCAGTATGAGTCCATAAGCGTAGCACTTTTGAATGGTGATTTTATAGCTTGTTTACAGAGTGCGTTGTATTTTGTTTTTTGTACTTTTTGCAAATTGCATTTTTGTAATTAGTTATTTTTGTACATTAGTTTTTGTTAAGCGCCGTTAGAGCTCTAATCTGAGGTTAGGCGCTATACAAGTACTCATTATTATTAACCCTCTTGGAGATGTTTGGAGTGTTATCAAACGTAATTTCGCTCTCGTTCATTGTCGTTAGTCGTTGGATTCAAAAGAAAGTTCATGGAGTCTCCGACTATAGCGCGGAACGCCCCCGGCCTGATACCGACATGTATAAGATTGTTGTAGTAGGACTTAGATGGGCGATGCCGCCGAGTGCCGCGATGGCCTGCAGTTAGACTGGTTGAGTTTACGTCTTATTTGACCCCTTCAGCCTTACTTTCAGCCAATTTACTTACTTTTCAATCCTTCACCGAGTGCTATCCGCCGCCACTGCAGAAGAAATTAGCCGAGTGTCGAGTCTGTGCACTCAGTTGGTCGACCCATCCCAGATTAATTGCCTGCTGCGTGTTCAGTTGCGACTTGTCACGTGATCGCTCAGTCCTGCTCAGACCCCGCAAAGCGCGGCTATCGGCCCGCAACAGCTATTCGCAAGAGGTATAGATTTTCATGAGCCCATGCAGCCGCACTAGAGACTCATGAGAAGGTATGCCTCTTGCAGCCCGGTCAATACATATATAACACAGGTTTCCAACACGTAATTAAGTAATCGTTCAGTCTTATCAGTGACTCGCCACTAGTCATTGTTTAACATGTAATGTTTTATGAGTGTTTTTGTTGGGTTTTTTTTTTCATCTCTACTATTCATTGCGGAGAAATACTCAACAAGTTCAAACTATAATAATATAATTATGCCTCTTGCTAATTCCGCTTTGCATCCATGTTTTTTGCTCGTTGGCGTTGAATTAACAAATATCCAGAAGCACAGCCTGCGAGCACGGTCAGTGAAAGGGTTAACTCATTCGAGACGTGCCGCCTCCGGATACGCGGCTTATGCCGCGCATCCGGAGGCGGCACGTCTCGAATGAGTTAATTACCTTCGGACGCTGTACTGATGTACTCGACCGTCCGTACAAGGCCATCCTGCCATAATGCAGTGGAGGTAGTGGAGAACTTTACATACCTTGGCTCAACTATCTCCAACAGCCTCTCTCTGGACAACGAACTGGACTCCAGAATCGGCAAGGCATCAACAGCGATGGCCTGACCAAGAGAGTGTGGAACAAGGGCTTGCTTACCATCAACACTAAGAAGAAAGTGTACCAAGTCCTGTGTGCTCAGCATTCTTCTCTACAGCAGCGAGACGTGGAGTTTGTACACCCGTCAAGAGCGCAGACTCAACTCTTTCCATCTGCGCAGCCTGGGCAAAATCTTGGGCATCACTTGAAAGGACCATGTTCCAAACACTGAAATGCTGGACCAGGTAAACATTCCTAGCATGTACGCACTCCTTTCACAAAGACGCCTACGCTGACTCGGTCATGTATGCCGCATGAAGGATGGTCGGATTCCTAAGGACATCCGCTTCGGTGAGTTCGCCCATGCTTCGGCACCAGACCAACAGGCAGACCAGCGCTTAGATACAAAGATGTCTGCAAGCGTGATCTGAAAGCTGGAAGCCTGAATCCCGCAGATCGTGCCAGCTGGCGGCTCACAGTAAAAATCAGCATAAAGCTAAGTGAGGGAAGGCGAGAAAACCAGTGGGAGGAGAAGGGGCAGCGCAGACGAAAGAAAGAAGAACCAGTGCCCACAGCAACAGTCACGCGGCTTCACCTGGCCGTCCTCCCCTCACGCATTGGACTGATTAGTCACAGCGGCACTACAAATCTTAAAACGGACTGACCGCAGCAAGCGCATATACTCCATTGTCTTCCGAGACAGAAGGATGCCAACAACAAGGCCATCTTGCGGCGTAACCCACCCATTTTTTATTTGGCTCCGCCCCTTTAGTCGGGGTCCGTTAAGAATGCAACGCATGCTTCACGGGAAGAGCGCGAGTGTAGTCTGCTAGCATAGTAAAACGCGCTATTCGACGTTGACTTTTTAACCATTTTTAGGATGGCATCGGAGCTGTAGAATGATCAGTACAAACTATTGGTACTGGGTTTAATCAGTACAGCAAGTGGGGATATTGTCAATCAAGAGATTATGTAGTTATTCGACAAAAACTCTAAATGGAGTTAAGCCATCATTTTTCCCCGAGGGGACAAAACTCATCACTGCGAATGTTACAATTATTTCACCCGCCGCTGCGGATCTTCCTTCAGCATGCACGGCAGAAAGGGACGATTGTATACCCAATGCGCAAAAGGCCATGTCGGGCCGACATCAGCCGCCGTTGGCCCGCGCACGACCGTGCGCGGGCCAAAGGCGGCCGATGTCGGCCCGATGACCTTCTGCGCATTGGGTAGGCCGTTTGACATCGGAGCGCACAACGTTGTTTTTGTTTGGTTTTTTTTCTCTCAAATATCTCCGCAAAGAAACACTTTTCTGTACCACTATAAAAACAAATATCATTTAGTGCCCCACTGACCTATTTTTATTTAACTCATGTCAGTTCTGTTGATTTTGCTGTACTGTCGTAAAAGGATTAGGTTAAAAGACAAGAAAAAGCCATCTTCAATAACCTATTACTAACACAGCCCCGGCGGAAAATGACCAGACTTCCAATATCCGGCGAGGTCAGGCATGCAGACATTGTATTGTATTGTATGCCTGCACTGGTTCACTGGTTTGAGAACTTGGTCAGCTTACTAATGGATCTTTCATATGCTGATCTGAATATATCTGGGGCACATTTAAGGATGTAGAATCATTCCGTGAAAGATTGATTGATTGATTGTACATTGCTTAACGTCCCGACAGCAACAAGGCTTTCTCAGGACGTGCCTGCACTGCTTGTGAAAAAAACCAACAGAACATTGAATGTATGTCGCCAGCCGGTCAAATACGTTAAATAAACCTAAAACATGGGGCCTAAATAAAGCTAAGACCATTTAGCAACACACATCCAATATCAAGAGCTACAGGCAGTGCAGACAGTAGGGAGAGTTTTAAAAAGGCAAATACAGGTGAATGGATCTCGGGTAGACAGAAACACATGCCCCAGAATAGAGAGGAAAACTCACCCTGTGGGGCTGACCAGGGTGACCCTGGGAACTAAAAAGTACCTAACCCCACCCAAGTCCCCCAGGGCAGACCCGGGTGGGGGTCCGTGAAAGAAATCGAAATTTTTACGACGTTGCAACAAAACGTTCACATTGAGTTTCTTGAAACTAAATCGTATAGGGTCAACCGGCACTGAATGATATTTGTTCTAAGACTGGTATAGAGAAGTCAGTTCTTTGCCAAGATATTTGTGAAAAACGTTGTGCACTCCGATGCCAAACCGGACCTAACTCTTTTAAAAGTTGCGTTTTCTCAGGTTAAATTTATAGCATGTTCGGCGCGCTCTATAACACGCCGAACCGGCATTCTACAAATCATAACCCGAAAAAAAATAACCTCCGACTATAGCCCTCCTCCAGGATAACATTCATCACAGCAAACATCCAAATTATTTAGCTGCCGCGGCGTCTCAGTGTTGTTTGTGTGCGGGGGGAATGGGAAGGATGGGTTTAATAAAAGTGCAGTTTTTTCCGGGTTAACTTAAATGCATAGTCTACTGACGAGCAAAAGAGTTGAAACGCGACATTTTTTGAGTCATCGGAAACACTAACATGTTTCTGATCATGATTCCAAAAATGTCGCATTATTTGCTCGTCAAGATATGTTCCGGCGGCGCGCTTTAACTCATTCAACTCCGACACGCCACGCCATGGATCGAGCGTGATAGTTCAAGGGTTGTGCCAGAATAGCTTGGCGCCCATAGGCGCCAAGCTATTCTGGCACAACCCTTGAACTATCACGCTCGATCTGTTTCCAGAAGTGCAATACAGTCTTCAGGGGGGGGGGGGGGGGGGGGGGCAACTTCAAAATTTGCGGAGTTTCGGTCTTGGTGCGGAGTGAGTTAAGGCCCGTGTGCACGTGGCCAGTAGTGGTGCCGTCACGTGTACAGCGCTGCTCACAGTACCGGCGGTGGCTGCTTCAGTGCACAAGGAGATCACACCGGATTTCAAATGGAGAGGAGCCATGTCGAAGATTGTCAGTATGCACTTTGGGTATAGTAGGCCTGCTGTCTGCGCGAAACACGCGCGTGCGCGCGCGCACACACACACACAGAGAGACTGAGAGAGGAGCGATGGCCGAGCATCACCGCAGTGAGGTGTCAAATGGAGGCAACAACAACTGAAAGAACTGCATATATACAGTTTATTTATATAACTTGATTACAACACAAAAGACAAACAACACTACATCCCTATACCTAACTCCCTATCCTAACAATGAAGAGAGATAGAAGGTAAAAGAATAAGAAACACAGTGAGAACGACAGGACAGAAGAAACTCACTTAAATCGACCGGCTGCCATGGATCCCAACCCTGCACTGACTAAAGTCGTTCACCCAACCCGCAACTATATCTACGCTAAGCTACGCGAAACAGTGATCGCGCATGAAATAACAAATTCTTCCACCTGACGTCCAATAAATGAGGCATTGAAAGTCGCAGTTTGCAAGCACTACACTAGCATAAATGAGCAAAATGCACTACAGTCATCCGACCATTGTCATCATTATTGTTACTATCATCATTATTTAATTATTATTATTGTGAGTGTTTGTATCTTTCATTCAACGAGTCCAGTTTCGGTCACTGTCTACAGCTGTGACAACAGTCTGTTTATGTCTTCTAGTTCTTTCGCTACTTGGCTGCTGATATTTTGGGTTGGGAAAACGTGGCACCGCTGTTGAGCCCACACCCGGAACGTGGGACCTGCTTCTGGTGCGACTAAAACATCTGCTTCAGGGACCTGATCTGCAACACTCACTTTTCGGACCTTTCCCAGCTTTTTGAAAATTTCCACCTTAAGAGGAGTTGTTTCTGAATTGGATCCGAAACCACCAATTCCTCCGCCGCCATAATCAATGGCTGTGTGCGATGTTCCGCCAAATGTGAATTTTTGCTGTGGTGAAGGTGTGTCCGCAACTTCGACGTTTTGCCGCCAATTCTCTGCAGCAAATTCACGCAGTTTGCACGAGTCAGGTGGTTCGGCCTTGGTAATTTCCTCCTGATAAGTGCCGACGCCAGAACCGAATAAGAATCCTGACTGAACCGAAACGGGCCGACCTCTGGGAAGCAACTTAGTCCCAGATCTACTGTGGGCATGTCCAATGACAACTTCACGCTTCTGTGTACCGAAGAAATCTCTGACCTTGTGCGAAAACTCCAGTACCTCCACCGGATTTTCTGCGCGCAGAACATTTTCCGCGTGTCGGCAAACACCCTGAAAAGAACTGTATGTACCTTCCATGGACTGGATTATTTGCAGGACTGCGTCCGTTTCAGAGTCCAGCTGTTTTTCAGTGTCAGCCACACACGCATCAACTTCCTGTTTCAGCCTATCAGCTGTCTCTCGAAGCTTGCGCTTGATGTCGTCTTTCTTTGCCAGTAGCTTTCCTTTGTGATCTGTGGCTAACTGCACCACGTGCTTCAGTTTGGGCTCGAGGCTTTGTCGAGATCTGTCGGTGACACTGTCAATAACCTGTTTCGCGGCACGTGCTTTCTCTGCAACGTCTAGGCAGGTGTGGCCGTCATGCGAGGTTAGTTTGCAATCACGACAAATGATTTCATCACACTGAGAGCAAAAGAAGCGGAGTTTCTCTTCAGTGTGGACACTGCAATACCTTTCACGAATACCGGCAAAAGCCGCTCCGTTATCCGACAGTACATTTACCACAGCGTGACTCCTAGTGCCAGCAAACCCGGAGTGAATTCGTGTACAGTTGTCACAGGAGAACTGATTGCAGTCTATGCATTTGTGCGTTGCGCGTGCGCTACCACACACGTCACATCCGGGAGCAGCTTTAGGAGCCTGGGACCGCTCCATTTCAGCCTCAACATAAAAGTTGACTTGAAACCCCTCGGCGCCATTGGGTGGGATCTGGATAAGTGTCCTGCACGAAGGGCAAGGGAAGGATCGTGCGGGGCTTACGTTTTTTGTCAGGTTGTTAATACAAGACAGGCAGAAGGTGTGGAAACAGGGCAGGAGTCTTGGTGATGTGAACCTCTCGAGGCACACTGCACATTCATTGTGGTGTGAAATCTCTTCAGTAGGCGCTTTGTGGGCCGGGTTTTCACTTGCAGAGGCCGCCATTGCTTCGACGATCAGTCTGATTGACGGCAGATGTTTAATCAAGCTGTGCAGCTTGCGGACTGAAACAATATAAAAGAATGTGTAAATGCGGTGTTGTTTTTTGTTTACCGTATTGAAAATACGGTAGACTTTGAGATGGGGCTGGTCGGAGCACGTTCCGTAGCATGCAAATGGCGAACATAGGCGGCCACACAGACTCTGACAGTAAACATGAAAACAATTACCTCATGCCTAGCTACGCTAACCGCGCTGTTGAACGTACACTCAGTTTGGCGGGAAGCGCCGCGCGCGCGAGTGCGCGCGCGCGCGTGTGTGTGTGTGTGCGCGCGCGGTGTGTGTGTGCGTGTGTATGTATGTAGACACGAGTTTCTCCTGTGTTTGTGTACGTACAGGTCGGCGGAAACTTTAGGAAATGCTTCCTTCAAGATGTATTTCGGAGTACGTTTCAGCATATCTAAATTGAATTACTTATTAAAGAGAAAATTGCCGTCGTTTATAGAAAGTCGGTTCACCCGCATTTGAGTCCGTATTTTGTGCTATATTCTTTCAAGAAAGATATTGGATGAGTTAGTTAACCAGCTTTGTACCTATTCAACGTTTCCGTACAAAATACTGGATTCATCGCAGAAAAAAAGTCGGAACGAAGAATTCTCGACCTCAGACAGTGACGGTGACGTATAAGCACTAGACACATCAGTGTTATACATTGTTGCTGAACTGACGCAAACTACTGAGTACCAATCACGTCATTCTTATACATGATATTGACACAAATCTCTCTCTCTGACAGGTTGATTTAGGAAGACCACTTATAGAAAGTCGGTTGACCCACATTTGAGACCGTAATTTTCGTAGTTCTATTCACTTGGAATATACATTGGATTGATTGATTGTACATTGCTTAACGTCCCGACAGGAACAAGACTTTCTCAGGACGTGCCTGCACTGCTTGTGAAAAAGAAAAAAAAAATAAACAGAATATTGAATGTATGTCACCAGCCGGTCCAATGCGTTAAATAAACCTACGACATGATTGATTGATTGTACATTGCTGAACGTCCCGACAGCAACAAGGCTTTCTCAGGACGTGCCTGCACTGCTTGTGAAAAAAAAAACAACCAACTAAACAGAACATTGAATGTATGTCGCCAGCCGGTCAAACACATTAAATAAACCTAACACATGGGGCCTAAATAAAGCTAAGACCATTTAGCAACACACATCCAATATCAAGAGCTACAGGCAGTGCAGACAGTAGGGAGAGTTTAAAAAAGGCAAATACAGGTGAATGGACCTCGGGTAGACAGAAACACATGCCCCAGAATAGAGAGAAAACCCCACCCTGTGGGGCTGACCAGGGTGACCCTGGGAACTAAAAAATACCTAACCCCACCCAAGTCCCCCAGGGTAGACCCGGGTGGGGTACCTACGACATGGGGCCTAAATAAAGCTAAGACCATATAGCAACACACATCCAATATCAAGAGTTACAGGCAGCTTAGACAGTAGGGAGAGTTTAAAAAAGGAAAGTACAGGTGAATGGACCAAGGGTAGACAGAAAAAACATGCCCCAGAATAGAGGGGAAAACCCACCCTGTGGGGTTGACCAGGTAGTCACACTCTAGCAGCTTTTCGCAATTTCTGCAGACTAAGTAGTTCGTCAAAAGAGTAACAATGGTTTGCAGGTACGAAACGATTGATTGATTGTACATTGCTTAACGTCCCGACAGCAACAAGGCTTTCTCAGGACGTGCCTGCACTGCTTGTGAAAAAAAACTAAACAGAAAATTGAATGTATGTCGCCAGCCGGTCAAATACGTTAAATAAACCTACAACATGGGGCCTAAATAAAGCTAAGACCATTTAGCAACACACATCCAATATCAAGAGCTACAGGCAGTGCAGACAGTAGGGAGAATTTTAAAAAGGCAAATACAGGTGAATGGACAAAGGGTAGACAGAAACACATGCCCCAGAATGGAGAGAAAAACCCACCCTGTGAGGCTGACCAGGGTGACCCTGGGAACTAAAAAATACCGTCCTAACCCCACCCAAGTCCCCCAGGGCAGACCCGGGTGGGGAAGGTACGAAACGAAAGTACTAATGCCATAATATAGTTTATGCATGGCAACAATATTTGTCCTTAGGATGGAGACATTTTTGTAGAAGTTTTTCGAAAGCTATTTTTCGATGTGAGGGAACCAGTCGGCCTCGTACACCGCCCGGATAAGGTGCAAGACATTTTTTTGTGCATAACATTGAAAATTTCAAGCATACAAGTTTATTCCAGTGAGTAAATTAAAATCATCAGCAAGTAAACATGCATACATATATACGATAAAATAAGTTTAAAAGTATTATCTTTAATGCGGTAAGCATGGTCGCGTCGCTAGTTTCAAAATGGCGGTCAGCGAGAAGCCTTCTAAAGAAGTCAATCAGACGCGCACGGTTGATGAAGCTTTACTTTGCTCCTGAATTGAAACGGAGATTATTTTCGATTTGAACATCTTATCAACGTCAAATACGTTATTTTTCCTGGTCTTGAAAACAGCCTTTTCCGCCATAGAACTCGGTCTTTTGTGGGAGGAAAGCATATCGAAAGTAAACTCCCTTTGTGCATGTTGTGCAATGTGTCTGCCGACCATCTTTAACATTCTTTGGCCGGATACAACATGCATGTTGTTCGTCTGTTTTTCAGCCTAACGGCTCTATGTGCAGGTCTGCTCTTTTTTTTTTTTTTTTATTTTATTAGTGGAGATGGGATTTTTAACTTGTCAAGCACACTCGTATCCGACTGGTCTTAAGCACAAGCCAGGCAGAGTGAAATCCATCTCCGAACCGTTTCCATCAAAATCACCATGTTCAGCTAAACACCTAAATATAAAATTTTAGTTTTTGCAACCAATTCAACCAATCCGCACTCAAGTACTCACAAGGACTCTTATGATTAAGCTTTATCAGGACTGCAGGAGACACAATACAGATAGTAGCCCTCTCTATTATATTACACGTTTTATTTATTTATTATTGATTCATGTATGTATTCACTTACATATTTATTTATTATTTATCCTTTTAATTATGGATGGAAGGAATTCCTTGATGCACATGATCACTATAGTGGTATGGTAGTGGTCACCAAGGAGAGGAAATTTGTTTTCAATATGCATACATCTGTGCATGTTCATAATCTATCCTTTACTTAACATGCATATTTATAGGTCCCAGGTATCCCCAACTTATTTTATTAATTTCTTATTTTTTTGTTTGTTTGTTTGTGATGTATGTTTGCACATACACATCAGCATAAAATGATTGATTGTACATTGTTTAACGTCCCGACAGCAACAAGACTTTCTCAGGACGTGCCTGCACTGCTTGTGAAAAAACCCAAACTAAACAGAATATTGAATTATGTCGCCAGCTGGTCTAATACACTAAATAAACCTAACTAGACCCTTTAGCAACACACATCCAATATCAACAGCTACAAGCAGTGCAGACAGTAGGAAGAGTTTAAAAAAGGTAAATACAGGTGAATGTACCAAGGGTAGACAGAAACACACGCCCCTGAATAGAGGGGAAAACCCACCCTGTGGGGCTGACCAGGGTCACCCTGGGAACTAAAAAGTAGTTAACCCCCACCCAAGTCCCCCAGGGTAGACCTGGGTGGGGGACATCAGCATACAAGCTGAGAACATACATATACACATATATGATGTGAACATAACATGTACACATATATGGTAATAGGTGCATACCACCCGCTCCCCACCCCACATACAAAACCACAGAACACCCATTAAAGGACATGCACATCTGTGCATGTTCATAATATATCCTTTACTTGGTATTCATATGTCCTAGTTATTTAAATTTATTATTTATTTTTATTTGTTTGAAAAGTAGGTTTTGTACATATGCTGATGTTCACATACACATATATGGTAATATTGTCCACTCCCAATCCCACTCCACAACCAGAGAACACTCACCAAACGACACTTACATCTGTGCATGTTCATAATCTATCCTTTACTGAGCATTCATATGTCCCAGGTATCTTGACTTACTTTATCTTTTTTATTTAACCGCCATGAGATGGCATTGGTCGCCTGCTCGACATTAAACCCAAATAACTATATATTTAAATTATTTATTTATTTTGTTTGCTTGTAATGAAGGTTTTGTACATACACATCAGCAAACAAGAAAATATACACATATATAGATGGTAATAGGTGCCATACTGCCTGCTCCCAACCATTACCTAAATACACACATAAAACCGCAGAACACCTACCAAAGGAAGGACATGCACATCTGTGTATGTTCATAATTTTTAATCTATCCTTTACCTAGCATGCATATGTCCCAGGTACCTTAGACTTACTTTATCTTATTTATTTAAATTATTTATTTATTTTGTTTGTTTGTAATGTAGGTTTTGTACATACACATCAGCATACAGCTCAAGAACATACACCATGGTGCCCCTGTGCATGTGGCCACCAGTACTATTCTGTCAGATCTGTCACACCCAGCCAATCATCTCTTCGAGCTTCTGCCCTCTGGCCGGCGGTTTCGTGCTTTTAAAGCCAGAACCTCTCGATTCAGATGCATCTTTTTTTCCAGAAGCTGTCCTCAATACATCACCATGCACGGAACAACGTGATTCCATGATTTGTGACATATGACTGATTTGTGTTTAATATTGTGTTTATCTTTTAGTGCTGTAAATAGGATGATCGCCAACTAAGTGTATGACATGATGAATGCCCTACAAGTGAGGACATATTTTACTGTCGCCATGCCACACAAAAATCCTTGTAACGTTTTACTTGGTGAATAAATGTCTTATGTCTTATACACGTACATGGTAATAGGTGCAGTATCGCTCGCTCCCAACCCCAATCCAGTTACACACACAAAACCGCAGAACATCCACCAATGTACATCTGTGCATGATCATAATCTATACTTTACTTAGCATTCTTATGTCCCAGGTATCTTTGACTTACTTTATCTTATTTATTTAACTGCCGTGAGATGGCCGTAGTCTACCGTGCGGCGTTAAACCCAAATAACTATTTATTAAAATTATTAATTTATGTTTGTTTGTAATGTAGGTTTTGTACATACACGGTAATAGGTGCCATACCGCCCCACTTTCAACCCCAGCCCACATACAAAACCACAGAACACCCACAAAAGACATACACAATTGTATACTGATGGGCATTAGTGGACTGTAAAATCTATATATAGAGACTTCAGGTTAAGCAAGTGGCTTGTATTGACTGCCTGTATTTTAGCTGCCCACCTACAAATTTCATGTGTACAGTTAACCACACTGCACATGCAGCCATCAGTTCTGTGAAAAGTACTGTTGGCCTCATGCACAGAGGCACCAAAACTTAGAGATAAGGCCACACCTAAAAAAAACAATAACAGTACTAATAATAATATGTATACTCAGCCACTAGTTCTGTAAACAGCACCTTTGTAAACAGTACCAGTGGCCAAATGCACACATACATCATGGATGTGGCTACCACTGATCACTTCAAACAATAGGCTGCCCAGTTCACATTTTGATACTGTGAACTAGCCTGCACATGCAGTCATCAGTTCTGTAAATAGTACTGGTGGCCACATGCACAGCGGCACCAAACTTAAAGGTGAGGCCAAAACTGCCACCTCAAACAAAACCAAACGCTACCTACACACACATATCAATGATACAGTCAACCTCTGTGTGCGTTAGGGGGAACACGCTTAAAGTATGGGACTGTAAATCTTACAGCGAAATGTCAAAACCAGTAAGAAGATAATGTAACAGCAACAAGTACATGTATTTTGTAAACCACTCAAAACATGACAACTCATCGAGTCTAATGGTGTTATGAGTGGGTGATGGAAACGTGTACATTATAAAGTATGTGCCCCCCCCCCCCCCCTGCTCCCATAGCTAGCTGTTTATCATAAAACATAGATATCTCATTCATTTGATCACTTGACTGATTTATTAATCATCTCTGTGTCACCTTTCTCCGTTTTCTTTCTCGTTTTAATCCCAATATATATGTCAGTGCTAATGTCAGCTGCTAAGAATCCTTGCAGCGAACTGCAAATGTCTATATGCAGACAAACTGCAAATAACACAGCAGCAAAATAAGTTCCTCTTTTGTGCAGTAGGCTACTGCTAGCAAGATAGGGTTCAATTTTAAACAAAGCATTGCATGAACTTCCAAGCGTGTTCACATTGTGCTGTGTATTTTTTTTTCAGTGTGAAGTGTACTGTACCATCAGTGATCACTGAGACTGCATAATTGGCACTGGCAGTGATCGCACATCACAACATAGCTTGTCAGTGCAACTGATTAAAATAAATGTTACTGCTGCATAAAATAATTAATCAAGTTCCGAAACTTTGCTCAGCCATGACAGTTAAAACCAAGTGGTGTGGCACTCTTTTTCTTTTACAGAATGCAGCATAGGTTTTGAAGATAGCGTTTGTGTTGTGGGTTGCGTTTTGTTTTGGTGCTGTGTTGTCGAAATGAAACGGGCAAAGCGATGGTAAAGTGAATGGAAATAAACGTGACAAACCTTTATCAAGCCGTAAAAGTGCACACAGCAACTTTACACGTTTGCTTTTTTTTTTTAAACAAACAAGCTTATGTAGAACAAATAAAAAAGAACCCGTCGGCACACCGAAATTCACGTCCGCGGAGGTCGTGGCATCACGTGATGTTTTGATCACGTGATTTTGGGATACCTTATTGTTGAGAAACGATATTAATTTTGAGTTCAAGGCAAGCGTTTTCGTAATTGTTTCTTCTCATAATATATCTAAGTGTGAAAATATTACTTTAAAAAATGAAATCCTTTTAAGTGACATATAGTGCATACTACCACTGAATACAGGAACAATGAGACCCGTGTAAACTACTGATCCCCTGTAAACATGGCCACGACGGTCCTGGTTTCGTCCGCAGCCATACTGGAAACAAAATGTGCTACAGAAAAATGTCTCCATCCTCCGGCGGAGGCGGTTTAAAACGAGTGCGCACTGCTTTTATTCATACTAGACTTCATTTTGATATGTATACCCAAACCTTTGTTACTCTCTAGAAAATCACTATCTCGTAAACGGCTAATCGTCTATGAAGGGCAGCTGCTAGACTAAGGGTGACGCTGGGAACAAAAAAGTAGTTAATCCCACCCATGTCCCCCAGGGCAGACCCAGGTGGGGGTGGAATAGACATTGGATGAGTTTGTAATCCAGCGTTGTACCTCTTCAACTATTTTAATAATAACTTTTGCACGTTTTGCATTCATTATATACTCCTATCAAACAGTCAGCCCTGGAAGAGTTTGTGTGAAAGAAAACAGTCAGCCCTGGAAGAGGCTGCGTGCCTTTTGGATGAGTGGCGTGAAACATCAAATTCGTCATTGTGTACACAGCGTCGTAAGATTAGCGATGCCATGACGTAAATCTTATTATGACGTCATTTTGCTGCTCGTTCTACTCTTCTTCTTCTTCTGAATTCCTGGCGCTACACGAGCCCACGGAGCTAATGGCGGGAAGCGCCTTGTGTCCGTCTTTATTTGTGTGCGCCGGCGTGTGTGTTGATCAGAGGTTCGGGGGCTTAGAGAGGAGGGAAATGGATCAGAAGGATAAGCTTAAAAATATGAACAACTGTGAATGTTCCTAAAAGAAAAACGCATGTGAGCTTCAAACCATTCGGTAGACTTTGGGATAGTTAAATCCTCTTTTCTTTTTGTCAGTCAGTAGATTATTTATTTCTCCAAACACATCAAGACTCTAGAGCCGCTTGAACACATCCAACTCCATTAGGCAGGGTAGGTTTTTGTTGTTGTTTGTTTGTTTGTTGTTGGTTTTTTTTGGGGGGTAAGGGGGGACGTGGAGGGGGGGAGGGGGGAAGGGGGGTGCGAGCTAAATGAGAGGGGCAGGAAATAGGCTATTTATAATGTCAAAACTGGGGCAGCAAAGCCCAATGGACCCGGTAAAGAGTGTTTGTGGAAAATATCCCGTGTATTGATATAGTGTATAACAAGCAAATTAATATTCATGAATTTGCTTGATCTACTTTCCTTCCCAAAATTCCTTGCGCGCCAAGAAGACTCGATCTTGATCATACTTGCATTTTCAAACCGGAAACGCGAAATATGCTCACACTGCAATATTAACAATCTCTTTTTGTGTAGTAGTAATGAAATACTTCCTAGTGTATATGAACGCTCGAAATTTACATCCTATACACACACACGAACGGAGAAAAGACGCCAGGAAACGTACGTGCGAGTCGCTGGGCTGACAAGTGAAATTGACGAGATGTCAGCTGGCGATATCATTGACAACCTGAGAAAAAAAATAAAACAACAAACCTGCTGGCATTTTCCGCAATTATGTGTGATCTAGTTACAAGTAGAATTTACTCAGTAACACGCACGGTTATACAATGCACTGATGTCTTCATAGTCAGACGAAATCTACGCCGCTCCGAGTCGACAGCGATATGCAGTCGTCTGCCATTCATGTGTTTTGTCTGAACACCGCGATCAGCCGCAAAATGAATGACACGAGGCACAGTTTTGTTTTGGACTGTGTACATACATTTTATTGAGAAATAGTTTTGTTTGATATAGTGCCGATAAACAGACAGATGTGATTAGTTGACTCGAATCAAAAGGACGTCCTCGTCTTACGACTCGGACATTTTGATTCGGGTCTCGTAGTCACATCTGCCTGTTCAGTATCGGCAATATAGCAAGCAAAATGTTGCTCAATATAATACAATATATTTCAGTATTAAAGTATCATTACGCATAAACCTGAAGACACATTTCAGCACAATCTGCGTTTGTTATGCCTTGTCGAAACACCTAATAAACTTTAACAGCAGTTTGGACTCACGCAGCAAAAACTGAATACACGCGTAATCGCACTTATTTATTCTGCGCTGCTTTTAGCGTGTCAATCTATTTTTAGCCGTTTCTCGTACTGAAAGCGTTGTATTTCTAGAACGGAGTGGAGTCATCGTCAAGTTACTTGCATATAAAGACGACGTATGCTGAACTGGATTCTCCTGTGTCTAAAAAAAACACATTAAGACCTGCGTGTAGCATTTCAGTCGTAACCATCTGTTACAGAAGTGTATCTGTGAACAGTTACTGGCGGTAGTGGGCCTTCAACTCAGCAACGCCACATGGCCACACTGAACGAAACGTTCCAATATCGGAACTCAAACCTTCCAGTACTGGCACCTAATTTCCGATCTTGAAACACGAGCACCAGTTTCGGTTTTGCAAAAATCTCAAGGTCATTTCAGACTACATACTAATGCTTTCATGACAGCAGACTTCAACTCGTGTGTGACGGCTCAACAATCGTGGCCTTCGACATCCACAGCGGGGTCAAACAAGGATGTGTCCTGGCTCCCACTCTTTTTGGCATCTTCTTTGCTGTGCTGACACTCAGCGATAAACAGGGAAACGAGTTGGCCCTGCAATGCGAATTTCCAGGTTAACCCTTTTTATCCTGATACACCCATTGCTTGAAATAAATTTGACTGACAGTTCAAGTGTGCTGCCAGAATAGCTTGGCGCATCAGGCGCCAAGCTATTCTGGCGCCACACTTGAACTAAAAGAGTTGATCTTCTAATCTGTAATGTAGCCTTTATAGCAAATTTTACAAAATCAGCCTCAGGATGTAATGGGTTAAGGGGGTAGGTGTATGACCTCGCAAATAAAACCATAAAATGTCAATCAAAACCCCAAATTCCTTTGCAGTTTACAGACAAAAGGATCCCATTAACAGTGAACTGAACTGACTTCAGCAGTCTTTGTGATACCTCGAGACATCTGCTAAATACCCACTCGTAACGTGTTGTTGGGATAGACGTCTTCTACAATACAATACAATACAGTACAATACAATACTACAATACAATACAATAATATTGTATTAACCCCTCATGTTGAAATTCACTGTCTGCCCATACAACACATGGCACCATCATTCACTCATTCAATTAATTAAATAAATTTTAACTCTCATTTAAACAAATGAACTGTTACAGACGCTACCCTTTGTAACACTCCTGGCATCAGAAACACTTATGGTTTAAGTCCCATGTGCTTCTGGTGTCAGCAAAGTTGCAATGAACTACTGAATGGGCTAAGACTAAAGAACTAAAGAAATTTGACATAAACTATCAGAAAGACACAACCTTCCAAGGAATGTCAACGCATATGGCATTTTGAAGCGAGTAACTGATGTTGAACAAGGAATGTTTTGCCGGTTCATTAAAAAATTTGAAAATCTTAAACGAAAGGAAGTTAAAACACAATGTCACGAGCTGAAATTACTACGTTTGATTTAGGGGTTACGCATTCTCCATGCGCTGTAGCTCAAAGGGTTAACAACGGAAAATAACGTAGACTGCAGGTGGGTAAAGAGAATGTAAAACGGTTTCAGATTGTTTAATATGAACATTTATTTCAGCCAACAGAAAAGATCGACTGCTGAACCTTAGTAATTGTTTATGGAGCGTAGTGTATGCTAATCCTTTGCGTCACGATGATTCCTGCGAACTCATCACGACTAAAACTGTTACCGACACCCAAAGGGATATTATGTTATACCCAGCGGAAGCCCGCTACTCAACATGAATTTAACCACGCGTGACTGGAGTCCACCAGTCAGTGTCACTATGGTATAATTTGCGCTGCCGCTTTTCCACCCACCGGGGCGAATCCGGAAGGGGGGGAGGGGGGGGGAGTCCAGACCATCCCCCCCCCCCCCCAAAAAAAAAAAAATTCTTTAAAATGCTATAACAAAGTCCCTTTTTTGGGGTGTTTGGAACCCCCCTTGAGTCTTAACACACATGCACCTGCTCTTCACCACCCTTCCACCCCCTCCCCCCACTTTTTGATTTTTTGGCCCCTGGAATCAAGGTCTAGCGTCGCGGAGGCCTTTTGTATCAGGTTGAAGGTCCCAACAAAAAAACTTGGAAACCGCCTCCATCCCGCCCCCCTCCCCCCCCCCCCTTCCCCCCCCCCCCCCCCCCCCCCCCCGAGGTAATTGATCTGCCCCTGGCCTAGATTAATTAGCCAGGTGGATTTAAGCCTATGTGGAATCATGATGGATGAAATTATGCGCGTAGATTAGCTTTTGTGGCCGTCTGATTTACGTCTATATATCTTGAGTCAGCCGTCAGTGGAATAGCGGAAGTACAAATGTGTACTAGGCCGGTCGGGCGCGCTGGGCTTCTTCGCTGGTCAGTCACGTTAGACATTAGATATGGATCAGCTTGCGCCTAATATAGCAAATATGACCCATTCAGCCTTATGTACTTATACTTCTAACTTACTTACCTACTTAATGTACTTACTGAGTCATCGTCTGTGGTAAAAATGCCTTGTACACGTTTTTTACATTTTATTTTTCTTTTCTTTTCGTGTCAGTGTGCTCACTGAGGCTTACTGCATAGTCCAGCTATTTTTGTCTCCTGCAAGCCTGGCCGGAATTTAGTGTGTATTTACCGCCAGTAGTAAGAGGCGAGAATGTGTAGCACAGCACAACGTGTAGACAAAGGCCAGATGTTGTACTCAGTGACCGCACCTCGCCTAGGGTCGGTTTCTCCCTTCTTTTTAGAGCTCTGCTACGATGCCAGACAGCTGGTTACTGCGGAGTATTTTCCCTTGACAGGAGCGTTGATTTGGGTTGTTAACTACGTAGTCTTGTAAAAGTACGATTTTTCATCTGCAAGAGGTTTTTGCAACAATATAGTGTTTGAAGTGCTCTAAGTGTTGGTAATAGTCTTAGAATTTACAAAAGCGTATTTAGCTAGGTAGGTAATGTTCTATCGCATGGAAAAGTGCTTCACCATTTTGTAACACGTAATGATTTTGGTCGGGCGAGCGACTTTTCCGCTACCCGGGAGCTTTTTGGCTAGCGAAAAGCTCCCGCTGCTGTCGGCCTTTGGCTTAGACGGCGGTGTGGTACCTGTTCTGCGGAGATAGGTGGATTTGAGCGGTTGTTATCCACGATCGCTTCTACAGTTGCTGTTTCGACTTTGCCGTTTTTCCAGAGTTCTCTACAAACCAGCATTTTGGACTCTGTCATTTTTCTGAGCCCTCCTTTGAACGGGAATCCCGGACTGTCGTTTTTTTGGAGTCTTCGGACTTTGCCATTTTTCTGGCTCTCCTTTATAACGGGCGCTCCGGACTCTGCCGTTTTTTTTGTAGTCTTCCTTTGTAACGGGCGCTTCGGACTTTGCCATTTTTCCGAGGTTTCCCTTCACAAAGGGCGCTTCTGACTGCCATTTTTCCGAGGTTTCTCTTTTACAAAGGGCGCTTCGGACTTAGCCATTTTTGGGGAGTCTTCGGACTCTGCCATTTTTCCAGATAGTTAGTTATAACGGGCGCTTCGGACTTTGCCATTTTTTTGGAGTCTTCGGACTCTGCCATTTTTCTGTAGTCTTCCTTGATAACGGGCGTCTCGGACTTTGTCGTTTTTCCGAGGCTTCCCAATACCAAAGGACGTTTTAGACTTAGCCATTTTTTTGGAGTCTTCAGACTCTGCCATTTTTCCGAGGTTTTCCTTTGTAGCGGGCGGCTCGGACTCTGTCGTTTTTCCGAAGCATCCCTCTACAAAGGACGTTTTGGACTCTGTTATTTTCTGGGCTCTTCTTTTGTAACAGGCGCCTCGGACTCTGTCGTTTTCCGAGGCTTCCCTTTTACAAAGGGGCGCTTTGGACTTAGTCATTTTTGTACAGGTCTTCCTTTAACAAAGGCCTCTCTGACTTAATTACTTTTATAGACTTTCTTTTATAAGGGCACTTTGGACTTTGTCATTTTTGCCGAGGCTTCCTTTTATCTAATGGCCTCTCCGACTTAGTTATTTTACTAGATTCTCCTTTGTTCGGACTTTGTCATTCTTTTTAGAGACACGACTTAGATATTAGTACTGTGCTGCGCTACTGTAGTAACACTTGAGTACATTGTGACCAGCAGAGAATATATTTTTCTCAAACGGCCTCATGCCGGGGCATTTGTTGTCGCTTTAGCCTTATTAGCCTGTACTGCAATATATATACGAAATGCGATCTTCGTTTCACATGTTTTATTGTAGTTAATATCGAGTGCGAGTGACTGTGCTTGTGTGTGTGAACTTGGCATCCTGACACGAGCAAACATTTACATACACATTCACCGGTCACACAAACATTGCACACGGTCAGCGACGCTACAGATTTTGGTGTCGAAGGCTGGGGTGAGGCGACATTACATAATTTTGGTGTCAGAAGGGCGACATTACATAATTTGGTGTCAGAAGTGGGATTAGGCTGGCGCATTGTACTTTCAGATCGAGCAGATAAGAGCAGCGTGATAGGTCTCTGGTACTTAGCGGTCCGCAGTATATTACTGACTACGTACGTTCTATTTTTTTTTGTATTGGTTGTTGATACCGTCTAACGTTATTGATAGAGAAGTAAGACGACAGTTTTTTTTTTTTCTTCTTAGAAACCGCAGACCAGGGTATAGTAGGAAGGACGGCTAAAAGTAAAAGTCGACAGCGGCAGCAGCAAAACGGATCGAAGAGCCGAGTACCATTCTGAAGTGGATGGGAAAAGCCGCAGCAGACTCTGAATTGACATAGACCTCGGTGGAGCATACACCGCATCGGAAAAGCTACATCACCGACGAACTTCAGTGACAATTGTTAGTTGGCACCATGTCTTCGGCGGATTCCGACGTAGAAGATTACGAAGTATACATCCCCGATAGGGAAGGGATCAGTATTTCCCATCCAGGCATGAGCGCAGCAGACCAAGCAGCAGTCGGGGTGATGGAGGGTACGACGCTATTTTACCAAGACAGTGGAGTTGGGCGGTCGCACGTAGGAGTGACCGCCAGCACGGCATGCAACAGACAGCGAGAATTAACGGAGCGAACTAGGAAACGACGACAAGAAATGGAAAAGCAGATCGCCGAGCTGAGTACCATCCTGGAGCGGATGGGAAAAGCGGCCACAGACACTACCGAGGGAACATACCCAGACAGACACTACCGAGGGAACATACCCAGACAGACACTACCGAGGGAACATACCCAGACAGACACTACCGAGGGAACATACCCAGACAGACACTACCGAGACGCTGACGCTGTAGAATACGCAGCGAAACCGAAAACCTTCGGTGTGAGCAGACGTGCCAGCGGGCAGTTAATACGGGCAGATATTGAAGAACCGAAGCAAGACGTCATCCCATGTCACGAGGGCAGGGGAAGCTCTTTGCGCTGGGCAGGTAATCACGGGGAGATCGGCCGTCATCCCCGAGAGTTCGACTTGCCCAGGGCGGGTGATGAGAGTAGCGAGGAAGAAGGGGACTCGGTTTCAAGCCATTGGAGTAAAGGATCGGCGCGAAATGTAGGGAGCTCATCCCGAAGAATGAGGTCTTATACATTTTCCCGAACAGCGACTGGTACGATCGGGGGGAACACACCGCCTGTTCCACTTCGGGTTTCGAGGTCACCCGGGCGCGCAACTTTAGGCCCCAGGATAGGGGCCTGGGACCTCGGCAGTGGTGCGAGACGTATCGGGCCGTCGTCGGTAAGATCCACTGGTACAGTGGTGGGAGACGAAGGATATCTCCCGGAAAATTCCACTGGTGGCGGGGGTGCAGGGACGAGCCTGAGGACAGGCCGAGGCTGCACACTTAGTAACCGATGGCCACTTGCGAACTCCAATGATGCGAACCGAGTACGGCATCAGCCCCCTAAGAAAGCCAAGAAAGCCCCGGACTACAACGGAAAGTCAAGTTTCCATGACTTTCGAGTATAATTCGAGATGGTTGCCAAAACGAACCAGTGGGATGAGGAAGAGATGGCAACAGAGCCGGCGACGAGTCTAAGAGACCTGGCAGTGAGCGTATTAGCTGACTTCTGCCCGAAGAGCAGTAGTGTGACTACCAGGCCCTCGTTCAAGCTCTGAAGCCAGACACGGACCAGTTGATCAGACGGAAATTCACAGAGAAGAACTCAAAACTAGACTCAAGAAAAGGGGAGAGTCACTGACTGAACTCGCCCAGGATTGGAACTTAAGGACCGTACGCAAGGCATACCTCTGTGGGTCTATGCTACACTATGGGGCCAGTTAACGCTAGAGGCGTTCTTTGACTCCATGAACGACACAGAGCTTGAGTGGAGCGTGCGGCAAGAATGGCGACATAGCAGCCACAGCGGCCAACTATCTCAGGCCGCTGTACACTCAGAAAAGCTGCCAGACAGGGAAGGACCTGACTACGAATGATGAAGAATGCGAGGAAACGGGCGTTGGTGGAGGCTGTCCGGACGCGGAACTGCCCCCATCTCCCTTTCTACGCCGGAGCAAGAGAGCACGTAAACTACCTCAGCGGTTTCTCGACTTAGCGGATCCATGGTCGGTCATCATCACCGAATCGGCGACACAGGCGGACGGAGTGAGTTCCTGCTGCACAAGTCCGGGAGGCAGGGTATAGCCCGCGCCCGGCCGAAGAGGATTAGAAGCCGGGGAGGCAGGGTGGCCCGCGCCCCGCAAGACAACCAACGCTGCAGGACCAAGGACCTTCGTCGTGACGTCTTAGACTAACACGGAAATTTGTTAGTGTAACTGTGTAGTGTAAGTGAGCTAAGTTAGAAAAAGAAACACTTTAGGACTGGTAAGATTAAGCAAGTGAATACTTTGGACAAGATTTGGAAAATATTTGGAAACAAGAAAAATCAACGTGAGTGACATGACTTTTTCAGTGAACAGTGTTAATTGAACTTCAAGATCATGCAAGGACTTTCGCCGACGTCCACGGATAGATCGATACGGGTAACCGCGTGCCTTATCGTTATTTTTTTTTAAATTTTTTTGTTTGCAGCCGGGCGAGTTTTAGTTTGGTATGACGTGGTTGTTTTTATGCTGAATAAGTTTTTTCTTGCTTATATTGGCTATTACGTAATCGTAGCTATCGAATCTATATCTGCATGCTTAGTAGTGATGTAGTTTGATTTTTGTTGGTTGTATTTTGCCGGTCGAATGGGTTTTTTTCCCTCGACCGACACCCGTGTGTCAGACGACACACCTGAGGTTCGTCGACGACATTCTGTTACCAGGTGTTTTGTTTCACCTGGGTGGATTCTTTTGGGACCAGTGTGTTGTAATGACCGTCACCTTAAAATCAGTGGGTGTGTTGGTTTTTTAAAAAAACATTAATTTTTTTTATGATTGTTTTTTTGGTATGCTTGGTAAAGGCATAGTTTGGATTATGTAACCGTAGTTGATTTTTTTTGTGCATGATGGTGTTTAGGTTTTGATTTTTGGTTTTCACTGTTGTTGTTTGCTTTAAAGTGTGAGATAATGATTGATTGTGATCGTTTGCACTAAATACCTGAGGTACCATGGTATTTGGGGCTAGCCTGTAACACGTTGGTCAGGTGGTTATTTTTGTTGTTGTAACGGCGGTTTTTTTTTTTATTGTGTTGCCGTGTGACAATTCGAGTTGGTGAGAACTGGGTTTTGTCGCGCAGCTGCTTGTGAACCAGGACTTGAATTGGTTTTTGTGCGTGTGTTTTTAAGTTTTTCTTTGCATGCCTTGGTTGTTTCTGTAGTCATTTTTACCACTGTGTTTATAGCATGTTTTTTTCGATTGAGGACAATCGCTGAGGAAGCGGGGGGTAGTGTGGTAAAAATGCCTTGTACACGTTTTTTACATTTTATTTTTCTTTTCTTTTCGTGTCAGTGTGCTCACTGAGGCTTACTGCATAGTCCAGCTATTTTTGTCTCCTGCAAGCCTGGCCGGAATTTAGTGTGTATTTACCGCCAGTAGTAAGAGGCGAGAATGTGTAGCACAGCACAACGTGTAGACAAAGGCCAGATGTTGTACTCAGTGACCGCACCTCGCCTAGGGTCGGTTTCTCCCTTCTTTTTAGAGCTCTGCTACGATGCCAGACAGCTGGTTACTGCGGAGTATTTTCCCTTGACAGGAGCGTTGATTTGGGTTGTTAACTACGTAGTCTTGTAAAAGTACGATTTTTCATCTGCAAGAGGTTTTTGCAACAATATAGTGTTTGAAGTGCTCTAAGTGTTGGTAATAGTCTTAGAATTTACAAAAGCGTATTTAGCTAGGAAGGTAATGTTCTATCGCATGGAAAAGTGCTTCACCATTTTGTAACACGTAATGATTTTGGTCGGGCGAGCGACTTTTCCGCTACCCGGGAGCTTTTTGGCTAGCGAAAAGCTCCCGCTGCTGTCGGCCTTTGGCTTAGACGGCGGTGTGGTACCTGTTCTGCGGAGATAGGTGGATTTGAGCGGTTGTTATCCACGATCGCTTCTACAGTTGCTGTTTCGACTTTGCCGTTTTTCCAGAGTTCTCTACAAACCAGCATTTTGGACTCTGTCATTTTTCTGAGCCCTCCTTTGAACGGGAATCCCGGACTGTCGTTTTTTTGGAGTCTTCGGACTTTGCCATTTTTCTGGCTCTCCTTTATAACGGGCGCTCCGGACTCTGCCGTTTTTTTTGTAGTCTTCCTTTGTAACGGGCGCTTCGGACTTTGCCATTTTTCCGAGGTTTCCCTTCACAAAGGGCGCTTCTGACTGCCATTTTTCCGAGGTTTCTCTTTTACAAAGGGCGCTTCGGACTTAGCCATTTTTGGGGAGTCTTCGGACTCTGCCATTTTTCCAGATAGTTAGTTATAACGGGCGCTTCGGACTTTGCCATTTTTTTGGAGTCTTCGGACTCTGCCATTTTTCTGTAGTCTTCCTTGATAACGGGCGTCTCGGACTTTGTCGTTTTTCCGAGGCTTCCCAATACCAAAGGACGTTTTAGACTTAGCCATTTTTTTGGAGTCTTCAGACTCTGCCATTTTTCCGAGGTTTTCCGTTGTAGCGGGCGGCTCGGACTCTGTCGTTTTTCCGAAGCATCCCTCTACAAAGGACGTTTTGGACTCTGTTATTTTCTGGGCTCTTCTTTTGTAACAGGCGCCTCGGACTCTGTCGTTTTCCGAGGCTTCCCTTTTACAAAGGGGCGCTTTGGACTTAGTCATTTTTGTACAGGTCTTCCTTTAACAAAGGCCTCTCTGACTTAATTACTTTTATAGACTTTCTTTTATAAGGGCACTTTGGACTTTGTCATTTTTGCCGAGGCTTCCTTTTATCTAATGGCCTCTCCGACTTAGTTATTTTACTAGATTCTCCTTTGTTCGGACTTTGTCATTCTTTTTAGAGACACGACTTAGATATTAGTACTGTGCTGCGCTACTGTAGTAACACTTGAGTACATTGTGACCAGCAGAGAATATATTTTTCTCAAACGGCCTCATGCCGGGGCATTTGTTGTCGCTTTAGCCTTATTAGCCTGTACTGCAATATATATACGAAATGCGATCTTCGTTTCACATGTTTTATTGTAGTTAATATCGAGTGCGAGTGACTGTGCTTGTGTGTGTGAACTTGGCATCCTGACACGAGCAAACATTTACATACACATTCACCGGTCACACAAACATTGCACACGGTCAGCGACGCTACAGATTTTGGTGTCGAAGGCTGGGGTGAGGCGACATTACATAATTTTGGTGTCAGAAGGGCGACATTACACGTCTATCTGCCGCCACTGCAGGCCGCAGAAAATTCAGTTTCTGTCTGCCGCATTCTCGTTCAGTGACTGATGTACTCGAGTTAATGGCGCATTCTGTGCCGGCCTAGATTATGTGTCAGCTGTGTTTTGCTGTCACGTGATCTCTCGGAAATACAGCTACTCGCAAGAAGCATAGATTCTCATGTGACCCTTGCAGCCGCAGGTGCTCATGAGAATATGTCCTCAGTGACACTGAGCGGTTCAAAACCTCTGTTGAGATAATTCAGGGCATACACTAACATGTACGTGACATATGTCTACTCAGACGAGTGACAAGCGGGCCACTGAGACTGGTCGCCCGGATAACTGAATCAAAACTCCCAGCCGGTTGGCCGGGGGAGGGGGACTGAGGCGGTGGAGAGGGAAGGAGGGTGGGGGGGGGGGGGGGGGGGGTGGAGGGGGACCGAGCCGGTACCAGTCACGGCAGATTCACGACGAGTCATCATTTTTGCCATCCACGACGATTCAAGTTATCATTTTTGACATTCACGAATCCCCCAAACAACATTCACGTTTCACTGACTATGCAAGGGACAACGCCGAAGAGACAAGGAGCGCTTTCCGTTGCTAATCTCTACAGTTGAGTAACCGAAAAACTCTAACAACTTAGGGGGGGGGGGGGGGGGGGGGCAGTTTGAAGATGGTGCACAGCTCAGGCGGTTTCACTGCACTTACCCCAACTGGATATCAAACGACATTAGGGGGAGGAGGGAGGGGGAGGGGGGGTGGAGTGGTGATAACTGATGTTTCAGCAACAGAGTCAGTTTCACGAAATAACCAGGATGACGTTTTCACCGATCACGAAATTCAGTATTGTATGGTCTTTCACGTAAACACGACTCCCTCTTCAATCTAACACGGATCACGACTGAGGAGAAGATGAAAAAATTGGCACCTATACCGAAAACCCAAAACCCGCTAAAAAAAATTTAAAAAAATCACGAATCATTATTTCCTTAGGGCGAACCCCCCCCCCCCCCCCCCAAGTCTACCCCATCCCCGCTGACCCTCATATAAGGAGGAAATGGACCGACCTTGATAGCACAAGGGTAGTGTCCTCTTCGCTTGGCTCTAACCTAATCAGACGCCGCCCTTGAGCTATCATAATGTTGTCTCAGTTCTGATTCATCCAACGCTTTTGCTGCACAAGCTCCTATATAGCGTCCCAGTAGCCCTTTTGTTGACAGACAACATTTTAATAGGGACGGCACGCGCCGCCTCCCATCTGGTTTCACTAAATGCCGGGCAGGGGTGGGGGTGGGAGGGGGGGCGGTGGGGGTGGGTGGGTCTACGACCTGTCCGGCCAACACTGACCTGTAAATTGATACACCCAGAGCAGTGTCAAATGTCCGTGACCCAGATGTTTGCCGAAACAAGGCCTCGCTAGAATCTGGTGCCAGACTGCCTCTTACCCCAACATAACGACAGAAACTGTCAACGCCTCGGCCGCTTTAACAGCTCACCGCTGCCGCTTTATCGCTCCCTGGTCGTGCCGGCGTGTTTATGTGTACTGTAAACAAATCCCCAACCCTTTCCCGAGGTCTCTGTACAGTCTATTTTTACTCTGAGGCCTTCCTTTGTAAAAATTCTCAGCTTTTCAAGTCGGTAAAGCGATCGCTGATTCCATTGCTAACGACGCGGTCCGACATCTTGGTTTTACTCTCTTCGGTTGTTTTTCTTTTTTTATGTGATACTGTGGAAATTGATAATCTATTGCTATATTGCCAGGAAACTTGTAGCAATGTTTCGAAGTGTTTAAAATCAAATGTTTTATTTAGAATGCTTTAAATGGTCAGCTATTGATAAATTACTTTTGTTTGAGTGTATTGTGTTGACCTCACGTGCTACGAGCGTTAGATTTGATGCTGCACAATCAAAGTATGCGTTTGTTTGGCCATTCATTTGAAACCTAAAGCCAGGCACTAGGCTTCTAACGTACACAAAAGCGCCCGCATTCGTTTGCGAAAATTCGCCGGCCGCCTCGGGGTTACACGTTAGACAAACCCTACTCTGATGCGGGAACTGAGGAGCACTATAGTATAAATCACGAGAGAGGTTTACCACCGAAGGTTTTCAAAACTTGCACAGACTCATTACAATCTATGTATTTTCACCAAGCTGGTCAGTATTGCAGGCCAGTATGCTTGCTGAAACTGAAACCGTGCAGGAGACAGGCCAATATACCGCTTCTAGTCCTAGCATATATGTACATTTGCCCCTGCCTTTACAAAGGCTACTGAGAACCTGCTGCCGCAAACGAACTGCGCAGTTCTTCTCAGAGCGGACAAAGTCAGGTTTTAGCATAAGACTGAACACATGCTCAAACTTATAACGCCCGGCGCAAGCATAGATGCCATGTTCACAGGTCACAGTGTGACTAGAATAAAGAGTGGTCCGCATGTGTTGTACACGTTTCTAGGTTGCCCATATTATCCCTGCTACCTCACCTATTGGGATAAATCAATAAAGCAGCTAATTTAATTTATTGTTCGAAAGACTTTATGTACAGGAAATTCACCTATGGTGCAACTTGCAGCCACTCAATCACACTCGTAGATCATGATCATAATATTTTATTTTCCTAGTAATATTTTCCTAGTAAGGCCATACAGCCAGAGACCATGAGGGAATTTTTTACTTCTGTGGTCTTACTTAATGCACGCCATCCTTGAGGTGTTTTTTTTTTTTTTACTTATTGTCAGGGTAGGTCATACTTGATATAAATCCAAACGTTTTTCCTTGGGACTTGAGAGTGTTTTTGCATGATTCTGCAGGAACAATAGATAATACGGGTGTAAAAGGTTGGGAATGGATATGTGATACTAAAACTGTGCCGTCATTTTCAGGTGGTTTCAGTTATATAGTCAGTAATTGTGTGTTGTATGGTGAAGGGAGTCACATAAATGTTACTGTTTTAAGAGTAATGTGGCTGAATGATAGTGGCTGTGTAATGATATTGTGTCTGTGGGTGTGTTCAGGTTGATTTCCAAATTTTTACACTGAAACTGGTTTTCTTTATTTTTCATGTGATTCACTTAAAATTGGTGAGCATCTTTCACGTGACTGACTGATTAAAAGTATGCTTACAAATGCAAAATCTGATGGAAACTGTAGAAGTAAGATGCTCTTTCCTATGTGATTTTGGAACTTACTGAGCACATTTCCCAGCCGCTTTAGTTTGGCACTTGAGACTTCAGTGGTGCTGAGCATGTTTTAAGTGACGGGCGACTGATTAAAATGATGGTGACCAATGCAAAATCACTGAGATGGACACTTTACAAGTTGTACACCCCTTCCCGCTAGGTCTTAACCCTTATCATTCGGAATACACCACTGTGTGAAATAAGTTTGACTAAAATAGTTCAAGGGTGGTGCCAGAATAGCTTGGTGCCTCTAGGCGCCAAGCTATTCTGGCACCACCCTTGAACTAAAGCCATTGGTCTATATCCTTATCTGTAAATACTATAATGTAGCTTGCATATGGCAGTGCACAAATTTGAAGCTTTTAGCCTCAGTAGGATATGGGTTAACTGTGTGTGTTAAGACTATATTGACCCATATCAGACTGATGCTAAAAGCTTCAGTTGACCTGACTGCCATATTCAAGCTACATTATATGATGATGATGATAGATGATGATGATAGAACTTTATTGCTATATGTAACAATACATTAGGAAATCGTTGCGGTGCCGCGCAACATTAAAGGAAGAACATTAAACACATTAAAATATAATTAAGCTACTCACGTGCACACACACACACACACACACACACACACACACACACACACACACACACACACACACACACACACACACCGTATGCCTTAGTAACTATTGTGGTCTAAACATAAAGGCAATAAACACGATTTCACATTAACACAAATTACATAGGATTACATATAGTACTTACAGCTAAGGATGTCAGTAGACCAATGGCTTTAGTTAAAGGGTGGTGCCAGAATAGCTTGGCGCCAAAGTATTCTGGCACTTCCCTTGAATAATTTAAGTGAAACTTATTTCACACACTGGTGTATTCCGATTGATAAGGGTTAATAATAATAATAATAATGCATAGCATTTATATGGCGCATTTCTCATATTTATAATATAACTCAATGCGCAGAATGTAGCCGCGAACTGAACCCAACAAGCACGCTCACGTGAATCACACGCATTCACTCACACACTGTACGTAAACACAGAACATTCACGTGGTGCTAAGGGCAAGCTCAAGCGAGCTACACGGTATTTGGAAATCGTTTTGTATTTGAAATTTTATTATGGCTGAAACTGATACCAAAGTGGAGGGGGAGGAAGAGCCGGAGTACCCGGAGAAAGAACCCCCGACGGTTAAAGGAATCTGTTTCATTTATGCGTCATTTAATTGCATTTGAAAAAAAAAACTAATCTTAAAAAAAGCCCTATTTAGACATCATGGTTTGTGAGATCTTGCAGTATATTTCTGATAAAGAAAACCTACTAAGTGTATATAGAAGACTGATATACCAAATGTCACTAAAAAAATAAAATAAAGAAAACTAATCTTAAAAAAATGCGCTATTTAGAATCATGGTTTGTGAGATCTTGCGGTGTATTTCTAATAAAGAAAACCGACTCAAAACGCAGAAACTAAAAAATTTTCTTATTAGGACAAAATACACCACTACTGAGGAAGTTGCTCCGCATCTCGTACCGCGAGCGCAAGACCAACGAATATGTACGGAGCATCGTCACTTCCCTGGTGGGCCCACATGAACCCCTTCTGGCAACCGTGAAACGGCGCAAGCTTGCTTGGTTTGGCCACGTGACCCGACACAACACCTTGTCCAAGACTATCCTCCAAGGCACTCTCGAAGGAAGTCGTCGGCGAGGTCGTCAGAGAAAGAGTTGGGTCGCAAACATAAAAGAATGGACCGAACTCGAGATGTCAGACTTGCTTGCCACCGCCCAAAATAGAACTCAGTGGAGAGCACTGTCTGTTGCTGCTGCCTTTCAGTCCCCCCAACGCCCAGTTCGGGCAAGGGACTGATGATGATGATGATGACACCACTATATATTATGACTTGGATATGAAAAGACATCTTACTTCTACAGTTTCCGTCCGATTTCCCTGTTTTGATGATCGTTTAAATCAGTCAGTCACGTGAAAGATGCTCACCAATTTTCAAGTCCATCACATGAAAAATAAAAAAATTTCAGTGTGCAAAATTTGAAAATTGTTCTAAGTCCAAAAATCACTAAAAAAATTATAAAAAATTAACCAAATGTTTTTCACTTGTGCTTGTTTGACACCATGGTTTGTGAGGAGATTTTGTATATATCTGAATAAGAAAATTGACGGAAAACGCTGAAACTGAAAAATTTTCTTCATAGCATGAATTTTCTCACTATATATTATGACTTGCAGAGGGAAATGTATTTAAGTTGTACAGTTTCCATGCGATCTGGCTGTTTTCAACATCATTTTAAGCAGCTGATGAAACTGCATCCGATGGACATATTTAAAACATTGTTAACCCTATATTTGATAGAAACCCTAAGGTATAAGTGTATAAATATGACTGATTATACCAAATGTCACTAAAAAAAATAAAATAAAAAAAAACTAATCTTAAAAAAGATGCGCTATTTAGAATCATGGTTTGTGAGATCTTGCGGTATATTTCTAATAAAGAAAACTGACTCAAAACGCAGAAACTAAAAAATTTTCTTATTAGGACAAAATACACCACTATATATTATGACTTGGATATGAAAAGACATCTTACTTCTACAGTTTCCGTCCGATTTCCCTGTTTTGATGATCGTTTAAATCAGTCAGTCACGTGAAAGATGCTCACCAATTTTCAAGTCCATCACATGAAAAATAAAAAAATTTCAGTGTGCAAAATTTGAAAATTGTTCTAAGTCCAAAAATCACTAAAAAAATTATAAAAAATTAACCAAATGTTTTTCACTTGTGCTTGTTTGACACCATGGTTTGTGAGGAGATTTTGTATATATCTGAATAAGAAAATTGACGGAAAACGCTGAAACTGAAAAATTTTCTTCATAGCATGAATTTTCTCACTATATATTATGACTTGCAGAGGGAAATGTATTTAAGTTGTACAGTTTCCATGCGATCTGGCTGTTTTCAACATCATTTTAAGCAGCTGATGAAACTGCATCCGATGGACATATATAAAATATTGTTAACCCTATATTTGATAGAAACCCTAAGGTATAAGTGTATAAATATGACTGATTATACCAAATGTCACTAAAAAAATTAAATAAAAAAAACTAATCTTAAAAAAGATGCGCTATTTAGAATCATGGTTTGTGAGATCTTGCGGTATATTTCTAATAAAGAAAACCGACTCAAAACGCAGAAACTAAAAAATTTTCTTATTAGGACAAAATACACCACTATATATTATGACTTGAATATGTAAAGACATCTTACTTCTACAGTTTCCGTCCGATTTCCCTGTTTTGATGATCGTTTAAATCAGTCAGTCACGTGAAAGATGCTCACCAATTTTCAAGTCCATCACATGAAAAATAAAAAAAATTCAGTGTGCAAAATTTGAAAATTGTTCTAAGTCCAAAAATCACTAAAAAAAATTATAAAAAATTAACCAAATGTTTTTCACTTGTGCTTGTTTGACACCATGGTTTGTGAGGAGATTTCGTATATATCTGAATAAGAAAATTGACGGAAAACGCTGAAACTGAAAAATTTTCTTCATAGCATGAATTTTCTCACTATATATTATGACTTGCAGAGGGAAATGTATTCAATCAACAGCTGAAAACAGGCACCAAGATCAGCGTGTACAGAGCTGTGGTCCTCACCACCCTGCTGTATGGTTCCGAGTCCTGGGCCCTCTACCGCAGCCAACTACGACTCCTCGAACGCTTCCACCAGCGCTGCCTGCGTACCATCCTGGGCATTCACTGGAGTGACTATGTCACCAACGTCGAGGTCCTTGAACAGGCTGAAACTGTGAGCATCGAGGCTTTGCTGCTGCGGACACAGCTCCGCTGGGCGGGGCATGTCTCCAGGATGGAGGATCATCGCCTACCAAAGATCACCCTGTTCGGCGAGCTTGCTACTGGACACCGTGACAGAGGGGCACCAAAGAAGAGATACAAAGACTGTCTCAAGAAGTCACTTAGTGCCTGCCAAATCGACCACCACCAGTGGTCTTCGCTTGCTGCGGACCGTGACACCTGGCGCTCCACCATTTACAAGGCAGCTGTCTCCTTTGAGGACTCTCACAGAGCTAGCCTTAAGGACAAGCGGCTCAGGAGAAAAAACAGAGATGCCGCAGCTCAGAACCCTGGCCATACCTTCCCCTGCAGCCACTGCGGTCGAACCTGCCTGTCTCGGATTGGCCTCCGCAGCCACGAACAAGCCTGCAGACGTCGTGGGCAACTCCTATAAAATCTTCGTTCGCGAAGTCAAGCCAAGAGAGAGATTATGACTTGCAGAGGGAAATGTATTTAAGTTGTACAGTTTCCATGCGATCTGGCTGTTTTCAACATCATTTTAAGCAGCTGATTAAACTGCATCCGATGGACATATTTAAAACATTGTTAGCCCTATATTTGATAGAAACCCTAAGGGCCAAAGTTTGGTTAGGGTTACCGTTATTTTTAGTGTTAGATTGTAGCTAGGGTTATAACCCTAACGTGATATGTAAGGCACATTTTTGGTCATTTTTTTTTTTTATGGTGCCATTTGATAGCCCATGTGGTACTGAGTCCAGAAATGCAAATACAACTTTTGTATTCCAATTTAAACATGTGTTATCGCCCTTGAAAATAATCGCGGGAAAAGCACATTATCGGCTCTCGTGTCCGTATTTTATGTTCGATCTCTCCCATTTTCATACCCATACTGCGGCTGTACTATTTTTATCGATATCTTTAAAAAGCAGGTGTAAATACTTTATATATTTTTTTTTAATAATTTTTTTTCCAAAAAAAATTCAGGTCACCTTTTTAATTCAATAATTTTCCTCCCATTCACAACACCTAGACTTAGCTTGCATCAAAACGTTCAGGTCATGCAACTGCATCCGATGAACATACATAAAACATTGTAAATTTTTTTTTTTTTTTTTTTTTTTTTTTTACGTCATTCTAAATTCTCTCTATACAGGATGACGTCTTTTCTTTCTGGTGTTCTTTTCTGTTCTACGTTTGTTTCCATGTCACCTGAGGAAGGATCTTTGATCCGAAACGTCGTTATTTGTTTCTATTTTAAAGGGTTTTCTACCACTATCTTCTGTTTTTCTTTCACGTGAAACCCTAGCGGCAACAGTTTTACTACATTGTAAACACTAGATTTAACAGAAACCCTAATGACCAAGTTTACCGCGTCAGTATCAGCAAGACCAACTGTAAAAGCTATCTACCTCAGTATTTTTCTCGCACAGTTTTCACCCAAACTCTGAACACATTTATGACACTATTCTCATAAAGTACTTTGAAAGACCCTGCAAGTTGTGTTGCTTAGTTTTTATTTGAAAAAAGTTCCACGTCTAGTGCCAAACCCTGTCAGTCCAGTTTATTATGTTCAGTGTACTCCAGCTTCTTGGTATTTCCGCAGTACCATACTCTGGGGTTCAGTTTTGTTGTTGTTGTTGTTTGGTTTCTTTTTGTTGCTAAAGCCAGAATCAACCTGAACACACCCACAGACACAATATCATTGCACAACCACTATCATTCAGCCACATTACTCTTAGACTAGTGGCATTTATGTGACTCACTTCACACTACAACACACAATTACTTTACCGGATAACTGAACCACCTAAAATGACGGCACAGTTTTAGGACCATATCAGTATCCCTTCCCAACCTTATATTGTTCCTGCAGAATCATGCAAAAACACTTTCAAGTCCCAATGAAAAACGTTTGCATTTATATCATATGTTTACAGATATCAACAGAAATAGTACAGCCGCGCAGCATGGGTATGAAAATGGGAGCGATTGAACATGAAATACGGAAAATGCACCACAGAAAAGCCTGGCTAATTTTTTATAAGCATGTGGCACCGACAAAAACAAACAAACAAACCCAACAACAAACAAGCACTGACACGAACAAACAATATTATTCATCTATTTATTTACACAGGTCAGTCATTAATTTGTTCACACGAGTCATTATATAAAAATCTGATTTTGGAGACAAATGCACGCTGCTTTCAGCTGTGCTTGGGTGTGGGGTTGGTAAGGAATCGGGTTCATAACCAAGAAATGAGACTGTCAATGTGCAGGTTTTTGTTGTTGTTGTTATTTTGTGCATGGCAAATGTGCAGCTGGTGGGCGGTAGTGTTTTTAGGGGATCCTTGAAATATTAAGGGATGCCTGGGACTGACTATAGCTAAGAGACTGGACAGTACGAAAACGGCACTGTATACCGTGGCCAAAAGGGCTGAACATAAAAATGTAGAATGCACTGAATGTGTGTGTGTGTGTGTGTGTGTGTGTGTGTGTGTGTGTGTGTGTGTGTGTGTGTGTGTGTGTGCGTGCGTGTGTGAAAATGACGGCTTGGTTACACACACACACACACACACACACACACACACACACACACACACACAAACACACACAAACACACACAAACACACACACATTCAGTCCAATGGAATAAAGAGGGGATAGACTGTGCTACAATTAAAATCACCTATCCTTCTATTTCATGCTTAGGGCCTTTAGTCCCTTTCACTCTGTTAGTATAAACATCCGATGCAGATCGGTTTCCAGCAATGAGGGCCACATGTGGGGCCGTGTGGCTATCACTACTGGACACTGACCGCGTCCACATTCATAGGAACATCTGGGGTGGATTACGTTTGGCATACAGGACAGGATCTCACGAGCCCCTGTGACTGGTAGGGGCTGATGTGAATCTATTTCTTCTCAGGCAAAGGGGGGTGGGAGGGGGGGGTGGGCAGGATGAAAAACTGTACAGAACTGCAGCGTGTGTGTTGGTGGGTTATATGAGTGTTCACAACCGCCACCCATGCCCTCCCTGCAACTGGTGCATTGAGAAGGGCGTTTGTCATAAAGAGCTGGATCTCACGAGCCCCTTGGACATCAGAGGCTAATGTGAATCTATTCCTTTCGGGCAAAGCGGGACAGGATGGAAAACTGTACAGAGCTGCAGGGAACATGTCGGCGGCATATACCTAAATGTATCTTCGTAAGGTACAAAATCTTCAGTGATTTAACTCTGCCTGCCCATTTTATTTAGTTCTGTTCCCTTGTAGCTTACCAGAGAGCGCTTTCCACGTCAGTGCCATAATGAAACCGGCGGCAGTGTCTATGTTGCCGGGGGCATATACTTTCATGTCTCTTAAAGGCTCCGAAACCTTTAGTGATTAATATCTCCCTGCAAGTTTCATTTACCTCTGTTTTCTAGTCATAGAGTACCAGAAAGAGTTTGGCTAGTTAGTGTTCGAGCTAGCCGCTCAGGAAACCGTGTGGAATGTGTCGGTCGGTTTTCGATTGCTCACATGTGTAAGCCGAAAGTTGTAACTGACTGGCTACTTTGAAAAGTGTATGAGCCCTTACATTCATACTTAAGTTGCACAGTTCAGTTCTGGTCTGGAATCTTACACATGCACCACGTGAGGCAGCCAAACAACACTAAAAATACATATACACTCAAAGCCAAAGTATTGTATCAACTGTAGATCATTCTAAGCATTTTAAATAAAATGTTTATATTGGACCATTTTTTAAAAATATTTTACCATAAACAAAATACTGCAGTATAATAACAATTGCCATAATATCACATTTTTTAAAAAGTCGTGAGAGGAGAGTAAAAACAAAATGTCGGACAGCGTCGTTAGCAATGGCGACAGCGATCGCTTTGCCGACTTGAAAAGGCTGAAAAGTAAGAAAGTACAGGCCAGGCCGCGATCGGAAGTTTTTCTAGTGTGACACTTGACGTAGCCTGGTCTGTTTCAAGCGTTTTCACGAAACACTGGGGCCCATATGCCCTAGTTAGAGTGTACCAGAAACGACTTTGCTAATTTCCACGTCAGTGCCCTCGGAAACTAAGCCGCATCAGCCCAAAATACACTCAAAACAAAAACTATTTCATTAATTGCTGTCCATTTTTAAATGAAGTTTTATCACTTTTTGTTTATTTTACAAAATCACATTTTGAATGAAATAGGCGATAGATAAAAAACCCACAAGAAACGTTATAAAAAGAAAACGAGCATTTGACGAGAGTTAAAAACAAAGATGTCCGACTGCGTCGTTAGCAATGGAACCCCATTACCGACGTGGCAAAGGCTGAGTTTGGAATTTTTGGAGAGGAATGTCTCAGAGTCAGTAGTGACCAGACTTTGCAGCCGTGAACTAAAGATCTGGGTCAGTGCATTAGTGGGGGGGGGGGGGGGGGGGTGGAGGGGGACCGAGCCGGTACCAGTCACGGCAGATTCACGACGAGTCATCGTTTTTGCCATCCACGACGATTCAAGTTATCATTTTTGACATTCACGAATCCCCCAAACAACATTCACGTTTCACTGACTATGCAAGGGACAACGCCGAAGAGACAAGGAGCGCTTTCCGTTGCTAGTCTCTACAGTTGAGTAACCGAAAAACTCTAACAACTTAGGGGGGGGGGGGGGGGCAGTTTGAAGATGGTGCACAGCTCAGGCGGTTTCACTGCACTTACCCCAACTGGATATCAAACGACATTAGGGGGAGGAGGGAGGGGGAGGGGGGGGTGGAGTGGTGATAACTGATGTTTCAGCAACAGAGTCAGTTTCACGAAATAACCAGGATGACGTTTTCACCGATCACGAAATTCAGTATTGTATGGTCTTTCACGTAAACACGACTCCCTCTTCAATCTAACACGGATCACGACTGAGGAGAAGATGAAAAAATTGGCACCTATACCGAAAACCCAAAACCCGCTAAAAAAAATTTAAAAAAATCACGAATCATTATTTCCTTAGGGCGAACCCCCCCCCCCCCCCCCCCCAAGTCTACCCCATCCCCGCTGACCCTCATATAAGGAGGAAATGGACCGACCTTGATAGCACAAGGGTAGTGTCCTCTTCGCTTGGCTCTAACCTAATCAGACGCCGCCCTTGAGCTATCATAATGTTGTCTCAGTTCTGATTCATCCAACGCTTTTGCTGAGGCTTTTTAACTCAAGCGGGATTTCCCCCTATGCGCAACTTGAAAGGACGTCGGCTCAGTCGATGGTCTTTTGCGCATTGGGCCGGGTCAGTGAGTAGAGAGAGTAGGTTTCAGTTTTGCCGCATCCACTTCGACTGACTCTAGACGCGGTCTCGATGTCTGTCACTGAATACTAGTTAGTTAGTTAGTTATTTGGGTTTAACGCCGAGCAGGCAACTAAGGCCATCTCACGGCGGGAAGGGTAAAAATCTGGTCAGCTAGACTAAAAGAAAGGTCTTAAGACATGATGTAAATATACCTTAAAAATATGTCAGGCTAAAATGTCGCACAGGTCTTTAAAGCGGAAAACGTCGTCACTGAATACTAGTGAGGGTTCGTTTGCAACGACCGACTACCGACACCGAACAACTTGACTACCGACACCGAACAACTTGACTACCGACAACGAACGACTACCGTCCGACACCGAACGACTGAGCGCGGTTGATAACCTGCTTGTGACATGACCATAGCACTCCAAACATCTCCAAGAGGCATAGATCCTTGTGAGCCCTCTGGGTCCTGTGGCCTCTTGGTGATGTTTGGAGTGTCTGTATAGGTCGTTTGACTCATCAGAGCGCACCAAACGTTTGTCGCAAATTTCTCCACAAAGAGCTACATCAGTTTCTATACCAATCTTAGAACAAATATCATTCAGTGACAGTTGACTTAATACGATTTACTTTTAAGAAACAATGTGTCAGTTTTGCTGTACATGTCGTAAAAAGCTGAATTTTTACATTAATGACTGATTTTACATCCCCAAATGTGCCCCAGATATAAGAAAGATATAAAAAAGATCCATTTTCATGTGAATTAGCCAAGTTTTGAAACCTGAAACTGACAGCGCTGGCATACACAAAGTCCACATTCTTGACCTCTATACTGAAATCTGCCTGGGCTCTTTTTAGGGTATTGAAAATGGCTTGTTCTTGACTTTTTTTTACCAATTATTTACGACTGTAGAGTAAAATCGACAAATCATAGGAGTTTAGTAAAAGTATTCCATATTAGGTCAATTGGCACTAAATGATATTTGTTCTTAAAGTGGTACAGAAAAGTATTGTCTTTGTGGAGATATTTGGCAAAAACGTTGTGCGCTCCGATGTCGAACGGTCTATATAGGCTTTTGGTACAAGCTGGTTATCTGCCGTGACTAATTCATCCTGGTTCGTTGCTGGGAGTCTTTCGTCGCAAACGAACCCTCGCTACTATGACAAATCTAATCCATTTTCTCATAAAAACTAGTGTTTCACAGAATAGGCATGATTCACTGAAAACTTTGCAGGGGTGGATCTGGGAGGGGGGCAGGGGTTCCGGATCCCCTCCCCCGGCCCCCCCCCCCCAAAATAAAAAATAATAATAATACAAAATAAATAAATACAAAATAAAAAATAAATAAATAAATAAATAAAAATAATAAATAAATAATAATAATAAAAATTAAATGAATAAAATAAAAAATAAATAAATAAATCATCTTTAAAATGCTATAACAAAGTCCCTTTTGGGGGTGTTTGGTGATTTTTGGGGGGCGAGTCTCGCTTTTGGCGAGTCTCACGCACACGCTACCTACCCTCCCCTCCCCCACCCCCCCCCCCCCCCCCCCCCCCCCCCCCCCCCCCCCGCCTCGCCCCTACGGCTGTTGTTTGATATTTGGGCGAGTGGTGAGAGTCTTGACACACAAGCGCCTTCATCCCCTCCCCCGACTCTTCGTTGTTTTGATTTTTCGGCCTCTGGAAGAAGGTCTAGCGTCCCAAATAAAAAAAATTTGACCCCTCCCCCCCCCCTCTCGAGGTAACTGATCCGCCCTTGCTTTGCAAACATCAGTTGCAGTGAAATGCAGGCCTACATTTTAATTCAAATAGTGATAATGAGCTATTCATCGTTTTTCATAGCACACAGAAACAAAGAAAACTCTTTTTTTTCAAAACCATAAACAAATATACTGTGTTCTACCAATCTTTCACATACCAAAGAAAAGCTAAGTGGGAGGGGGATGGTAGTGGTGGGGTGAGGGGGTATGGGAAGGGGGGGGGGGGCACCACAGGTTCACGACAACTGCCGATTAACTTTTGCGATTCAAAAATCACAAACCACACACACACACACACACACACACACACACACACACACACACACACACACACACACACACACACACACACACACACACACACACACACACAGACAAACACTAAAATAATTATAAAAAAAAACATGAAATAAAATAACTGAGAACTCGCGACTGAGGGAAAGAGGATATGAAGAGAGAAGGTGGTTCTTGTCAATGGCCGAAAACTAAGATAGGGGTGTGTGTGTGGGGGGGGGGGGGTGAAGGGGTGGGGGTGCTGGGACTGCATATTGGTGGTGTGCTGACACACAGCTTTCACATCACAACATTCTTCAACTCTCCAGGAAGTCTAACGGACAGGTGAGGGGGGGGGGGGGTTCAGGCTGAGTGTAAGTTATTACACTGTAGCAACAGACTTTTCGCATTTCACGAAGTAACCAGGACGTTTACACTGATCACGAAGATCTGAGTTTGGTTTTCACGTTTCACGACGACTGAATTAGTGATTTTTCACGAATCATCACGAAAATTAAAAAATATTGCAATCGCGAGAACCGAAAAGAAACGCCAATAGTTTTCATAAACCGGCTATCTTGCAATCAGTGTAATTTTTTTTTTAAAGCATGTTTATTTCTGTGTCGGGGTTATTTTCTTTGCATTCAAGTTACGCGCTTGGCGGTCACCTTTTTTTTTTTTTTTGTCTGCCAGAGCCGGTTAGTAACAAAGCAGCCGGGACTAATGAGACGGCGGTCACGTACAACTGAACTGAGCCAGTTTGACGCAGCTGAGATGTGGTCGGCGCTGAAATTAAGCGGCTCAGTTAAAGGATGGCGTAAAGAAATATAAATCAAGTTACGCGACTTGTTATCATCTATTTCCGGACGTAAAGACTTATAATTCAAAACTATAGTTATACTGACTTAACACATTGGCCCAGGACCGAAATCCCCACATTTCGAAGTTGCCCTCTGAAGGACTACTTACAATTCTAGAGACAGATCCAGCATGATAGTTCAAAGGTCAGTGGTGTCAGAATAGCTTGGCGCCTATAGGCGCTGAGCTATTCTGGCACAACCCTGAACTATCATGTTCGATCCGTGTCTTGCTGTGGTGTGTT
>BTPG01000002.1:74161979-74311979 GCA_036245525.1 Semisulcospira habei | reverse complement strand
TAGACTTGTGGCACAAAGTGAGAATCTTGTGATCATTTCTTTGCTTGACTGGAAGCCAGTGCAACTGCTTAAGGACTGCTGTGATATGCTCCCTTCTTTTGGTTCTTGTGACAATTCTGGTGGCAGTGTTCTGAACCAGTTGAAGACGTCTGAGTTGTTGCTCTGGCAGACCCCAAAGACAGCTGTTACAGTACTCCACTCTGGATAGGACAAGGGCAACGGCGATAGCATTTGCAGCTTTGGCTGTCAGGACAGGTCGTAGTTTTCCAAGGGAGCGAAGATGGAAGTAGCATCCCTTGACAACAGTACTTCCATGGTAAGACTGGTATCGACAAAGACACCAAGATCTTTGACAGTCTTGGAGAAAGGGATGAGAGACTCACCAACACGGATGGCATCAAGAGATTCCACACCCTGTTTGTTCTTGACTCCACTCAGAATTGCCTCAGTCTTATCAACATTTAACTTCAGCATATTGGTCGACATCCAGGACTTGATTTCTTGGCAGCACTACTCGATTTTCTGGACTGTCTGAGAAGCGGAGACACTGTCAGGATGAAATGAGTCATAGAGACCAGAGTTATCTGCAAACAACTGTCGTCCTAACCTGTACTTGTCAATCACACGTCCTAACTTAGTGGTGTAGACCGAGAACAGAACAGACCTGACCCTAAGACGGACCCTTGAGGGACCCCGCATACTAGCCGGGTTGACATCAGACGCCACACCATTAACACTGACGTACTGGAAGCTGTCCTCAAGGTACGACCGAAACCACTGTAAGACACAGTCCGTGATACCAAACTCAAGCTGAAATTTCTGCAGCAGTATCTGGTAATCTATGGTATCAAATAAGTGCCGCAGTGAGATCCAGCAGCACCAGGAGTGAGTGGTCACCACGATCAGCTGCACTGAGAAAGTCCTTTAAGACACGCAGCACTGCGGTCTCTGTATAATAACCTGGCCTGTATGCAGACTGAAATCCGGTAGCTGGTACCAGACACATGATCAGTCTATCGGCCACCACACGTTCTAAGAGCTTGGACAAATATGGAAGGTTTGATACTGGCCTATAATTCTTAAGCATCAGGGTCTAAGTTTGACTTCTTCAAGAGAGGAAGAATCACAGCAGTCTTAAAGGCTCCTGGAACAACACTGGTGAAGCGACTGCAGTTGATGATGTGAAGAATAACTTGACTGGCAGAAGAATGTCCAAATTCGCCAAGACTATTTTGGTGGGGATCGGGTCAACACAAGAGAACGTGGACTTGGATTTTGCAATGACTTTATGCAGTTGATCAGCAGAGACTGGCACAAACACTGAGAAAGGATCACCAGCAAAAGCGGATGAATGTTCCTGGCTTTCAGGTTTACCACTTGTGTTCTCCTTTAACAGCTGCTCTCTGACGGCACCCATCTTATCGTTAAAGAACTGGGACAGAGAGGCAGCAGCCAAGTCATGCTCATGTCAGGAAGAATAGATTTGGCCTCCTTGCCAAGCAGTCTGCTCACAATCCTGAACATTTTCCTAGGGTCAGAAGCGGCAGCATCAAGTTCAGACTGAATATGTGTACTCTTTGCCTGACGAACCACCTGTGTTCAGTGATTGCGTGCCTTTTTATACAAGTCATTGTGCACTTCTAGACAGGTTCTACGATACTGACACTGCATGATGACGCGCCTGTGTTGCAGCAAGAACATCGGAATTATACCGGCCATGAGGTATCAGGGCGAAAAGGAATTTGTTTTACAGTTTCTGGTGCATATTTGTCAAGAAGGGAAGTCCGCCATTGTGCAGTTGACGGTGGGGTCTTGATCAATGGTGAGTCACCAAGTTCACAACTTCCACATTCATTCCTTTGATGTTTCTAACCTGACTTTCAGCTTTGGAGACCTAGGTTTCGCCAGTCGCATGGAGAAAGTGATCAGAGAGCTGCATGTCCTTCACACACACCGTGTGAATAAGACTGGGTGACAGAGAAGAAGGGGCCTCCAAAATGTGACCTCGTTCGTGGGTTGATACACAGACTAACTGAGACACGTCTAGTGAATATTAAAGTGACCATGCAAGTACAACCAGTTTTTGTGTTGTGACCACAGGCGTACTTGAGAGGAAGAGTGAAAATTCCTCCCGAAATTCAGCATTTGTGTGCTTATTTATCTCTGATGGGGGAGGGTGGTACAAACAGAATAGCCTCACGACAGTCACTGATTTTTTTTAGAAATGGTGAAGTCAATGAAAAAGTAGTGAACATTTTTGTAGAGCAGAATCTCACATTCGGCATAGCCTGAACTCGTGTGAATCGATGAGAGCCACACCCCCACCACTTCAGTCTCAGTGAGCGTGGTTTATTGATGACGGCTGGAGGGGTCAATGTTGCGATGGTCACTTCATCCCCCTTTTCCTGTGTATGTGTGTGTGTGTGTGTGTGTGAGTGTGCGCGCGCGTGCGTGTGTATGTGTAATAATAATAATAATAATAATAATAATAATAATAATAATAATAATAATAATAAATTTATTTCAGTTTTTGCAGGCCATCAGGCCCATATGAACACAAAATACAATTTACAACCAGAAAATACAGGAAGGTGGTTGTAAAACACACTCATATAGCATTACATCAGCGCACATAAATAAACAAAAAACAAGAAAAGTTCAAAGCAAATCCCTCTAATTCCTTAATTTAAGGCAACCTGAAATATACATAGCAACTTTAAAGACCAGTTTATCATGTAGGTTTCCACACAGCAGCTGAACTTTAAGATCGGATGGGAATCTGTACTAAAACAGTGGAATGTACTTTTTACGTAAAGGGGCATATTTTGGACACTCGAACAGAAAATGACACAAATCTTCAGCCTTATGCCAATCACATGAATTACATTCTGGATTAGTGATGGGTTTTCCAAATCTGGATACTCCGTTTAAAGGTAAACGGTTACATCTAAGTAAACATATTGCCCGCCTGAGTTCACAAGAGTTCAGCTGCCCTATGTAACTGGCTCTAAGTATTTCTGGGTGGTAATGGCAGTATTCTGTGTTTGAGGTAAGGGATGCATGCCAGTCCTGTCGGAAACAATCCATCAGCCGATCTTTGAATATCTGAATGAACAGAGGAGTGTTTCCAACTGACTGCATTTCCCATACATACCCAAACCCGTGCATACACAATAGAGTCTTTATTTGCGTAGCCCAGTTCGATCTACCCGAAGCATCATGCGTGTGTATGTGTGTGTGTGTGTGTGTGTGTGTGTGTGTGTGTGTGTGTGTGTGTGTGTGTGCTGTGTGTGTGTTGACACGAGCATCTCCGGTGTTTGTGTACGTACAGACCTGAAATTTCAAGTTCACGGCGAGATGTATGAGTTTCGTCTTTTGCATGCTACGGAACGTGCTCAGGCTTCGACCAGCCCCGGCAATCTCAGACTTAGTCAACTAAGGCCGGCCCGTCAGTGACTCTAACCCAGCTTCTAGCTTTAGTTACGATTTACTGAAACAGTATTCGTTTTTCTTTGAAGCGGGGGTAGGGGGTGGGGGTGGGGGGAGGCGAACACACTGGTTGTCTCACTCGATTTGCTGTGCGATTAGCGCAGCGAATCGAGGGAGACAACCAGTGTAGAGGTCGAAGACCTAATACATTGGACGAGATGATCTCAAAGTCGGGCGACTTAATACTAGACGAGTTGGTTTCCGGGTAGGCCACGGTGACCGCGAGCTAGGCGATGTTGCTCAAACTTTAGCTGGAGAAGCCACGCGCACTTTCTGTGGCGGCGGCGGGAGGAGCAGATGACACAAACAAGTTTGGATTTCAAAAGTAAGTTCTTCTTTCGCCTTGCAAGCATGTACAAATATGTTTGAGAATGCATGATTTTGTATTGTTGCAACGCGTGTTTCAAAGCTGTAGTATAAGTGTTGAGACAGCCTGTCGCGTCTTCTGGACCATGCGAGATGGTGACGATTTTTTGTTTTGGCGCATCAGCTCATTACAGCTATGTGCAAACGTGCCATGAGAAAAAAAGGAAATCACCGTAAAAGGAGATGCAACAGTGTAAGACATCCACCGCAGAAAGATCAGGGCAAGCCAATGTTTATTGTGCACGCTGAACGTATCTCTATTGATTAGACTATGCTGATGCAGTGATCAGGTTTGTTACGGCCAAGTTCGTCTGACCACGAGGCAAACACAACAAAGGTGTTCAGACCAGTCACTAGTCCTTTACACTACAGTAGACCGACCCACTTTGTAATTGTATTTGGCTCCGCCCCTTTAGTGGGGGTCCGGCAAGAATGGAATGCGTGCTTCTTGGAAAGAGCGCGAATGTAGTCTGCAAGCATCGTAAAGCGCACTATTGGACGTTGACTTTTTTTTGCCATTTTTGTTAGGATGGCATAATTTAATTATCTTCTAAAGTGTACCATTTTTGGAGCTGTAAAATAATCAGTACAAACTAGGTATTGGGTTTAATCAGTACAGCAAGTGAGGATATTGTCAGGGGTCAGTCAAGAGATTATGTAGTTATTCGACCCAAAAGTTAATATTTTCTGCAGGAGCGGATCCCTTTTTGGGGTGTTTGGAACACCCCCCACCCCTTTTGATATTTTGGCGAATGATGTGTCTTAACATGCACCTGCCTTCTCTCCCCCTCCCCACCCCCCCGTCCCTCCCCGCCCCAATTTTTCGGCCTCTGGAAGAAATTTTTAGCATTGGGGAAGCCTTTTGTATCAGGTTGAAGGTCCCCAAAAACAAAAAGGTGGAACACCCCCCCCCCCTCCCCCCTCACCCACCCACATACCCAGAGGTAACTGATCAGCCCCTGTTATGGCATGAGCAGATCACCTCATTTTGCCAAATGAGTTGTGATTTTAATAAAATATAAAAGGTAGAGCTTGAAATTTTGCATGACCACACATTATATATTTTATGTGTTTACAGGCCGAAATTATGGGCGATCCTATACGTACATGTGAGCATATCCGCGCTACTAAGTCTCTAAAAGAAATTCTCGCGCAGGTGATCAGTACACTTTTCTAAAAGCCTAATCTACGAGCATCTCTTTTTCCCCTTGAAAACTTCTGCTAGTACTAGTCTGTTTACACCAATGAGGCATCTCTCACTCACTCTCACAGCCATGGGGACAGCGTACATGCAAGCTTCACACCCAGCTGACAGATCTAATTTATTAATCTATGATCTAATTTAGCACGAATGTGTCACACACATACTGACAGATCTATGATCCAGGTTAGCAGACCAGATACAAGTCTTTCATTTTATGTCATTCAGACTTGTATTTTAACCTTTTAACTACCAACTTTTTTCCCCTACAAATAGCCCTGTGTCCCTAACTTTTTTTTCATTCAAACCAAGTATAAATGGGGTACATAATTCAAACTGTAAGTCTGATGTTAATTCTGCTTCAAAATGTACCAAATGTTGACATGATTTTGGAAAATACATGATACAGTATATTTTTGTCATTTTAAGTGTCTGTGTGCCACAGTCTACCTGTCATATATCTCAGTAAAAGGTGCTAAACCATACCTCTGTCAGAAATTTAATCCAGAAAACAACAAAACTGGTTAGAAACATACCAGTGCCAGTGGCAGTCAGGAAGTCCCCACAGGTAACCACTCTACTCATTCCATCATACTGATCACGCACATAATTATATCTCATACCCGCAGCTGACAAGTCAGGTAGGTTTCAGAACTGTATTCAATTTTAAAGTTTTTGACGTAATTCCATCTGAAGAAAATATGAGAAAAATATTTTTGAATGTCAAAGAAACTCAACATAGGTCTAAACCATCACATGGCCAGTACTACACAGGGCAGAGTCATCTTCCACATTACACAAGTATGTACAGGTAGCTCTTCGTCATCGTTGATATCGGACTCAAAATTGGTAAGATCTTTAATGTGCACCTTAGCTGAAGTCTGATTCAGAATCATCTTCTCTGACGGAATTTGAACAAATATCATCCAGTAATGCTGTAGATTTAGGGTCGCATTCACTCTCCATGCTCAAGTCACGTTGTAAGCGAAACAGTCTCGAAAAACACCTAACTTTTGATTCAAAACAAACTCGAAAAGCACCCACATGTAGCGGAAACGGAAGTAGGCGTATCCCACAATGCATTGACTGTTAAAAGTTGGAATGGGTGCAGAATGAACCGGAACTGAGTGGAAAGTGAAAGTAGGTATGTATGGGCGGTACGGTCGTACATGGAGTGATATGTCAGAGGCGGAACTGGGCGGTATGGTAGTTAAAAGGTTAATCCATTACATCCCGAGGCTTTGCTTGTCCTGTGAAGGCTACATTACAGATTAGCAGATACATCAGCTGTTTTAGTTCAAGTGTGGTGCCAGAATAGCTTGGCGCCTGAGGCGCCAAGCTATTGTGGCGCCACACTTGAACTATCAGTTAAATTGATTTCAAGCATATCTGGATGAAAAGGGTGAAGCGCACTGTTTCGCCAGCATTATTGTAATACATACCAAGAACATAAACAGTCCCAAATTTTAGAGGCATCATCTAATGATTATGCACCATTTGCAGGAGATGGATTGACCATGATAATTCAAGGGCAGTGCCAGATTAGCTTGGTGCCAATTTGGCTACTAATTTGGATGACCACTCAGAAAGGTCAAAGGTCACACAAAGTTGGCAAGCGTGGAAAATTTGATTTTTTAGATAAATTGTAGTTTTTATCAAAGTTTTTGCATACTTTTTTGTTTTCAATAAAATTAGGCAGAAGGGTAGCTGGTGATAATGCCTTCTATGGTGAAGAGTACGACTGGGGTGTCCAAAGAGTGTGACATGGGTCTCTGATTTTGAACTTAAACATACGAGCATCATTTTGCATGATTGTGATATGTTTAGTCATAAGTAACATGCCCCCCAAAAAGAATTTCCCCATGAGCAGTCGTTTGGGTGTAATTGGCGAAAAACTGTTATGGTTTGTTAAACACATTTTCTAGCTTTCACAAAGTAGATTCATGCTGTATAAAATTATCATGTTGTTCTTTCCTTACTAGGCTATGCTTAAACTTCAAAGAAAGTTTGATGGGGTGAATAGATACACAATGGCGCAACACTGAAATTGTTTGAACATAACTTTACACCCAGCTATACATTTATGCAAAAAAATGCATAAATTATATTTAAAAAATTGTGTGTGGTATTAAACACACAATTTCAATTGCACATTGATAGATTCTAAACTATCCTAATTGAGATAAGTGTGAACACAGTAGCTATAAACTTTAAAAAATATTGGACAACTTGCTTATAAACAAAAATTTTGAAATCCTTGACAACACAGCAAAGAAAGTCAATTAAGATGGTGTGTTTTCTATTATTGTGTACTAAACTCTTGTAGATTACAGAATAATTTAGGAAAAATACACCATTCACAACATAGAATGAATTGAAGGCTAAAGTAAAAACAAGAAACACACAATGCTTGAACATAACTTTACACCGTGACGAACAAACTTAAGACAAGTTTAACTAACATGCATAAATCCGAAAATAACAAAACACTACTCAAGTGATGTGTTTTTAACAAATACACTTTTATTTATCCCAAAATTGTGTCTAAACGAGTAATGAAAGCAGCAAATACATATTGTAATTGTTTGTACATAACTTTACACCACAAGCTTCAAATTTAAGCAAAAAAGTACCTCCACAAATGGACAAGAACCAGAAAATAAAAATCACAAGCACCTGTAGCTTTCTACTACACGACGTGCCAGAGTGCACAACTGAAACACAAAAAGACTACAAATTGAAAGCTGAAACGACGACCGACGCTCAAAACGAGTGAAGAAGATCATTAAGACTACAAATTGAAAGCTGAAACGACGACCGACGCTCAAACCAAGTGAAGAAGATCAATAAGACTACAAATTGAAAGCTGAAACGACGACCGACGCTCAGAGTGAAGAAGATCATTAAGACTACAAATTGAACGCTGAAACGACGACCGACGCACAAACCGATTGAAGAAGACCAGTAAGACCACAACTTGAAAGCTGAAACGACGACCGAGGAATAATCACCTCCCTCACTGGGTGACCAGGCTGATATAACTTCACCCAACGAAGCAAACTAAGCTTCTCACCTCGGCCAAATAAGACGAGGTAAAAGAACACTTTCAGTAAAAACGTAAAAAATCATTAAAGAAACTTGCCCCAAAACCAGGGACAAACACATCTGACCCGATAAGTAAATCGGGGCTAAATGTAGGAGACTGAAACAACAACAGCCAAAAACTGCTGTGAATGTAGATGTCTCAAACGGTTTGGATCCGCTGACGAGAGGAGTACCGGCTACAAAAGCAAAACGTCCTCGAAACACACCTCATTCTTAAACACAAAAAATTGACTGACTTGTGATGAGAAAAGAGTGTGTCCGGCCAGGCCAGAATCAGGCTGAAACATTCATGTGTGCGATGTGAGCACCGTTTTTTCCAACACAGGTTTGAAATTGATAATACAAGGGAATAATGTGTGAAAATGGCAAGTTTGAACATAACTTTACAACCGAACATGTTAGTATTATCAACACTCAAGTCAAAATAAACGATAAAAATGGAAAATACATCAAATTATGTGGTCAGTAAACCCCAGCATTTACCAGTTTTAATAATTGTGTCTACAATGTTTTAACGCAAGTAGCAAAACAAAACTGTACATGTTTGTACATAACTTTACAACATGGGGTTTAAATCTCTGCACAATGTGAGAAAGAACCAAGTGAAAAAATTTAAAACTTTCAATACATTTTAGAACACCAACAATACATTTAACACTCTTGAAAACTGACGTTAGTTAGCCATTGCTCATGCTTGTTATGGGCTGTGTGACATCGGAGCTTACCTTTTGCCCAAATACCTCCGCAAATAAACGCTTTTCTGTACCACTTTCCAACAAATATAATCTAGCACATATTGATCTAAGTTTACCACGACCGATGGTTTTCAGCACACCACTGGCACAGAAAGTACTCATTTTAGTTAGCTTCATACTTGAGCTAAACATGGCAGAAACAAATTAAAATTGATCAAACCCAACCACTCTCCACTCGCGTGCGCTGTTGGAAAGTGGCAGGAAATCTACAGCCGACGCTATAATCATCCCCTACTTCTTGGATGTCATCTATTTCACTCAGGGTAAACAAATAGTCCTTGTTTTATCTGGTGAGGCTTAAGGAATTTGACCCTCAGAGGATCTACTCCGACAATCACTCCTGAAACAGAAAAAAGAGACTGCTTTATTTATGTTGCATAGTGATCACAGCGCTTTCTTGAAGCAACCCATAATTAACAAGCTTCCTGCTGATCAAGTTTCCTAAGGAAACTTCAAACTCCTTTTCTTTATTGGCCAGTGACAACCAGTCCCACTTACTTCGGCCGTACTTTTCAACCTTTTATCATTTTTCAATGTCTCCATCTCAAACATAAATGGAGCTAAAACATGTTAAAATCCACATTTTTCTGGTTTCAAATACTTTAAAAAGATTCCTGGCTGCTATCATTCGTAAGTACAAGTATGCTGATATAACCTTGCTCACCAGGGTACAACCTGTCAGGGTACTGCACTACGACACGAGTTTAGCATTCATTTTCTGGGTGCTTTCACGGCTGGGAAAGACCCTTCAGCCTCGGAAACTTTCGATTCAGGAACAAATCCTGAAGAACTGAAACAGAGAGGGTCAAATAATTTTAATTTGTGTCCATGTTTGCGACTTGTTTTTAGCTAGCATCAACCTAATATGTCTGGTTATTTTTCAACAGCTTTGTACTAAAATGGCTGCTTATTATTAAATTATGATGTATCATGGCAGCTATCAACCTTGGCTAGCACAACAAAGAGTAAAAGGCATGATCAGACCGTAACTTGGAAGACAATGTGTGAACTAAACACAACTGTGGCTGAACATAACTTTGACAACACATGATGTTGTCATGTTATGTACAAACTATTTAAAACAGAAAAATGTATATTCTGGGTTTAACAATTAATATTTTAGTACCCAAGCTGTATTTTCTTGAATAACAACTAGCAAAGTGGGCATCCAAAAGACAGTATACTAGGAATTGTGCTACAATAATGAACATAACTTTACACTTTACATGTCAGTCTAGTTTGTCAAGTTATGTTCACAGTCATCTAGCTAGAATAATAGTTTGTATATTAGTTACAATAGACAACATAATCAAACCAGTCTTCCACTTTAAAAGAGACTTACTATGAAGGAAAATGTTAGCTGAGCACTGTTTTAACTGTACATAACTTGACAACATAATTGTTGTTAAGTTATGTTCAAGGCATATTTCTTAAAAATTGTCATTTCTTGGGTGCAGAAAAGTTTTTAAAAAATGCACAGACTATCACTATCAGTACTTATCATAGAACACTAAACCATACAAAAATAGCATGAAGCACAGTGTAACAGAACTTTACAACCCAAACACCATAAGACATAAGACATAAGACATTTATTCACCAAGTAAAACGTTACAAGGATTTTTGTGTGACATGGCGACAGTAAAATACATCCTCACTTACTACACATGCATTCATCATGACATACTCAGTCGTCCTGTATACAGCACTAAGATAGATAAACACAATATTACACACATCAGTCCTATGTCACAATCATGGAATCACGTTGTTCCATGGATGGTGATGAACTGAGTACAGCTTCTGGAAAGAAACTGCATCTGAATCGAGAGGTTCTGGCTTTCAAAGCACGAAACCGCCGGCCAGAGGGCAGAGGCTCGAAGAGATGATTGGCTGGGTGTGACAGATCGCGAACGATTTTTCCTGCCTTCTTGGAGGCAGTCTTAACAATGTGCTCGAGCTGGTTCTTTTCTGTTGCGGTTGTGCTGCCATACCAGACAGTGATAGAGAAGCACAAGGTGCTCTCTATCACCGCGCGGTAGAACTGTGCCATGATACCTCTTGACATACCGAGTTTCCGCAGCTGTCTCAGAAAGTGGAGACGCTGTTGGCACTTTTTCACAATGGCCGTAGTGTTATTGTCCCAACCCAGATCGCTCGAGATGATGGAGCCGAGAAATTTAAACGAGTCGACTTGTTCTACGGTTTCCCCATTGATGACAAGGGGCAGTATCGGGACTTTGATTTGATGAAAGTCAATCACCACCTCTTTTGTCTTTGAGACATTCAGTTCCAGGTCATTTTCCGAGCACCAGTCGACCATTCTCCGAACCTCGAAGTGTTACGTCATGTTATGTTCAGTCCAATACTGTCAGAACAGGGTTATTCTTACTTAATCTTATTTTACATAATTAAAGTGTAAAGTAAAGTTAAAGTTATGAACAATCAAACAGCAGGAGCAAAAGACATTTACTCCATTTTGTATCAGGAACATTAAAGACAACAATACTGAATCGACGAAAATGTGTGATAATTGGTGTTCTTTTTAATCTTTGAAAATAAAGCTGTAATTGCCTGAACGTAACGCTGACAACCTTCAAAGTGTGTAAAGTTATGTACAAGCCGACACAACGGCAAGGTGACGGTAAAAGGTAATAATTATTGTTTCAAAGTGTTGCTGCCCTACAAAACTAATCCAAACATACATTACTTGTTCTGTTTTATCCTTTGAAATATTGAATATTGCATTCAGAAACTTGAACATAACTGTTACAACCAAAACTAAACCGTCATCATCGGATGGAGGCAAATTCCATCAAGTAATGTTTTCTTCCTTTGTTCAAAACACGTGGTCATTGAGCCGATTGATTTTACATTTGTTTGCGTCAACATTCATTTGAAGTAATTAGAAAAGCAGTACACTTACATTGCTTTTTTTAAACATTTATGGTGCTCAGTCATCAATTTTGCATGAACATAACCATTTACAACCAAAACTTACCTTCAACTTTGTCGCTTTCCTGCTCCATCGATGTCACCTGTACGTATCAGGTACGTAGGACTGACCAAATGCAAATCTCAAAATGGCCGTCGATTCCAGAAAATCACGCGCGTTGATGATGGCGAGATTTTTTCCCCGAGTTTGAACGTAACACAAAATATACAACTTTTGGGTTGAAGAAGTTTAAAACGCAGCCTTCTTTCAATTCTCAAAACTTACTTACGCCTGTCACCCCTACCCGGGTATAGGCCGTCGACGAGAGACCTCCAGCAACTCCTGTCCTGTGCTTCTCCTTCGATTCTACTCCAGGTGGTTCCCAGTCTCTTGATGTCTGCTTGGAGGTCTCGACGCCAGGAGTTTCTCGGCCTACCTCTTTTCCTCTTTCCCTGGGGGTTCCATGACAATGCCTGCCTAGTGATACTGGAAGCTGGCTTTCTCAGACTGTGACCGATCCATCCCCATCTTCTTCGCCCAATTTCATTCTCTGCTGTTATCTGCTCTGTTCTCTCCCAGAGTCTGACGTTGCTGATCTTCTCTGGCCAGTGGATTTTCAAAATTCTTCTAAGGCAACTGTTCATGAAGGTCTGTACTCTGTTGACTGTGGTTTTTGTCAATCTCCAAGTTTCTGCTCCATTTAGGAGAACTGCTTTTACATTGGAGTTGAAAATCCGGACTTTGGTGTGTTGTGACAGCTCTCTGGAACTCCACACTATTTTCAACTGGAGAAAGGCTGCTCTGGCTTTACCGATTCGTGCTCTGACATCTGCATCAGTGCCGCCTTTTTTTTCTATGATGCTCCCGAGATAGGTGAAGGACTCCACCTCCTCCAACGGGGTGCCAGCAAGCAAGACTGGTTCTTCCCTGGTTGCGTTCAGCCTCATTGTCTTTGTTTTCTGTTTGTGAATGGTGAGGCCCACTTGGGACGAGATGTCAGCAAGCCTCGTGGTCTTGTCCTGCATTTGTTGATGAGTGTGGGACAGTAATGCCAAGTCGTTTGCAAAATCGAGGTCGTCAAGCTGTGTCCACAGTGTCCACTGTATTCCACTTCGTCTGTGCTCTGTGGTCATCTTCATGACCCAGTCTATGGCCAGTAGGAAGAGGAACGGAGACAGCAGACACCCCTGCCTGACACCAGTTCTGACCTGGAGCTCTCTGGTGAACTGCCCTTCGTGGATCACGCGACATGTCATGCCATCATAGCTGCTCTTGATCAGGCGGACGAGCTTTGTGGGTACACCGTAGTGTCGTAGGAGTTTCCACAGAGTCTCTCGGTCCACGCTGTCAAATGCTTTCTCATAATCCACAAAGTTGACGTACAGTGGGGAGCTCCACTCCAGAGACTGTTCCACGATGATGCGGAGAGTGGCGATCTGGTCTGTACATGATCGGTTCTTCCTGAATCCTGCTTGCTGGTCTCTCAGCTGGGGGTCAACGGAGCTCTTCATTCTCTCTAGGATGATCCTGTTGAAGACCTTTCCTGGTACTGACAGCAAGGTGATTCCTCTGTAGTTGGAACACTTGCTGAGGTCGCCTTTCTTGGGAAGCTTGATTAGGTACCCCTCCTTCCAGTCAGCTGGCATCACCTCCTCTTCCCAGATCTTTCCAAACAGTGGGTACAGCATCTCAACTGTTGTCTCTAGGTCTGCTTTCAGAGACTCCGCTGGGATGCCATCTGGCCCTGCTGCTTTGCCATTCTTCAAAAATGCCACTGCTTTTCTGATCTCTTCCCAGCTGGGTCTGTCACAGCTGATGGGTAGGTCGGTCTCTGCCGGCTGGATGTCGGGGGGGTCGGGTGGGCTAGGTCTGTTCAGTAACTCTTCAAAATACTCGGCCCATCTGTCGAGTTGGTCTGCTCTGTCTGCAATAGGCTTGCCTTCTTTGTCTTTTACTGGTCTTTCTGTATGGCCATACTTACCCGACAATCTTCTGGTAATGTCGTAGAGCTGTTTCATGTTGCCGCTGCCTGCTGCCTTTTCTGCCTCTGCTGCCAGGCTGTCTGTGTAGGCCCTCTTGTCTGCCCTGATACTCCTCTTCACCTCGCGGTTGGCTTCCGAGTATTCCCCCTGTGCCCTTACTTTGGCTGCTCTCGTGCGACTTGTTGACCGCTGCTTTCTTCTGCTTCCTCGCTTCTATCTTCTTCAAGGTCTGTGCCGACAGCCAGTCCTTGTGGTGGTGTTTCCTGAACCCTACAGTGTCTTTGCAGGTTGAGTTCAGCGCCTCTCTAACTGCCTTCCACTGCTGCTCTGTGGTGACCGCCTCCTCTTCATTTACTAGCTCCTGTAACACTTGAAACCGGTTGGACAGCACCAGTTTGAACTCTTCTCTAACTCCAGTTTCTCTCAGGAGGCCTACATTATAGCGCTGTCTTCTTGTTGTCTCTGTGCGGCTTTTCTTTAGCTTGAGCTTCATTCTTAAGGTAAGCAGATGGTGGTCTGAGGCGACTTCTGCTCCCCTCCTCACTCGAACATCTTGAAGGGATCTTCTAAATTTCTTGCTAATGCAGATATGGTCTATTTGGTTCTCTGTTGTATGGTCAGGTGAGACCCAAGTTGCTTTGTGTATTCTTCTGTGTGGGAAGATGCTGCCTCCAATGACAAGTCGGTTTAGAGCACAAAAGTCTACAAACCTCTCCCCGTTCTCACTCATCTCCGAGCCTAGTCCCTGTCTCCCCATCACCTCTTTGTATCCGGTGTTGTCCTCCCCTATTTTGGCATTAAAATCGCCCATGACTATGGTGATGTCTCACTCCGCACATTTGTCCACGGCACTCTGGAGTCGGTCGTAGAACTCTTGTTTCTCTTCCTCGTCACTGTCATTGGTGGGCGCATAACACTGGATGACGTTCAGCTTGAGCTTTTTCTTGGTTCTAAAGGCTGCTGTTATAATTCTTGGCCCAAGAGGTTCCCAGCCCATCAGCGCTCTCTGTGCCACTGGTGACAGCATGAGTGCTACTCCTTCTGTATGGGGGGCATTCTCCTCTTCATGACCTGAATACAGAATCATCTCCCCACTTAACAGCCTTTTCTGGCCAGACTGCGTCCATCTGGCTTCACTGATGCCTAGCAGGGAAAGGTTGTACTTTTGCATTTCCGCTGCTATCTGGGCGGCCTTGCCGCTCTGGTACATGGTCTTGACGTTCCATGTGCCCATGGTTGTATCCCTGGATAGAGAGAGGCGGCTCGGTCCTGTGGCTTCCGAAGACTTCCGGCTTTCACCACAGGACGTCATAAGTCTTCTAGTAGAAGAACCTTCCTCCTCCAGGAAAGGAATTACTGTTAGTCTTTTCGTCGGCGTTTTTGTAGCTATTTCCTTTTTTGCAGGGTGGGGAAGCTACCCCCACGCCCAACCCCCTTACTAGGAGGACCAGGGGTTTTCTGTCGGGGTCACCTTCCCTTAGACCATGTTGGTTCACGGCACCTTATTTCATTCGGTGCACCCCTCTCACGAGGGACCCCCTATCCACCACCCAGGGGACGCGCCTCAACGCCGTATGGTCCCAGCGCGAGGCCAATTCTCAAAAGGATTTTGAATTTGTTTACGGTAATCAGAATGAAGAGTAATGTTGTCTAGGACATATGTTAATTAGGTGCTTCACGGTACGTTTTTTGTGTTCTGGGGCACAGCGCGATTCGGACGTGTGAAATTGACAACGCACGTTATGTTCATTCTAGCCTTTACTTGCCCTCAAACTACTTTAAACTTAGACACACGTAAAACTCGACGATATGGTAACAAAATAGTAACTTGCATTGGCTCTCTATAGGCCTAAACTTCGTTTCGAAATTCCATTTTATTCCCCGGAATTTTTTATCTGAAAGCGAACACACGTGTGTGATGTCATGTTTCAAAATTTTGGCTTCCGCTGCTCGATCGCACAAAACAATAAATAACTCTTTTATCCCATCGGACGTATGCAAAAATGACACAGGATTAGATGGTATGTTCAATTTCTAACCAGTTGAGATATGGTTGTGTGAGATGCATGCCTGATTTTGAGTTTGAAGGCTTTGTTTTGTCAGTCAGGTAGCGAAACCGGCACTCGATGCCTAGTCGTACTCTTGACCCTATGCATATTTATTTAGTCAACCCCTTACAGAGGTCAAGGGTCAAAGATGGTAGAACAATTTGTGAAAAATGCATATTTTGTGAAAACTCGGATTTTGCTGGTACAAAAGCCAACCCTGTATTTATGTTTAGACACATGAACACTTGCTCTTTTCGTTGACCTTTTGGAAAGATCAAGGTCGCAAAGGTCCGGTCCTTTTCACATTCTACACCTCTGCCCTGTCCAACATCATCCAGTCTCACCAAATACACCACCACCTCTACGCTGACGACTCACAATACTAGACAAAGACAAACTCGACAACACTCAGTCACTACTGACTTGCACGGCTGACTGCTATGAAGACGTGAAAAACTGGATGACAGCAAACAAGCTTAAACTGAACGACGACAAAACGGAAGCCATGCTGGTAGGCACTCGCCAGAAACTTTCCCAGCTCCCTCCCTCTCTCCACCTTCAACTCGACAGCACCCCCATCTCCGTCTCTGACTCGGCCAAAAACCTCGGCGTTATCCTCGATTCCGCTCTTTCCATGACCAGCTTCATCTCCACCGCATCAGTCAGATCAGAAAATACCTCACTATCAAAGCTGCCACCAAACTTGCTGTCTCTCTCATCCTATCTCGCATCGACTACTGCAACTCTCTTCTTTCCGGCCTCCCTCACTCCAACACTTTCACTCTCCAGCGTGTCCAGAACAATGCTGCCCGCCTCGTCCTCAGAAAAAAAAATCCAACCACATCACTCCCCTGCTCAAACTCCTTCACTGGCTTCCCATCCCACAACGCACCCAATACAAGATTCTGTCTCTCTGCTACAAATCCCTTAACAACTGCGCTCCTGCCTATCTCTCCAACTTACTTCACCCCTACATTCCTTCCCGCTCCCTCCTCTCCGCCTCCGACCCTCCACATCCACCGCACCAAACTCGGCAAAAACTCGATCCACAATTTCAATCGTCATTGCTAAAATGAAAAGCGGCAAGATGTCGAAGTGTCGAACGAGGGACTGTGATGCCTCTACAAAGTCTTTTTCAAAGAAAAAGAAGATGGAACATATTTCTGGACAGATACAAGAAAATTCCATGGATAGAGGCTTCTGCTGCAGGAAACACTATATGTGCAAGATGTGCCTACTACAAGGCTGATTATTCCATTGTGCACTCAGCTGTGTATGACATCGAGCGCCATTGTGAAAAAATAAACGGCACAAACTCCAGGCATGGGAATTGTCCGCGAAATTTCGGGGAAAAAAAAATCGTCCGCGAAAAAAAAAAAAGGCGTTAACGCGAAAAACTATTGTGGGTAGCAAAACAAGCAAAGCATCGGTTTTACTCGGGGACAGAATATGACCCGGCAGGCTGTGTCCTCAAGGAAACAAGATACCTTCCCCCCCCCCTCCCCTCCCCCCCCCCTTTGATATTTTGGCCCTCGCGGAAAGAAGATCTTGGGCAATTCCCATGCCTGAAACTCAATGAGGCAGCTGCGAAAATGGCTGCTCAGTGCTCATCCGTTACAAAATTCATACCGTCACAGAGTATCAAGACTGATGAAGAGTCTGTGATCAGAGCAGTAAGTAATGCTGACTGAATTGATAGTTCAAAACAATCTGCCTCTGTCCACTGCTGATGCCATCTTTCGAACAGAGGCCTTTCCAGACTCTAAGATAGCGCAAAACTATTCTTTTTTTGATTAGTATATCAAGATAATCAGTTGTGGCTCAAAGGTGAGAATTTGATCTTCCAATAGACTGTGAGTTAACCGAACATGTTAATAAGCATTGCCCATCCCTGTGACTGAATGTAAAGTTGATTCAGAACTGAGTGCAGAGCTGATTTTTCGTGTTTAGCAAACTGTGACCAATGAGCCTATCTCTGTCCTCTGATTTTTAGTGCAAAAGTTACAATTGGTGTGAATCATACCCGCTGTGACTAAAATGTACTGAGCTTCGTCTTATCTTCTGATTCTGAATTGTAAATCTGGTCACATGGAGAGCTTGGAACACAGAACATGGCATGTCCTAAAATTTTGGTAAGTTTGTTTTGAAAGCGTGTTCACTAGTACACAATTTTTTGGAGAAGTACACAATTTTTTCCCATGCCGGCATGAGTACACAAATCTAAAATAGGGGGTAAACAGGTCTGTGAATACTATCAAATCCTCTTTAAGATGGCGGCTGGGTAGTGTCAGAATAGCTTGATGCCTCTAGGCGCCAAGCTATTCTGGCACCACCCTTTTGTCTCGTGGGGAACTTCCTGGGCCCTATAAATAGCTTTTACCTTGGCTCTTACGCTTGGTGGAGATTGACAGCGCATACGCTTAAGTTAAAACAGACACAAAAGTGATGTAATCACTAATAAAATAACAACTGTAGCCGCTCATTAGGAGGCTTACACATTTTATATCGGGTGTTGATATCCATCAAACAGATCTAAACAATGTTGAGACTGCTTCAGGAGCACTTGGGACCTTTAACCCTCCAGTATGCAGTCACTAATAGTATTAACCCATATACTGAGCTTCATATGTATTTGTGCCATATATAAGCTGCATTATTGTACTTACACTTACAGATAAGGATACAAAAGGGTGGTGCCAGAATAGCTTGGCACTCAGAGGCATCAAGCTATTCTGGCACTACCCTTGAACTATTTAGTCAAACTTATTTCACACACTGGTGTATTCCGAATGATGAGGGTTAATATCATTCACACTGGTAACGCTGACTGAATGCGCAAGGTGGCTCTTTCCTCATCATGAATAATGCATCCTATCTTTCAGCAAGAGGTACAGACTTTCATGAGCCCCTGCGGCTTGCACTGCAGGGGCTCATGTAAATCTATGCCTCTTTTTCACTGTTTGTCTTGTACTTGTAGGATTCTTTTCTGAGAGTCAGTCTGACTTGCGGCGGGAAATATTTAAGGGTCACAAATTGAAACGGAGTATAATCCAAGAAAATTTGTCTGCATCAGATTGCCTTGTATGTGTGTCCGAATGCAGAGCTTTGTGTGGTCGGGACCAAAAATTAACCCTTTCTGTGTCTGTAGCCATTTTAGTCACAATGATTGCTATAGGAATCATGACTAAAACCGCTACGAACATGCAAGGGGTTAACCCATTCAGCCATGACGCACTACAGCAGGAGATCAGATGGATCGACCATGATAATTCAAGGGTAGTGCAGTTTGGTGCAGACAGGCGCCAAACTAATCTGGCACTACCCTTGAATTATCATGGTCGATCCATCTCTTGTAACAGGTGCATAGTCATTAGATGACGCCTCCAAAATTTGGGAAATATGTGCGCCGGGCTGAATGAGTTAACAAGTGATACTGGTGAACTTTTGCATACATGCATTTATTCACATGTCCTGTCTTTCAGTGGGACTGGATCTTTGTGGACGCGCTCGATGTGAGTGTGACAGCATCCCACCACCCTACAGGATCAGTACTTGGCCTAATTGCCATGAATGAACACACGATGGGACTTGAAAATCACTTCTTCAATTGTGAGTACAAAAACCGCAAGCCCCTGTGATTCCACTTGTTTTTTTTAACATAGATTAAATTCTTTATCGTATGCACCACAAGTTCGCTCTGATTCGGTTGTGAGGTAGAAAAAGATTGCCTGTGGTTGACATGCAGACTGTTGTATTTTAAAACAATCCTTTAGAACGTATTTTTTCTGTCTTCTTAAGCCCTTTCGAAGCTGTGAACTAAATCATGCCTTCTCTTGAATTTGTGGATCCAAAAATAACTGATTTGACAGCAAGAGGCATAGAATCTCATGAGCCCCATAAAATGGGCTCAAAAGAAATCTATGTCTCTTGCAGATGATAGGGTATAGACTTTATGTTAACAGAAAATTCTCCGTATTTGACCGAGAAAGTTTGAGTGGACAAAAAAAAAAAAAAAAAATAGAAAGCTCGGGGTGGACAAATCTTGAGGGGAAAAAACCAAACTTATTGCTGCTGTGTTTTCAGTATGAGACGGACTGTATGGCACATGGGATGGATTTTTTTATGCATGTCCCAATGACGGACAATTTTAAATCCTAGTGGAAAGCCTGAAAATTGCACATGAGTGACTTTTTACCAGTGGCATGAAGTTTGCCATGTTTGCATTCTTCAGACATTTGAAGTACAATATTTGATTCGAGTTTGCAGGCTGTTGCTTTGTGTCCAGCTCAAGTCATAGCATCTTGCCATTCATGACTAGCATAATTTGTCTATTGATCCAGGCTTTCTTTCCGTTAGCAGATAATTCTCTGTATTTGACAAATTTTAACAGGGATGGAAAAATGGAAGGGCAGCCCTGAAAATGGCGAGTAATTTACTCGCCATGGTGAGTGAAACAAAAATTTGGCGAGTAAAAAACAATACACACTCGCCAAATGCGAGTGCGTTCGTGCGTTTTTCAATTCAACGCGAACCGCCAGCCGAACATCAGGTACGCTGGCGCGTGACCTGACCGCACCGCGAGCCCCCTCTAATAACACTTTGCGGCAGTAGCCGAACACCTCACTCGAACTGTGCATGCCATAACAGTGGTCGGTGATAGTCGTTCTATTTTTAGTAATGAATTGGTTCGTTTAGCCGCTCACTCAGTCGCGGCTGCGTTCAGAATCGACCCGACGCCGGGGTCCGTGCGAGTGTAACAGGGCGGGCAAACTGTTAGTTTATGTGTGATGTCAGCATGTTATTACAAAGTGCGCACTACATGTTGAACACGTTACTTGCTGTGAAGCCACCATACATACTATTATGGGATACGGCATCGTGCGTTTCACTTTCGATCTTGACCGAAGTACATTGCGGAGAAAAAGCAAAGGAATCTGGAATGCTTCGGATTCTTCAATCCGGCACCGTCTGATCTTGATAATCGCTAAGAAGAAAGTTGCATTTCAATGACACCGCCATCTCCATCGACAAGCGACAGTACCGGAAATGCTACCCCTGGGTTGTGTGGCCACACAAGGCAATTGCTTCCGGTGCATGTAGTAACTTTTCCGCCAGAAATAAATTTCCTCCCTTTTTGCCATTTTTTTCAGTAGGGAGTAAAACTTCAATTGTGTGCCTTTTTTTTGTGGTTTGAGCAACAAAAGGCATGACAGGTGGTGTGAAAAAGAGCAAAATCTGGGTAATTTTAGTCAACCTAGTGTGTTCATGGGAGCCTAATGGGGCATGTGCACGGTTGTATGCAGGCTTGCAGATGACAGTTTTGTCATGGGGTACTTAGTGCATTTGAGTGTTGTGAAAAACGCTAACTCTTAATTTTTGTAAGAATTGCTGAAAATGTTTCTCCTGTGATGTGCTCCGCGTGGATTTTTTGTTTTGGCAGAAAAGTTCTTCGTTCATAGTTTTATGCTGCAAGAGGATAACAGTGTGTGAAAAGGGGGCGTAACCTAATTGCCCTGTGTGGCACCGCCGCTACGATGCAGTTTTCAGAGTTCATGGCTGTGCTGCGTGTATTTCCATGGCTAAAGCACGACGGCACTCGAATGGCATGCGCAATGAGCACTGAGGCAAACTCAAAAAAGCAAGTCCAGAAATTTGAACAGAAATAAATTTGTCAGTTTTTTTTAATTTTTATCGTGGTCGATCCATCTTCTGGTACACAGTTATTAAGCAAAAATTGGTGAAACACGTCTTTCTAAGTGGTTAAACGCGTTGAAACAAACTTTTAAGTACATCACCACACACACACACACACACACACACACACACACACACACACACACACACACACACACACACACACACACACGCACAGAGTTTAGACAAGTCACACTTTGGTTGTCAATCTGCCGCGGCGTTCAGCAGAAAATGCTATATTCTCTTTTACAATACATTATCAAACGATCGTACAAATAAATAAATAGATATATGTTTTTCTGTGTGTGAGAGAGCGAGGGAGACAGGCTTTTGCGCGATAGCTCACCAGTTAAAGAATCGGTATCATGGAAAGGACACGCACACACTGTCGCAACACATTAAAGAGGAGAGAGCGAAATGAGTTAATTTATTTTAAGGAACATACAGATGATGCAGTTTTTCTTAAATAAATCTGCGGACCCTCTATAATGCTAGGATGTGTACCCTCTAAAATTTATACCTGGGGGTCAATGTTCATAATTATGTTATAATGTTTTATGTCTTGTTTGTACTATTTGTTATAAATATACCACAACCAAATTTCTCTTTTCGAGATAATAAAGTACTCTTATTCTTATTCTTACAGACCCTTTAACCTGTTGTGAAAACAGAAGCCCAGCTCTACTTACAAAAAAATAAATAAATAAAAATCCCACCACAGTTCACATGGGGACTTTGTAAGTTATTTTTCTCCACTTGATACTATCAAAAGCCTGAAGTCAGCACATAAACATTAACTTGGTTATGATTGTCTGTTCAAATATTTGTTCTCAATGCCTTTGGCAGAAAACACTCTCTAACATTGGGCGTCAAACACTTGCGCTACATTATATTGTTGAGTTGGGCTATTTTCAGTAGTAAAATTTTCAGTTTTGGCTAGTAACATTTTCAGTTTGGCTAGTAAAACTTGGAAGTCACTAGCCAAAGGCTGGTGGGCAAAATTTTAGACTTTCAGGGCTGAAGGCTGTCTGTCATAAGGGCTTGCAAATCTAGTCCTGGATTTGTAGACTGTCGCAATGTCTGGGTGGTTTAAATGCACACGCCCTACTCCACCACACCCCCTTGTCTCTCTTGGCTTGACTTCGCGAACGAAGATTCTATAGGGCTTGCCCACGTCGTCTGCAGGCATTTTCGTGGCTGCGGAGGCCAATCCGGAACAGGCAGGTTCGACCGCAGTGGCTGCAGGGGAAGGTCTGGTCAGGGTTCTGAGTTACGACAACTCTGTTTTTTCTTCTGAGCCGCTTGTCCTTAAGGTTAGCTCTGCGAGAGTCCTCAAAGGAGACGGCTGCCTTGTGAATGGTGGAGCGCCAGGTGTCACGGTCCGCAGCAAGCGAAGACCACTGACGGTGGTCGATTTGGCAGGCACTAAGTGTCTTCTTGAGACCGTCTTTGTATCTCTTCTTTGGTGCCCCTCTGTCTCGGTGTCCAGTGGCGAGCTCGCCGAACAGAGTGATCTTGGGTAGGCGATGATCCTCCATCCTGGAGACGTGCCCCGCCCAGCGAAGCTGTGTCCGCAGCAACAAAGCCTCGATGCTCACAGTTTCCGCCTGTTCAAGGACCTCGACGTTGGTGACATAGTCACTCCAGTGAATGCTGAGGATGGTACGCAGGCAGCGCTGGTGAAAGCGTTCGAGGAGTCGTAGTTAGCTGCGGTAGAGGGCCCAGGACTCGGAACCGTACAGCAGGGTGGTGAGGACGACAGCTCTGTACACGCTGATCTTGGTGCCTTTTTTCAGCTGTTGATTGTGCCACACCCGCTTGAATAGTCACCCGAAAGCACTGTTCGCTTTTGCCAGCCTGTTGTCCAGCTCCTTGTCCAGCTTGGCGTCTGACGTGATGATGCAGCCAAGGTAGGTAAACTGGTGTACAGACTTCAGTTCGGACTCGCCGATGGTGATGTGGGGAGGGCGATGCTCTTCCTTGGGTGCCGGCTGATGAAGGACCTCTGTCTTTTTCAAACTGACCTCACTCTTGGCAGCTGTACCATCAATACTTATGTACTTACCCAGGCCGTGTTTAAGGTATAAAACGGACTGTAGAGCGGCTGGGGCTTATTTTTTGTCATGCTGCCTGTACCGATAATGGACGTTTAAAAATCCTAGCAGAAAGCCTGTGATTTATTTATTTATACTCGTTACCATGAACTTCTTCATGAACGTCCTAGTACATTGTGTTTAGTTATGCATCTTATCTTTCAGGAGGACTGCATCATGGCTGGTGTGACAATACTCCCCCACACAATAGAATCTCAACTCCACTGCCCTGCACAATGACGTAGACATTGGACCTTGAAAACCTCTTCTCTCATGGTGAGCGTAAGGAAATAGATATGGTCCCTAACACATAAAGGCCTGTTGTTGCGACGGTATGTGGATCGACCATGATAGTGGTAGCTTGGTGCCTACAGGCGCCAAGCTATTCTGACATCACCCTTGAACTATCGTGGTTGATCAGTCTCCATAACTGTGATGTAGACTTCAGTGGACATTTACAACAACTGATAATATCATAGTCAGGTTGATGACAAATTGGAAGTAGGTAAAAAAAACTGGAAAGGGGGGGGGGGGGGTGCGGGGGGAGGCTTGTGACGGTGGATTCAAGCATGTGCAGGTGATATGTTGTGTTTGTCCATGTTTTTATCCATGTTTTCATCATAATATCTGAAACCCCCACCCGGGTCTGCCCTGGGGGACTTGGGTGGGGTTAGGTATTTTTTAGTTCCCAGGGTCACCCTGGTCAGCCCCACAGGGTGGGTTTTTCTCTCTATTCTGGGGCATGTGTTTCTGTCTACCCTTTGTCCATTCACCTGTATTTGCCTTTTTAAAACTCTCCCTACTGTCTGCACTGCCTGTAGCTCTTGATATTGAATGTGTGTTGCTAAATGGTCTTAGCTTAATTTAGGCCCCATGTGTTAGGTTTATTTAATGTATTTGACTGGCTGGCGACATACATTCAATGTTCTGTTTATTTTTTTTTTCACAAGCAGTGCAGGCACGTCCTGAGAAAGCCTTGTTGCTGTCGGGACGTTAAGCAATGTACAATCAATCAATCAATCATAATATCTGAAGTCTTGGCCTATCTCTGATTTCAGAGTCTGTTACAACACCCTAGCGGCTAGCCGGCCCATATACTCTTGAGCTGTGTCATGCAGAAATTGGGTCAGCAAATGAGCAATGCATTCCATGATAGTCCAAGGGTTGTACCAGATCAGCTTGGCACCTTTCCCAGGTGTGAAACAGATATGGCACTACCATGGAATTGTCATGGCCACAGAGAGAGATCGCTTTTGTACCACCCCAGGTGTTAAGTAAATAATGACACAACCATTGAATTTTCATGGCCAGCCAATCACCCTCTGTGGTGTCATAAGGATGAGTGTGCTACAAGGGTACAATACAGCAGAACCGGTTTTGAGTGACCACTCTCAGATACCACCTGCCATTAAGAACCATCATTAACCCTCTTAACCCGAAGGCCCCATTTTCCAAATTTTGGGGTTGCCACCTGACAACTATGTACCAGTTGCAGGAGCTGGATGGACCATGATAATTCAAGGGCAGTGCACCTTCAGGCGCCAAGCTAATCTGGCACTACCCTTGAATTATCACAGTCCGTCCAGCTCTTGCAGTAGGGTCTTGAGGCTACAGGGGTTAAGGTGGCTGTGGCCACCTAAATGATGGTCTTTAACCTTTAGCACTCTGCTTTCCGCTGGCAGTTCTTTTCCCTGCAGCAGCATTCTTTTTGAGTGGGCTAAACCCAACGCTACCCTACTTACTTCAAAAGCCTACAACTTTTTCATTTTTCTATGTATGATTGTGGAATTTGGCATGTATGTAAATAAATGAATCAAGATTATGTCACAATTCTTAAAACTGTTGTCTGTGTTATTCTAACAAAAAAACAAAAATCAATGCTTACTACGCACCGTTTCCGCGTTCACTAGCACTCGATTCAGAATCACTCCTCTGCCCATCACCACCATCTCCCACCCCCCCCCCCCCCCCCCCCCCCCCCCCCCCCCCCCCCGGTCGATCTCAAGTCTTCTGGCAAAAAGCCAAGAAAGTCTTCATCATCGGAATCTGACTCCATAAAAGTATTCCTTGATGAATGCTTCTAACTCCTCATCGGTCATCTTCTGTCAAAATGAAGCTGTCAGAACAAACTCTCGCTTAGAAAATTCGAATCGCTCTAACACTCTCGAAGTTAGCAAGATGGCCGATATAAAACGGAAGCAAGCCTCATTTACAATCACCCACAATCCTTTGCAAAGGCTTCGTAGCAACCCAGTGTGTTTACCATAGCCGATTACGAGCAGACCACACGGTGACGACATATGTCGCCATCCCATAATGGAGCAAGATGGCGGCTGGCGACAGATGTCGCCACCAGCATGCTAAAGGTTAAGGACAGGTGGCACTTTTTCCCCTTCAAATTTAGAATTCTTTTCAGAGAGCTCCTGTCTTTCAAGAGCACCATTTCTTGCACACACACAAAAAAATGGTGGTTGCTAAGAAGTCATGTTGTAATCAGTGATATTCTGTAGTGTACGCGAACTGAAGTCATGATTATCACAACTTCAGTTTGCTTACATTACAGAAAAGTGCAGAATATGTTTTTGTCCTCCTCCACAGTAAGGGGCTGTTCCTTATCATCTGGATGGCTGCCGTCAGCGGTCACAGTAACCTAACCATGGAGCATCATTGCTGCGTAGGCTTCAAACCCCTGCCCACGCTGAGTGTGACCAAGGCAGCTGGATTAATCAGCAACCCTGGTCGTGAGTACGTCTGCGCTTGTGATAAAATCAGGAAAGAAGACTCTTGGAAGTTAGAGTTCTAGAGGCCATCGTCGTGATGAGAATTGGCACCAAAATGATCTGTGATCTAGCCTAATTCTTCCTGATCTGCAGGTAGTAGGTTGCTGGATTTTCAAGAATTCAGAAGACGTGCAAGTCTAGCTTCCATTTTTTGCGTGGTTTGAAACACGGAAAGCAATGGGGGAATAGGAATAGAGTTTCTTTCCTTATCCCTTGCCCTATTGGAATGCATGTAACTTCATCATTTATTGCATTGCTGATGGCCCAGACAGTGGCAGCTATCCTGACACTAAGTGACAGGTCAGCAGCCAGCGCCTCAAAGCAATGCATCAGGGGCCAGTCGCATGAGTGAGCTTAGTCCTGCGTCAGCCACTAAGCAAGGTGCTCTGCTTTAGCATTGCTCTGTGGCGGGCGCAGGACTAAGCTCACACAGGCAACTTACCTAAAATCAGTAAGGTCATGAAAGAGTTGTCTTGCATAGTCCATAACATTGTTGCTGATGGAATTTGGTGGATGGTCTGTGCTGTCGTGCATAGTTGACAGTCAGAAGTCCGGGAGACTTGATTCAGCTTTTTCGAAGTCCCAGAAAGTTGAATTTCAGCTCCTTAGTTTAGACAGAGCAGTCTTTCAGCCGGCCTGTTCCATCTGCAAGAGGCATACATTTTCATGAGCCCCTGCTTGCGCAGGGGCTCATGAGAATTTATGCCTCTTACTGGCCATGGATCATGGGGCATAGATAATCTATGGCCCTGTTTTTAGTCATTTCAGTTTTTCACACTGTCACCCGTGAATCACTATCATTCAACCCACAAAGCAGTGTTTTTTTTGTAACTGTTGCACATGATGCTGCAAGTGTTATTCATGTTTAAATTAGCGATTTGATTTGTTTTATTACTTTTACATTGCATTGTGTAACGCTGGCCTTTGACTTTGGACCGTACGGTTCTCGGCCTAGCGCTGTATGGTTCAGAATCACGCACCTGCACCCAGCAGTATTTATTTCCTGTTTCCCGATGCATGATTGTAAAACCTGTCCCCATCTGAAGTGTTAATAATAATACATAGTTTTTATATAGCGCCCTTCCCCACGAACAGCAAGCTCGGAGCGCTTTACGGAGCGTTTATACATTCAATCGAACACCCACTGGCCTTTTTTTTGTTGTTGTTGATATTGTGTAATTGTGAAACCCATGTAACCCTTTGACTCCCAGAACTAAATGACTTCCAAAGGGTTAAAAACAATTTATTTCATTCTTCAGCAGAGATGTATTGTACGAGCAATGTAAGGGTAAAAAAAGAGCAGTTTTTGCTTTCAAATACTAATACATGAGGTACATGGGTTCAACAGAGGCTTTGATCTTTTTGGCCCTTTGTAGCGATGATTTCGATGCACAGCAGCAATCACCGTGACAGAAAACGCTACCGACGGCCAAAAGGTTAACATGTCTGCCAATGGTACTAGTGGCCACATATATGCACATGCAGTTCCGATGAGTCATTTGAGTCTTAGCTGTCGGCTGTGGCTGGAGATGCTCCTTTGGTACCCAGACCATTTAAATGTAAAGCTCTAACTAACCTGTGCGCGTTACTCAAGGCATCAGTGAGGAACCTCATGTTCAAGGGGGAAAAAATGGGATCCCTGTTCAGGGTGTATGCGTGTAAATTGCTTGCATTGCCATTTACAATTATGTGAGGACCCGAGTGAAGTCCTGCTCAGCCTGAACTATTTAGGTTATTGCTAAAGTGTTCTTGACAGACATGATCCGCATGATATTAACCCATTTAGTCTTGACACATTTTAGCTGGAGATAGATCGACTAGGATAATTCAAGGGTAGTGCCAGATTAGCTTGGCACCATCATCCGCCAAGCTAATCTGGCACTACCCTTGATTTATCATGGTCGACCCATCACCTGCTACTAGTGCTTTATGTAGGGTGGCACTTGGGTGAAGTGGGTTGTGACTGAATCAATGAACGCAAGATAATCTTGAGCTTTACGTCATTGTTTCCTTAACCTCTGCCTGTGTTTTTTTTAAGCGTACTGTAATAATGATCGACATAATATTAACCCATTTGTGACCAGATATATATAGAGGGCATGCATTGTGCAAAATTAAGATTTATTATTGGTATATTTGGTTATGCTCCCTTGATGGTTGGTTAGTTCGGGTTTAACGTCCACAGCACCGAGGTGATCATGGACGGCCCTGACGGGCGGGTTATGGGGAACAGGGAAATTTATTGCCTATGCCTATGGAGACGACCTGAACACTGATCAACTCAGGCGCACCCCAACTGTGCCACTTTGATTTACCAGGACCTTTCAACGGACATTACTTACTTACTTACGCCTGTCACCCCTACCCGGGTATAGGCCGTCGACGAGAGACCTCCAGCAACTCCTGTCCTGTGCTTCTCCTTCGATTCTACTCCAGGTGGTTCCCAGTCTCTTGATGTCTGCTTGGAGGTCTCGACGCCAGGAGTGTCTCGGCCTACCTCTTTTCCTCTTTCCCTGGGGGTTGGTTGTATCCCTGGATAGAGAGAGGCGGCTCGGTCCTGTGGCTTCCGAAGTCACCACAGGACGTCATAAGTCTTCTAGTAGAAGAACCTTCCTCCTCCAGGAAAGGAATTACTGTTAGTCATTTCGTCGGCGTTTTTGTAGCTATTTCCTTTTTTGCAGGGTGGGGAAGCTACCCCCACGCCCAACCCCCTTACTAGGAGGACCAGGGGTTTTCTGTCGGGGTCACCTTCCCTTAGACCATGTTGGTTCACGGCACCTTATTTCATTCGGTGCACCCCTCTCACAAGGGACCCCCTATCCACCACCCAGGGGACGCGCCTCAACGCCGTATGGTCCCAGCGCGAGGTTTCAACGGACATGCTATTGAACAAATCCGTTTTTTACCCCTGGATTGTGAGTCTAGCTACCGGGGCCGGGACGGGATTCGAACCCACGACCCGGTACTCCCTTGAAACTATAGTGTTTGCACTATCTAAAACCATACATAAGAAGTTGCAGGTGTTCTGTAGGCATGTCAAAAATGGTGGTCAAGTGGAAGTAGTTGAAAGTGACACAGAAAAGTGCAAGTCTTCAAGAATGTTATAAAATTAAGCACAGAAAATTTAGTAAAGTTTCATTTCCTGTGTCACATACAACATATACTGGATACAAACAAATACAATAGAGAAAGAACAAATACACATTTAATGAAGAAACACACTTTTTATTTTAAAACAATGTTCACCAGCCAAACTGTACATGAAATTTTGTTGGTATTAGTGGTGACAGTGTTTTTTTACAGAATGTGTATGTTGAACGTGACGAAATATGAGGACATGAGAAACAACAACACTTAAACTCTTTCTTACCACAAAAGCACTTGTTTTAAAATAAAATCAAGTTCAAAGGCTTATTTCTTAGCATTACAGTCCATATTTATGATATTATTGGCATATATACTGGTTTTATGCAAAAAGCATGTCGTATGTGATGAAATATTTGAGGACATGAAAAAAGACCACCAAAGCATTTTTCTACTCGCAATCACTTGAAACTATATTTTCTTTTCCAACTACTGTTTCTCAACATAAAATCTCATAAATGAAGACAAGATTATGGTTTCATACATCATTTGTGCATAAAACGTGATGAAATCTTGGTGTACATGTAGAGTATTTTTCAACACACTTAAGTCTACTCACGTAAATATGCAATCACAAGAACTCATTTCTAACCACTCTTTATAAGCATACCATCCTATAACTGAAGAAATGTTGCCACATAAACTAATTTCACACAAAAAAGACGCTCATATAGTGTACACCGTAAATTAATGGACACCATAAAGAAAGAGGTAATTAAACGCAGTTGCTGACCCAAAACAAACCCCACAATTTTCACTTCTCAGCACTGTTTCTTAGCACATCACCCAGTAAGTGATACCTGAAAAATAATTAGCGCATTGCTTGATTTATACATGCACCTATGATGAGGTTTTTCAGCTTTCGACAACAAAAGCCAGTCTCTGCATGACAAAAAATGTTCACAAAAGTGAGGAGGGTAATATCTGGAGGGGTCCTCTCAGATTGCGGAGGGCTTGTTTCTGGCCAGGGATGAGTGAGTGCATTCTAGGAAAAGAATAAAACATGATAATAGTTTATTAATACAATCACGAGCATTACTAAATGGTCACTGAAGTATGTTTTTTTTTTTTTCAGAAAATGTACCTCAGGTACATTGTCCATGTGATGTTAAAGTGTTCAAGTATTGCTTCCCATGAGAATCAAGCATGGATTACTGAAAACTGCCAGCTGCATGGCGATAATCTCATAAAAAGCGAGATTTGAAGTCTTGCACAGTTTAAAATGGAAAATGTACCTGGGGTACAGTTAATAAGACAGTGTCTGATAAAAGTATACCATAGTCATGATAGTGACCACCCAAACAGTCAAAGTAAAACTAACAGACACAATTGGTATAGGTGTGCTGGATTGTTGGCATAACAATGGGGAATGGGAGGTTTCACATGCAAAGTATCATCTCATTAAAAAAAAAACTTATTCTGAATAATGAATCTGCCTCTCACACGAACAGTTTTGCAAAGAAAACAAATTCTGAGATTAGATTCAATTCAAATAGGTACAGGCAGCCCCTAAAACTACACAAATCCCTTGCAAATATGATATCAAGAAAAGAAGGTATTATTAAAGTTCAAGCAAAAATAAGAACAACAAAAAAAACAGCAAGTGTCTAGTTCAAATAGTTTCAGAGATATAAGGAAAAGACTTTTGCAAAAAATTGTCATGTCCGAGGCTGTTTTTGGGGAATTGCATGGCAAGCAAACTTTGACAATCCACAGTTTCTTCAGATCTATTCTAAATTGGCTAAACATCTGAGATTCTGTTTAAAGTATTGGTCAGTGTAATAGAAGCTCAATTTTTTTGAGTGGGATGGTAATAGTGGTTTTTGAATGCCAGTTAGCCGAAAATGCCTCTCCAGCTAAAATCGGCTTGAGGCAAAAACAAGAATAATTTCAAAATAACACAACTTTCACATTTCTTGTCCGATTTTAACATTTTTAAGTATTCTGTGAATATCTTTCAAAATGCTTTAGTTTGACATACAACACGCTGATATACCAGCTTTTAGTGTTTTTAGTTTTAACCCCCCCCCCCCCCCCCCCCCCAAAGCCATTTCTTAACTGTCAGATATATTAGGTTTCCCCGTTTGTTGTGCTATTCTGCACAGGATCTGAAAACACTCATCCCCTGAAATTGAAAACAAATGCCATTACGTATTTTTTGCTAAGTCACAGTTAAGTTGCCAGACCACGAGTAAAAATGGTATTTAATGCTTTAATCCTTCAGAAATGTGCCCGTAGCTCACAACTCGCCTCTGCTTTGCGTAGCAGCCGACGCATAGCCAAGAACCATAACTTTACCAGAAGTCGAAAGCCGATCGCCAGTGACCAATTTTAATTTTAAAATAATAAAATATCGCCTGGTTACTTTTTACTTTTAGCTACAATAATGCAAACTAGAATGCTCAAATTATACGTTTCAGCATAATAGCGATAAATATTTGGTCGGAAACCGAAGAGAAAAAATGTACAAACAGCGTTCACTCGCGAGGCCTACTCGGCTGAGGAAGCATCATTAAGCAGCTTGCACAGCAATCAAATTGCACGCGATTACATAAAATCAAACTTCATAACACGCATGAAAATAAATTGGCATTGTATCAAAATGGATTTAGAAGACATTTACATTGATAATGATGTGAACTTATTTAGTTCATCGCTGATTTTTGACGAAATTATCAGTGCACTGGGGGTCGCCATTTTCCTACACAACTTCGGCATGTTTGACTACGGGTGACCTCGGAATTTCGACTGCCACGAGAAACGACACGCCAGCTCCCCAATCTTCACCGTGTACGCCATGTAGTCTTTATCGATGACGTGTCCATTTTGCTCGAGTCGTACAGGTCCGCCATTATCCTGGCATTGGCTGCTATCCACTGGGGAGTGGTCACGCTGTGGAGTTTGGGTTTGGACCCAGTGTTCAATTTCAGTGTGGCCCGCTACCCAGCACAATCTCCTCCTCATCTCTCACAGACTTCTGAATGTAATCTGTTATATGTAGGGGCTTACAGTCAGTTTTTTTTTTTTTGAAGGTAGACGTGGGGATCCAGGTCCACTCATGCGAGAGCCGCAGTCACAGGGTCTGTCACGCTAGCGCCAGAGGAGCGCGCCCTGTTCGCCAACAAGTCGTCCAGGAGACCCGCAGTAGTGTCTTTGTGTTGTACTGCGTTGGGAACAAGGGGGCCCCTCCCGTAGTCCTCTTGCAGCCTCTGTGCTACCAGCCTTATTGCAGCTCTGTCCCCTTTTTGCAGGTCCGCCAGGTCCTCTTCAGCCAAGTTCAACAAGGCCGGCTTGGAGGTAAAGCCTTCATCCTTAAGGAAGGTGCTCGCTTCTTTACTAAAAGTCCATTCGGACGCAAACTTGTCAAAATCGAACTGCATCGTATTTCAATTTGAGAGGCGGGAATAACGATGCTGCTGCTGCTAGCGATGCAATGGCCCAGTTCTGGTACTGACTCTCTGCCTACCATTCACTCCCACGCATTCTTCCACGTTCACACCCACGCATGCCGCACACATATCCGGCTGACCGCATTTTTTCCACTTTCATTCCCACGTATGCCGGCACGTATGCCCACTTATCCCTCCCCCACACATTCTCCCTCACTCACGCCCCCTCGCCACCCAGCACAGTCGCTTGAGTTTAAACTAAGGTTACCTCTGTAACCTCCACGGCATATTTGACTACGGGTGACCTCGGAATTTCAACCAATGGACGCGTACCATACATGTAATCTCGTCGGAAACGAGATTTTAGAAAAGAAATATGAATGAACTTTTGAATGATACTATGCAAGCTGTGCATAATATTTTGGCAAGAGGACAAATTTTGAGTTCAAAAGTTACAAATTGCAATAAAAGTCATCATTTAAAAAAAAAAAAGTCTTTCATATTTGGCACCATTGCAAAGCTCACGACAAGTACTTTCCAGTGACGTATACCATTGCGTTCTATTTATAGTACACGACAGGCGAGCATTTGAAACGACGTGACTGCAGTGAGCTTGCTTCGGGAAGCGAGTGTGATGGGGTGAGGTAGTAGGATTTGGAGAATTAAGATTAGATGGTGGTTGGACTTAGTGAGACTGAGACTCGTTCATGTTGAGCTAAACTTTTATTTCTAACAAAACTAGAAAGTAGAAACCAGAAAGCAGAAAGCCGAAACAGAAAGCAGAAAGCAGTACAGGGTCTCCAAAACCCGCGCAGTTTAGGTTAAAAAAAAAAACTGTTTTCCTCCAAGGCACCGGTGCCAGAAGTTAATTGCTGGTACTGTGAGTCTTGCACGTTTGGTAAAAAAGAAAGTCTGCCACGCGAGCAGCGGTACTTATAGAGGCACGCTGCTGTCTCCGCGTTGGTACAAAGTCCACGCGTCGGTGCAAAGTTCAGCGTCGGTACGGGGGTCTGGCACTGATATAAATGGCAAATCCGTATTATAGTACTGCCAGCCCTAGGAGCTAGAATATCTTCTGAACTACATAGTGTAAAAATATAATCGTTAAATATAAATTTAAGAACTTTTACCAGCTGTACTCTGGATTTAATTTGAGATTATGGGCTATTAGTGGAAAGTTTATATTTATTCTTAAAGCGGTCTCAGAAGTGCCACAGAAAATCAAAAAGGCTACTAAATCGCCATTATCACTCTGATCGGTTATAATTAACCTAAAAACATATGCATTACAAAAAACTATTACCTGGGCCAAATCTAACCATGCTAAATACTAAGCAATGGTGTTCTAACTTGGCTACAATACATGGTCAAAACCGATATACCATACAACACGTACACTGAGCTATCGCGTACACAACACTTAACGCTGCGTTTGGCAGGGCACCGCGAGCGGTGCACGTCATAGCTAGCAGTCGACACGAGTGAAATCCGAGAAGCAATGGTCATAAGTGCTATCGGCCTAGGTACACAGAGGAACATCGGGTTCACTCTGTTACATTTTCCCATCGGCCTTAACAATACAGCGACCTCGCTGTATAAATACCAAAACCATAAATCCAAAAACACAAGAACACATTGGGCCCAATGACAACATAACATCAAAACACATTATCAAACAGTACCATCCACATGGTACACCACAAATATAGCAAAATAGCACTAGTGACCAAGGCTCTCTTGTCTACACTATTATACTGTAGACTTGGACTCACACAGTCATTTTCAAACTAAGTTATGCATAGCAGAAAACTGACATAGGATATTATCATTTGGAAAAATACCTACGCAGCGGACTAAGTTTGAAAATGAAATCAACTGCACAGCTGTTGTGTACTAGAAAGACACAGATGTACCGATGCCTTGATTTCCAATATTCATTTAAGACATCAAAATTCAAAGCATTGTACTACTCGAAAACACAGTACCGGTGCCTTGGATTCCAATCCATGACAAATCAAAATCCGATGCACTGTACTAACTAAAAATCCAATAATTTTAAATTAACCTATCACCTTATGCAATCCTTCACCTAAGACAGTCTCTTTAAGTAAAAACAATAAACCCAAAACAATTTACTCAATATTAATTTGTCCTATTTTCCTAACACTATTTAAGCATCCGATGCACTTGGAGGAATATTGAAGCTTTAATTTCTTGTGGGCATTTAAAGTTGCAGAGGCACACCTTCAAAGGCCCACTGATCACATTCAAGCTGTCAACGTTACTAAAAGTTTTAATGGTGAAGCTTTAATGGCTGGTGGGCATTTAAAGTTGCCGAGGCACACCCTTAAAGGCCCACTGTCTAGACAAAACGCACATGCCAAACACACAATCAAAATCAACTGTGCACTGTGCTAACATCACATCAGCTGCATCTCAACACACACAGTAACCCGACAAAAAAAACAAAAAACATTTCTTGCATTATAAGGTCATTCGCATAATTATGCCAATGTCCCACAATCAGCATTGAATGATTGATCCTATCGCTAATCGCTACTGATGAAAACAAAGAAACAAGCATCAGTGACCACATGTAGACCAAACAAAAGACTCAAATCGTGACAAATATCGATGTTGCAACACAAACATCAGATCCAAACACAATATCACTACACACAAGACATGTACCTCAACCGAACACCAACACATATTTAAAGAAAAACAAACAAACACTTATTTGGTACTCCAGCACATCTTGCGTCAAACATGACACCCGAACGCCAAATGACAAACATGAGACAAAGCAGCTTCGCTAGGAATCCACAGTACAACAACCAACATAACAAAAGACTCATCTACCAGTACTCGGACAAAGAAACGGTCACAAAAGTCCAACGAAGGATGCAGGTTTACATTGTCACAACATACAACACTGACACGCTCACATCTCGACTTCCTCAGCAAACAAACCTAAAACCTAGTACATTCATTCCACCAAAGAAAATGCAACTTATCAAAACCAAAACAAACACCGAAATATCGAACAAATAAAACGAGAACTCAAACGCAACAAGAACATCATAGCGCAAAACACAAATTCATACAATACACAGTTCGATTTGTCACAAGCATACAACACGACACCCTTTCTCAAACTGCATGCGCCATACACACGCAAATGTTTCAACTGACAGTGGCGCACGCACACCAGCAGTTCAACTGTCCTAGTCAAAGTTTCAAAAACGGGGCATGAACCCCCCACGTACTGCCATCATAATGTTCATGACAGCAGAACACACCAAGCGCGCAAACCACTGAAACATCAGCATTTGGAACATGACAAACATCGGCAGTGGCACCAAGAGTACCATGTTCACTGATGGCATGCTGAACTGTTGCTGGTTGAACTGTCCATGTTGGTTCCTTGCAGTTGGACAATTGGCACGGCGGTGGCCGTGCTGACCACATTCCCAGCACACAATTGGAGGTCTTGACTGCGGTCTAGGCTCAGGTTCGCTCGGAGGCTCAACCTGCACCTCAGCGTCTCGCCTTTCAGGAGCAGATGACACTGAATGGCAGGGTGAACGCCAGGCAGTAGGCGAGCTGCTAACACCTGTCTCAAGAGCATTCACTCGGACTGAAATGGAAGAGCGCCTCTCCACCGGTTGCTTTACCTCAGTCTGCTCCTCCGCTGACGACAACCCATGCAGCGTGTCACCATAGGTACAGGAGTGCTCGGCAGACGGTGCGGATGGCCTTTCAGCAGGTTTAGCCACCTCTTGTGCAGATGTGCACGGATGCAGTGACTTGGGAACAGTTGGCTCATGGAGAACATCGACAGGAGTTACCTCCACTGCCAACTGTGTCACGTGTGCTTCCACGCATGGCGGTTTGGAAGACAATGGAGAGGGTGGCTGCAGGGCAGGTGTTACAACTGGTGCCATTGAGGTGTCGCTGAGGTCCGGTTGCACTGGAGGTGTCTCAGCTGTAGCACCCAGATACTGAGGCTGTGGCGCTAAATCGTCACCGAACTCGCGTTGCAGGCAGGCAAGGAGTTGAGCCGCAGAAGACCTGTCTTCCCTTGTCGCATTGTACGTGTAGTACGTGTCTGCCCCATAATCCAATGCGTATGTGATCCATCTCACAAACACAGCTGGGTGGATCTGGTGGACAAGGTCCTCACCGAGGTCAGCCATGACCTGTTCCGCACGCCGCTTGAACGATGCAAAAGATGGACCCCTGTAGCCACGACCGTTGTAGATCGGGAGTGGAGGCAGTAGACGCCGCTCTCCCTGCTCATTCAGCATGGCGTTGCCATCAAGGTCCTCCAGTTCAACGAGGATTTTCGTCATCGGGCACTTGCGCTTCCTCCCCATGTTGGTCGTGGTCAACCTGAGATGGCAGCACGCCCTCTACACTTTTCCGTTTGTACTAGTGACTCCTCCACGTGGCTGCATTGTTGCCCTGCACTGCTTTCTGTCACGTCTGAGTCTCTTTTTGTCCAACCATCCTGCTCGCAGCGCCATTTGTGATGGGGTGAGGTAGGAGGAGTCGGAAGTAGGATTAAGATTAGATGGTGGTTGGACTTAGTGAGACTGAGACTCGTTCATGTTGAGCTAAACTTTTATTTCTAACAAAACTAGAAAGTAGAAACCAGAAAGCAGAAAGCCGAAACAGAAAGCAGAAAGCAGTACAGGGTCTCCAAAACCCGCGCAGTTTAGGTTAAAAAAAAAAACTGTTTTCCTCCAAGGCACCGGTGCCAGAAGTTAATTGCTGGTACTGTGAGTCTTGCACGTTTGGTAAAAAAGAAAGTCTGCCACGCGAGCAGCGGTACTTATAGAGGCACGCTGCTGTCTCCGCGTTGGTACAAAGTCCACGCGTCGGTGCAAAGTTCAGCGTCGGTACGGGGGTCTGGCACTGATATAAATGGCAAATCCGTATTATAGTACTGCCAGCCCTAGGAGCTAGAATATCTTCTGAACTACATAGTGTAAAAATATAATCGTTAAATATAAATTTAAGAACTTTTACCAGCTGTACTCTGGATTTAATTTGAGATTATGGGCTATTAGTGGAAAGTTTATATTTATTCTTAAAGCGGTCTCAGAAGTGCCACAGAAAATCAAAAAGGCTACTAAATCGCCATTATCACTCTGATCGGTTATAATTAACCTAAAAACATATGCATTACAAAAAACTATTACCTGGGCCAAATCTAACCATGCTAAAGACTAAGCAATGGTGTTCTAACTTGGCTACAATACATGGTCAAAACCGATATACCATACAACACGTACACTGAGCTATCGCGTACACAACACTTAACGCTGCGTTTGGCAGGGCACCGCGAGCGGTGCACGTCATAGCTAGCAGTCGACACGAGTGAAATCCGAGAAGCAATGGTCATAAGTGCTATCGGCCTAGGTACACAGAGGAACATCGGGTTCACTCTGTTACACGAGCAACCGGTGCGGTTTCGATGAAAACGGTCATTTTTAACAACTGTTTTTTTTCACTAACGGTACAACATCCACACTCACACTTGGACTCAAACGAAAGAATGCAACGTTTTCTGCAAATGCATACAAAGTTTATTGCATGGAAGCCTAAATTAAAAGAGCTAGACCTGTTTGAAGCAAAGAGGTTGGAGGGCAAAAGTCAGGTGCATGACGGTGTGCTATGTATAGGGCTGCCGGTACCTAATTCAAAATATTAGAAAATTAACTATGAGAAATGAACATTTACCTTTTTTTTCAAATACTTTGAACATTTTCCCGCGCCACTTCTGGGTCAATGATTCACTGCATTGCTCCTGTTTCGCTCTGCGCCAGTTTTTACGCTGCAGCTCCACTGCATGCCTGGTCTTGGGCTTTGGTGTAGATCTGGCCAGGGGCTGGGTTATCACCTTTCTCTCTCTGAAAAAAATAATGTTTGATGGAAATGAACTGAAGAGGTTAAATACTGGGAACCCATCACACACAGAAAAGTTAAGATGGATGATCAATAAAAATGGTAGAAATATACATGTTTACGAATCATAACCAGAGTAGGTATCCTAAACAATGTCACAATAGTATAAATAATAAAATTATATATGGGAATGTGTTACGCACATGTCAACCAGAACAAACACATACCTTATCTCTGTGCGCATAGCCTATCCTGTTCACGTTTGCGCAGATTTCTTCCTCTGTCCGAGGGCGCTGTCTATTTCGAGAACTTCTTATTTATTCTTCTCCCTCTCAGCTTCATCACGTGAGGGGTCACGCCTAATTGACATGTGATTTTCCTGGCATCTGTCAGCATTCGTTTTAACTTTAGTGGCCTTGATTTCTTCCTCTGGAGAATCAAGTTGAAGACCTGAAAAGGATTTTTTGGATGTTAGAACACCACTTTTGGCAATTTTTTTGTTAATTTTCATGATTAAACTCGGTAACTAAAACAAGATATTATAAATCAGACATGAACTATTGGTATGTTTTGGCATAAACAAAGCGTCATCGAGCGTTATGAAGGACATGAAGCCACTTTATGTCTGCAAGCTGTCTATCACGGTCGACTGAAAAGCAGATTCATCCGCCATTATCACCTCAGGTCATAAACAAAGAGGTTCATATGAAACCCACGCTTGAAAATTAACAGGTAGTTTAACCCAATCTGAGACTTCTCATCAAAATTTTACAAAAAAGACCATCTATCAGTCGAACGTGATGTCGCCAGTCGGACATGACAAGAAATAGTTGACCGTGATTTGGGACATGACAAATTTCTACTGAAAAAGTCGTCGTCTCAAAAACAAGTCGCTTTCGAACAAACCTCTAGAGTATAGTCGAGTAGTTTCGACCACACACTCATCGTTCCCTTACACAGTAAAATTATATAAAATGTGCGCTCTTAGAGGTACTAAACACAATAAAGCATGTACAAAAATGTACACAATGGCAACGTAAGGTCGTACGTGATATGGGAAAGTTATGGGACATGAAACAATTTCGCTTACCTTCTCTACGTCGTGGCTCCATTTCCAATGAATGAAAGCACTGCGGCTAATCACGTGACCAAAATATGACCTCCGAACAAAGTTGCAGGCACAAAACGAACTCCACATAAATAGAAATCGACAAATAGTCGAACGTGATGAACGGACATGAAAACAAAAGCTTACCACAAAAAGTAAAAAATAATCGTACGCGAACCCCGGGGGCTAGTACAATAAGATGTTTTATGCAGATGAGGTTCATTAAAATGTTGGAACAACTAGGCCATGCTTGGGGGGTGTGTGCGTTAAGTCAGAGTGCACACGGTGTTTTGGACATGGCCTTTCACGCTCGACTAACCGTTTTTTCGGGATGAAATAAAAACTCCAAAATGTGTGTTTTCGCACAAAATTGATGTAAAATAGACGCTAAACACTCCATAGAAGTGTTGCATAAGAATTGGAAAGGACTTTTTATGAAATGTTGAAAAATATCCATGTGCACAATATCAAGCTTGTTGCATCTCACAAAGGGCTTTGCCTGCCTGCAACAAATATGTGAATTCTTTTTTTTGTTTTTATATACTTTTTACCAACTTAAAAAAGCGTGCAACTAACGTATGTATATATACATGCAGTTTGCTTGAAATAGGTTATAAAACACAACATGTTTGACTTTCATTTATATTTTACTTTGCACTGGAAAATTGGCAACCCGTCCATTTCCACCTTCTGTCACTGGCTCATATAAGTCATCAATACAATACAATACAATAATACTTTATTAATCCCTCGTGGGGAAATTCACATTTTTGCCACCACAGGTGCTGCTTACATTCACTCACTCGCTCATTCCACAAATTACAATAACAGAGCTACACAATGGACAATGACTCGGACGGGTGAAGCCCGTCGCCAAGGCATCTAATGGCCAGCGCCAGTGGCCTCATCCCGACCCGAACCTCTCTGACAAAAACAGAATACTAAGACAGCCCTATGTCTCCTGAACACACTATTATAATGTTCTTTATTAAGTTCCTACTTGGCAAAAACTAGTACATAAAACAAGTTAACAACAGAAACAAAATACCCGCGTCGATACGGAGATGATCTCCGATCTAGGCAACATAAAACTGAACAACAGTCAAACAGCACCTGGGGGCCCGTCGCCGCCATAGTACAGCGCCGGTGTTTAGACAGTCGCTCCGGCATAAACAGTCACCACCTTAATTATACTGAACTTAACTAGTATATAACTTCATATTCATTTTAAAAACAAACGTAGTAGAACTACATTATTAACGTGAAAGCAGTCCGATGGTTTCTAAAAAAGTACACACGCGGCTGTTCAGTAAGAAACACAGTCACTGCGTCTGGGAGGTGTCTGTCATTACATCATTCGGCTGGAATGTGGGGCCTGAAGCTTGCTGGTACTGGCTTCGTTGAGTGCACTAGGCTATATGTGGCAACTTCATTTACAATGTATTTGTATGACAAAGGTCTGAAATGAATTAACCACGTCAGCAGCTGATTATACATTCGTTCTTCACTATATATATATATATATATATATATATATATATATAGTGATGGAGAAAGTTTTTAAGCTAGGGGTATTTATACCCTCAACCAAAACGTGGTGGTTTTCATACCCTCATTGCAAACATAAGGGGTTTTTTATACCCCCTTTCAGTTTTTTAGGGGGTACACCAACAAATGAACATAAGTAATAAACACTTTGCGTGCACGCTGGCGGGAGTATTTATGGGACAATTAGGATAGATAATAGCTGGTTGATTGTTTTGTTTGAGGCGGGGAAGTGGTGCAGTGGTAAAGGCGTCTGCCTCCAATGCCAAAGGTGTGAGGTTCGATACCGGGTTCCGGCGTTGGATTTTTCTCCTCTGGTGTCACCGTCTGGGCAGTGGGCAGATGTTCACATCTGCACGGGACATAGACGACCCCGGCCCCCACGAGTCCCCTGCTGCCTTGCAGGCCTGGCCGCTTGGCTGCGGAAAGGCTAAGGGAGGAAACCCCTGACATCAAAGCCCCGTGTCTCCGGGGAAGGCTTTTGAGCCAGAGACTAAGACAAGGACAGTCTGATATAAAACCTACGACCCGAGGACCTCGATGCCACCGTCCCAGCTTGCTAGGCCATGGCAAACGAACCAAGGGTTTAAAGGGTGGGGCCAGTACTGCGCACACTGCACTCCACCAAAAAGCTCCACTGTGCAGGCTTTAGGAAACGCCCACGGACTATGACACAGCCAAGAGATTGTTTTGTTTAGCATGTCAATATAATTCAGCTTTGAAATTGTATCAGGATTGATTTGTGTCTGACTTCCTTACACACAGTGACACACACTTGTTTTAAACAAACATTTAATACCCAGTCTCATTACTTACTAGTCAACATCGGTAATTTAAGTATGCAACAGTGATGGAGTTACAGGAATCGAATGTCCACATGCAGTCTGTCCAGACTGTCAAGTTAGTTGTTGTTTTTGTGTGTTAGGCTAGTCAGACATTGGTCAATTTGATCCTGTCTCTTGCTGTTTTGAATGACTTAGTTGCTTTTGAAGTGAGGTCCAGGCCTAATCCCTTCACTGCCGACTTGATCTTCATTTTCCTTGACAGACTGCATGCGGACATTCGGTTCCTGTACCTGCTTTTCACCCGATTCTGTTCGCTAAAGCCCCTTTCACAAGGCACAGAAGTAGTGGGCAAGCATAAGCATATGTGCCCTAGGACGGAAAAGTCAGGGTAGATGAAGAGAATGTCTCCTTTCTGGAGAAGAATGCAAACATCTCCTAGGGACCTATCCCGATGACCATTGACGAAGCATTTGAACTGGAAAAAGTCCCTTTTTGCCCTGTCTCCATCAATTTTGGCCTGTAAAACCTGACCAGTGCTCGAGGTTTTGATTTCTACCCTGTTCACATCTTTTGTGCTTGAGATTTTCAGATCTTTCCCATACACATCTATAATGCGCTTCAGTTGGTCTTTTCCATGATTATTTATTCCTTGAGCAGATTCAGCAGCTTTTCAGGGTTCAAAATGTCATTGAGGTCTTTCATGAGACAGGCAGAGTCCTGTGGAAGCCTTTTGTTGATTTCTGATACAACTGCAGACACATACTTTTTTTTTCAGGTTTTGAATCGCCCGTTCTGCAACTGGGCTTGGGTTTAACCCGGCCAGTTGTTCTGTTGCATCTTGCAAACACTGACCATCAGTGACCTTCATGCTGTTCAGAGTAGTGAGAGTGCTGTTAAGCATAGTGTTCATCACACCTATATCTACAACATCTTTTTGAAAGACTTTGGATAGTTTGTCAAGCATAATGCATGTCTTGGCCAAAAATGCATAAGAGTTTATCATTTGTGCCAACCCTTTTGCTTCTGGGGTTTTGTTTGTTTCCCACTCATTTTCAAGCGAAGCCACCAGCACTGCCCATGAGTCATGAATCGCCTCAACAGCACTCTCCACAGAAAGCCATCGCACGTTACTTGGCTTCTTGAACTTTTTTACTTCCACTTTCAAAGCTGCCTGAAGCTTTCTTACACGTTCATATCTAACTGCTGAGTATTCAAAAAAATTGTAAACTTGTGTGATTGTGCGCTGAACATCCATAAGTGTTTCACACGATTTAGCTGCATGAAAAGCAGCCAGGGCTAAACGATGAGCGGCACAATGTATTGTTATGACATTGGGGTTTATTTGTGCAAGTCGTGTTGCAACACCATTCACTCTGCCAACCATAACATTCGCCCCATCAGATGCAAAACCAACAAGTTTGCTGAATGTAATCCCTCTCTGATCTAAAAAACCAACAATGGCCTTCAGAATTGTATCAGACTTTCCATCAGTGACTGATGTTATCTCCAAATACTATCTTGGGTTTCCCATTGACTAGAAGTTTCAAGTAAATGATCAAGTTTTTATGAACACTTATGTCCACACTCTCATCCACCATCAGTCCAACAAAAGCAGTCTGTGCAGTCAACTCGTTGATTTCTTGCTCTGCCGCATCCGCAAGTGCTTTCTCCATTTCTTCATATCCCCACTTGTTCATGTAGGCAATCTTTGTCCCCTTTCTGAAGGCCTGGCATCCATGCTTGGTCTGTAAACGAAACAGTAATTTTAGATCAGAGAGAGACAGAGAGAGAGAGAGAGAGATGAATAGAGAGAGATGATTAGAGAGAGACAGGGAGAGAGAGAGAGAAACAGAGATAGACAGAGAGAGAACTCGAGTTTATTCCGGATAATAATAATTAGGTCCTTAGGACATCTCTTACAGGTAGTCCTGGTTAAGGACATTATACATTTTAGGTATAATATTTATAATACATAAATAACAAAATAAGTAACTGAAAAAAAAACCCACCGTAAACATGAATGAGTTTAAACTTTAACATGAAATCAAAAGAGAGAGAAGAGAGAGAGAGTTCAAACAGTAAATGCGAAAAAAATCGAGAGAGAGAGAGATTCTAACAAGCTCATACCCCCTCCACCCCCTTCCACTCCCCTCCACCTCACTTTAGCCCCCTGTCAGAGCCCCAACGCCACACACATCGTGTGTTTGACTTTTAAACTGCCAACTGACTAACTCAAAGTATTCTTTCTTACCATGTGTTCAATCAGCACTGGGAACTTTGGAGCCGGTAACTCTTCCACAACCATCATTTGCACTGTATCCATCACACAATCGAGCTCTGTTTCATCAACAGTGGCGGCGAACTGATCCATCTTTGGTGTGTGTGTGCTGTGGCACTGGTCGTACTCGACTTGTGCTCCAATGATTTTTGATGCCTGGTCAATGCCGATCGCTGAAAATTCGTCGAACCTTCGTCCGAAAATGGACTTTTAGTCTTGTGTTTGGCGCATGTTTTGCACAGCATAGAACCATTTTCTTTCAGTGTTAGCCACGGAAATTCCAGGAGCCATTTCTCCTGGAAAGTCTTTTCATCAGTTTGAGTTTCTTCAGCCGGGCCCGGTTGCGGCTCACCTTTTTCTTCTCTTACCGAGCACTCAAAGCCAAAGGCTGACAAAAAAGTTTGTTTATCTTTTCCTTCATCTTGTTTTAAATTTTTTGAGCAATTAGTTTTGTCTGCTTTATTTTTCCTTTTTTTCGGCTTCCCCTCAGATCGCTGCTTGCCGGCCATGTTTAATGTTGGGTTGTTGTCAGTCTTATATAGCCAATCAAAAGCGTCGAGAAAAAATAGTGAATATTATCGTGCATATGATTGGCTGTTTCTCGGAAGCGACAGAATGAATAGGAGGGGGAGAGAGGGTGGTAGGCGGTGATGATACCTCCCAACAACTTAGCTTCACGTTTTCCCAAGTTTTTTCTTTCTCTACATGCAAATAATCCTATCAAGAGTATACTTTTTAGAAAGTAGAAAATGTTCTTTTTATTTTGAAACAGAACATGATGTGGTTAAATAAAACACTGAAGCACACTCGTTCCATGAAAACTGCCGAAAACGGCATGTTTTTATGCTTTTGTGTCAGCACAGGGCTGCCACTATTGAATATAATGCAACAGCTGTACACTGCACGGTTAAGTTGTTCAGTGTTCATGTGGCAATAGTTATGCACTTGTAAGAATTCACTTCTCACTGCCATAGCAATAAAATTGTGGAAACAAAATTTTCAAGCAGCCGACAAAAGGCACAAGTTTCAAGAGGCAGTTCACACAGGTCACCGTCACCCCTGAAACCAAGTCAGAGGCTGCAGCAGGTTTGACAGTCACAAAAAAAAACACTTTCCAAGTTAAAACACAACAGATGTGCATGACATGGTGACAATTTTAACTGTATAAGAATCTAACACAGTGAAAGCTTTCACCATGCCGAGCAAAAAAAAAACCGGACTCATTGTCTTTTAAGGTTACTTTCCAGTTTGTTCATGGACTTGCACATGAATCGAAGAACAAATCTGCTGTCGTAAAAATTAGCAAATGAAAAAAGACTTACTTTTCCTCTAGTCACCTTTGAGTGTGTTCATGGACACAAATATCCTGTGCCTCAACACGAACGAAGGGGCGAATCTGCTGCCACAAGTACTCCTGGTGAGATTCCAGGAGGCCTCGCAGACTTTGGCATTTTGCTCCGAAGCCACGGTTTGGCAGCCTGAAGATCATACACGAGACTGAAGCTTCTTCGGGCTCATTCAACTTCTTCTTGTACAACACTGTGCCCTCATTGGTTGATGTCTCGACAATCCGGCACAGATCAGCCAGGCAGTGCACCTCACAGAGCTTGAAGCGCCGCTTTAAGAGCCCAAAACACCAATCAGGAGCGAATTTGGTGTGACCTGCCCGCATGAAATTTAAGGGGATGTTGGAGTGTTTCCCGCACATAATTCTCCATGCCACGTAAAACAACATGAAGCGGTTCTTGTTCTGCCCACTACAGTTGTCACAGTGCAGATCAACATCCAGGCTGTAGTGTTCCAAAAAAATGATGTAACAGGCTCATCACCATGTTCAAACCCTTCCCGGAACACATCCCTTCATCAGTGAGGTAATTTATCTGCTGGGGGATGGCTTCACAGCACACACCAAAAATGCCACATTTTCGCGGCACCAAAAAGTAGATTGGTCTAGGGTGCATGGGGACTACTGGGCAGGTGTACTTGTGCGAAATCGAAGCTATAGTGTATCCTGCCCTGCAGACTGTTCGGCTGATGAGGGCCAAGGGTTGTCAAATTCGCAGCAGCAGCCTTAGAGTCTTGAACCATTGTATTGTAGTATTCTCTTTCGGCTTCTACGATGCGAAGGTGGTCCAGCTGATGACCAAGCATTGACATATTTTCTTCCTCGGGCAGGTTCGCGCTGCACCGGATTTGTTCGTTATTTTGCTTGCAGAACCAGCACAAGTCTGTCATTGGTTTCCCAACAATGATGAAGGGTGCAAGGGTGGCCCAGATCTTGATAAATGTGGTCTTACCCACAGCACGAACACCTGGATACATAAAAAAATATTAAACTGAGTACTGATGAACACATTATGTAATTCTTTCATAAAATATGCTGCACAGCAAGTTTCACCAATGCTATATAATCTGTACACCGCTGTATCCAAAATTCATTTTTTAAGTCCATGGCTTATGACTGTCACCAATACTTGGCTGACTGAAAATACCTGTCAAAGGCTGTCTTTGATACACTGCCTCGCATGGACAAAGACCAAAAGTTACTTCATAAGCAATACCTTGATCAAGAGCTGCATGATGATACTGCCTCCAGATTGACTCCTTGGTCTCTGATGATGGGAGCACCTTCAAGTCGCGTTTGAAGCCTGGCACCCTTCCCGGTAGCACGAGTCCGTGGTCCTCGTCAAACAAGTGGATGAATTGAACCACTCTCTGGGTGTCTTCTGCGGTGATAGCGTTGGTGTTGAACCTGCATCCACCGGATTTCTTCACACGTGGTGTTAGGCCGTTTGCGCGATAATGCTTTAATAGAGCAGTCAGCTTGTTGTGGCTGATTCTGTTGGGAACAAAAATTCATTTTTGTACTTTTCTACTTGCAGTGCATCACAAAAAGAATGTGGGAGGAGGGTAGGGTGGAATGTGTCACCAAATTCAGAAGAAAGAAGTGGAGTTTGCAGCTAGGGGTCTAGGGTCACATACAATCCACCCCACCCCCCCCTCCCCCCTCCCTCCTTCCTAAAACTAAACCTGTTGAATGATAGACATCCAATATATTTACTAATAAAGATACTTTCATTATGCACTCACCCATATTTGAATTTGAAAGCTTCTCTGCATGTAATTTTCCCATCAATGGTGTATGTTGTCCTCTGCCGCTGTCGCTTCTTCTGGTGGAATTTCTTCCCCAGGGTTGTCTCGGAGATGTTCATCGGCAAAGTTTGTAGAATGCCAAGCAACAGAAAGTCTTTCTCAGCTGTAGAGACGGAACAAATATTGGTTAACACCTATTAACGACAGTATTACAAACTAGTGCACATTACACATTTAATAATCAGTAAACATCAATTTTTTTGCAATTCTTGGTTTAGTAGCAAAAACCGTTCCGTGTGAATAAATGACACTGATAAAAAGGAAGTTATACTTCTCATGGAACATGACTTGAAACACCTGTGACAGTGGAAACAGTGTTTTGTCTGATCAAGCTATCAGTATCACATTGCAAAATAATATAATTGAAAAACAAATTGCATACCTTCATTATATTCTGCCTTGGCCATTCTCCTGTCGAGTGTCTCGTCAATGCTGAACTGTGTGATGCAGCCCCGCTTTCTGGAACAACTTTGTTCTGACGATGATGCAGAAACTCTGTTCTTGCAGCCATAGTCAAAGTCTGCCACTTTTGTCCACTCACTATCGCGTTGAAGACTGTCCACTTCATTTGTCATGTCCAAATCTATAGTCGGCATCGATGTATCAACACATATAGTCTGACAATCGATGGCACAGGCCACATAGAACTTTGCAGAGGACCCTGCTTCAAGAGGGTGGATATCCGCCTGCTGCCTCCATCGTTACCAAAGAGTCATGTTTACCGGCTGTATGAACATCTCTTTGAGAATTAGCACTGCGGGAGTGTAGCACATTTGTTTTGCCCTCCAGCCTTTCATGGCGTTGGTGTCAGCCCCTCTGGTAATGCTTTGAGAGCCGCAACAGCTTTTGTTTTGCCCTCTAGCCTTTCCTGGTGTTGGTGTCAGTCCCTCTGGTAAATTCGTAATGCTTTGAGAGGCGTACCAGCTTGTCTTGGCTGATACCGAAAGCGGGACTGATACAAATATTTTACATGCATATTATGATGGAGTCCGTGACAAAAACTGTTCATTGCTCATTAGGCACAACACGTGCGTAAACTGACACGAGTGCTTAAATGTAATTTGTCAGTGGCCCCTCTTAGAAGATAGACCATCAACAACTTTTATCCAGCGTCTGCGGTCCTGGGCAATTTATAAAAAGGTTGTCAGCCTTGTGGCTTCCTTGCAGCTTTTACAACACATTATACTCTCTGAGATGAGAGCCCTTCGTCTTCCAAGGACGGAATTTCTTAAAATGTTGACATTTTTGTATTCGTCTGATTTCTGCCCTTTGATGTCCAGTGCCTTGACAGCTCTGCGGGTCACTGAGATACTCAAGCCTTCACCCCACCCCCTGCCTCAAAGCACCCACAGAGCTCCTCCATGCTGTCTGGTGTCCACAGCTGAGTGGTTTTTGTTACACGCTTGGAAGTCTTTATTTTTTGTTTATACGTTGGCAACAAGTGTATGATGTTGTGGTCCGAGCGCCCCAGTGGGGGCCTGCACAACGGCTTGAATGTATCGTCATTGTTGCCAAAGCAGAGATCAATAGTGCGATTAAGTCTTGTAGGGCATGTAATGTACTGTTGCAGAAAGGTGTGGTGTTAAATCACACTGATTAAAGTCGCCAAGAATAAATACTGGTTGATCAGGATAGTGTGACACCACTCTGGAATAACAGTCAGCGGTCTTCTCAGCTGCAGCTTTGAAGTCGAGACCCGGAACATAAACAGTAATAATAGTCAGCTGGCCGAACTCAAGTGGCAAGTAGTGTGGTTTCAGCGACACATTTAGCAGTTCAAGGTTGCATGTACACACCCGTTCACGGATAGTGATGTGTAGCCCACTTTTTTGCTGACGAACATATACACACCACCCCACACGTTCTTGTTTATCCTAACACTGTCTCTGCCAGCCCGTACAGGTGTAAAACCATGCAATGTCACTTCCCCAGAATCCTCTGACAGCCATGGTTTGGTAAAACAGGATAAATGAGTCCGCCTAAAATCACCGTCAAACTGCATTAGCGCTGTCGACTGATTCATTTTATTCTGCAAGGAGCGAACATTTGATAATGTTATGGTAGGGAGGGGGTGTCTACTTCCCCTTCTCTTCAGTCTCTCCCTCACTCCGCCTATTGACCCTCTCTTTTTCGGCTTCTTCTTTCCCCCACATTCAGAAAAATTGATCATGCATGTTTTACAACCATGTGTTGCAAACTAGTACACAGGCAAAATGGCAGATGAGCCCGAGTCACGACCAACACGTCGCTAAAGAGGCACAGAGCTACGACAGTCCATATGTAACGTCCTCCCATCTTGGCACAAATGCCTGCACATTTTCATTTACAATAGCATTCTGCATCCACAAAAACAATACAAATAGTGGTATTCTGTGCTTGTCTTTGACATGAAGTAATTTTAATACTGCTGAATGCCCCATAGAGGTAGGGTCCACCTAACACCCGCCTCCTTGTTTCTAGGGCCTCCTCTCACTTCTATATGAAAATCAGGATACCCTTCAATGTCAGCGAGATGCACCGTGATGGTTTTCACGTCAGAAAAACGATCTTTAAAAATAGTGTCCAGGACTGAATGGGCCTGCACCTTTCTCTTCCACCTCTGCGACCTGCTAAGGTCTTTGAAGGGTTTGGAATGTGAGGCGTTTGTCCTACTTTTTAAAAGTTCATTTTGCACTGCGGAGTTCTGTGTTAGTTTGTCCTCGTAAGTCTTTTTGGATGCCTGCATTTCAGCTGTTGTTTCTCTTAGACACTGTTGCATGACACATAGTCGATGCTCAAGTGTTCTGTTAATCTGATGCAGGGCTTCATTTTGTTCAATAATATGTTGGATAGTGATGCGATTCATATTGAAACGCAGCTATAGACTTATTATATCAATTATCACTATAAAAAAACAGTACCGTGAACATACAATTTAACGTTTTTTTAACAAGTTCAAGTATTTTATACTGCTGGATGTCAACTCAAGACTAAAAGACACCTGACTGCGCACCGCCCCGAAGTGCACAGAAAATCTACACTCTGTTTCTGGATTAACAACACTGATGGCAACCAAAGCGGGATTTATGGAATCGATGTGAAGCCCTTGAAAAAATACTAGCAAAACCACAAGTACTGTCACACACGAAAATGCAAAGAAAACAGGCTGGTAGTATACTGATCTCGCACAAATTAACCGCGTGAATTGTCGCAAATGGCGCGGAACGAGGGTCGGTTGTCAAAGGCGACAAAGGTAATCTCTAAACAAAAAATGCTACAGAGCTCACTCAGGTAGATCACGATATAAATAATGGGGATTACTCCATTTTTGGATAGAGGAAGTTTAGTCTTGAACTGATATAATATATATATATTTGGGAAATGTATTATGTGTTCTTTGTTGACTTAATTCAAGTTGGGAAGGAGAGTTTTGGCTGCTATGGCGTTGCCATATGTATACAACAATGGCGGCATCGCCGATGAAGAGAAACTTAAATGGAAAAAGTCCGAGTCAAAACTGAGCTACGAGCGCGTAAAGCTAAGAATAGCACTGTACAACTCCTGCACTCGGTTTGCGTGTACACTAGGTCAGTAAAAGGACAGCGGAGCAGCCGGCATTACGGTCTCAAGTGCGAGCACTTCCGCCATAGCCGGGGTTAGGCGCTCAATTACCACGAAACACTGGGGCCCATATGTAGCAGGGACAGTGACGAGCCTTAACCCTTATCATTTGGAATACACAAGTGTGTGAAATAAGTTTGACTAAAATAGTTAAAGGGTAGTGCCAGAATAGCTTGTCGCATCTAGGCACCAAGCTATTCTGGCACCACCCTTGAACTTAAGCCATTGGTCTATATCCTTGTCTGTAAGTACTATAATGTAGCTTGCATAATATGGCGGTGTACAAATTTGAAGCTTTTAGTAGGTAGCAGCAGTCAAACTTTTGTTACAAATGACAGCTTATGTTTTGTTATGTTTCTGTAAAACACACAAAAACAAGCAAAACACACAAAAAAGGGGGTGAATACCTTTATTGGTTCCTGAGATATCAGCATTTAAAATTATACAATGTTGCGACGTCATTTGAAACTGAAAAATAGGGTTACTTTGACAGCATAATTGTTCTATTTAGGTTTTTCTTATTATATTTAGCTTTTAAAAATCAGTCCTCAGTACCCAGGAATAGAAAATAAAACTAATTGCAGCAATTAATTGTTGTAATTGTTTCACCAACGACCATGTAAAATTTTCAAAAAACACTTACCAAATTAACCAAAATTGCACGAACAGGCAACTTTAGACCACCACAAAACTAATACTATTCAAAGTAGGCTGCCCGAAGCTTGCAGAAATGATAATCATAGATAGTTAGAATTTTTTCATGTGATTTCTGTTATTTTAAAACTCTAGACTTCCCATACAGTTTTCTCTATATCGGCTCTGTATTCCAGAAGATTTCTTACATTCTGGTGGTTTTGGGTTAAGTTTGTGAAAACAGACCTTGTGACTTAACTATTGATGTGACCGAGACTAAACTTGGCAGTTATCAAGAGAAAACTTACAGATACACACTGAACTTACTTTGAATCAGATTTACCTACCTGAAGATGAAATTTGATTAATTCAATTGAACACAGTGTCACTCACTCATTGTCGGAAAGACGTTCATCTCTTTCACTCAGTCAAATGAAAACGCTCTTGATCCGACAGGTCACTCGTGTGCACACTGCTAACACCTGACACTTCAACATCACTTCGATTCTCACAAAGTCCTAGATCTCTGTCACGGATAAGTTTATCAAATAAGTCGCCAAACTCATAAGACGTTCATCACTTTCACTCAGTCAAATGAAAACGCTCTTGATCCGACAGGTCACTCGTGTGCACACTGCTAACACCTGACACTTCAACATCACTTCGATTCTCACAAAGTCCTAGATCTCTGTCACGGATAAGTTTATCAAATAAGTCGCCAAACTCATCGCTATCGGAGTGCACGATCGTCATGATGCTTCAAAAACTCACATAAAAATCGACAAAAATGGTCACAATTCAACCCACGAGTCAAGATTCGCCGTAGAAAACAACCCTAGACCTTTCCGGAAGTGACTTTATATGCTCTCTATGCACAGGAGAGCTCTCGCTTCCTGTGAGGTCACTTTCTATGGAGCAGTTTGGGACGTTAAGAGTTATTTAACATTTCTGATATATCCATTGTCAAAATCATAAATATCCTCAATTTGACCAGCGTCTGGAAATTCTGGTGGGCACACAAGCAAAAAATATAACTTTGAAACTAAGTTATAGATTTCTATGACATTTTGAAAAAAAAATGCATATTGTATGTTTTGCCTCAATATTTCAAAACAGGGAACTCATAGCTTAAATTATGACTAAATAGTTGAAATAAATATTCAGTCTGCTGCACAAGGGTACATTAAGACAGGTCGGAATGTTTCATTAAGCAGACACAAAATGTCATATCTTTTGAAACGCTTGATAAATTAACTTCAGATATCCAAATACAATAGAAACCACCTTGATTTTTGTCTTCATAGTCATACTATATTTTACAGTTTTCTCAACAACAAAAGTGGAAAATTCATAAACAAGTGTACAATATGTACAGAAAAAGTCCAACCTAGACTGTGAGGTGCCTAAAGCAAATTTTCCGTCAAAAATACTTTAAATAAATTGTATCTGGCAGTCAGGTTCTCTGGTGACTCTACAATGAATGAACGCCCAGGAGACGAAGATGGTGGAAGTACCAAGTTTCCCACAAATACCACTTCTGCAGGAATTGGCCAACAGTCATCTTTTAATGGCCATCTGAAGTTGAGTTGTTTTTATTGTCCGATCTTTCCATGAAGCTCACTTCTGCTTCTTGTTCATTCTTGACTTCCAGTACTGCTCTGATGTGGAATGTATCTTCATAATACACTGCCACAATCTCACCAAGGCGCGTAAACTTAAACATTCTGTCAGTGTCAAAGTCGGGCACATCTTCTTCATTTGCAGAATCTGATTCTGACTCTGGTATAACCAGTTCTCGTTGAGGGCGCTTGGCTGGGTGACTTTCAGGGTCAGGAAGCAGCTGTGGCAGATGGTCGATTTCCTGTCCCCCGAAAAAACTGCAGCAGCCTGTTGGCCAGTGTCGATGATGAACCAGTGACCTTTAGATGAGGTGAAGTCTTGCCAAGCACCAGCTTTTGGAAAAGAACCTTTTTCAGAGCTCCATCTGTTGGGTAACTGCAGCAGTTTGTTTACATCAGCAGGACTGGTGCATGGCCCCAAAAACCTTCATCTGTTGATACACTTCATCCTCTGAAAAAAAATTCAAACATTTTTATATTTATATTTAAAATTATATAAATAATCTTAAGTTAAATAAATAAATACAAAACTGCAGTGAAACAAATGTCATATTGTTTCTTTTAATGTGAGGTTTTGCAAAAAATTAAATGGACACCAATGAGTGATCGGAGCGATAACCTGATTCAATCCTTGCAGACATGACATCCAACATTAAACATTTTGAAATCGAGAAGCAAACCAGCCTCCCCTGTTGGGTAGAATTAAACCGACGCCATGTATACTGCCTGGCTACAGGGTGAAGCTCTCTCCATGCATCCACTAGATGAAATGCAGTCATAATATCAAGCACTTTTTTCATAGAGCGTGGGTGATTAATATTTCTATACCTAAAAGTGTCCTTATCAACTTTCGAAACAACATTCAATCACCCCTATGATGACATACTGGTTGTCTAGTCTCTCTATTTCCTGATGACATACTGGTTGTCTAGTCTTTCTATTCCCTTAAATACAGTGTCAAAAAAGGAGGGGCAGTCCACATTACTAGTAGGACCATAAACATTTACGACAGTCATCCATTTATCTGCTCTTTCAGTGTCTAATACTATTACATTCCGTTATCACTTCTACACACTTCATGCAGTTTATAAGCAAAATTGTTACTAAACAGAAATGGCAACACCTTTACTACATGTGTCATTGCCACTCAAAAAACATTCAAACTCCCACATAGCCCTCATCATGTTTTCACTAGATGTCTTGAGATGAGTTTCTTGCAGAAAGTAAATACTGGCCTTTTTCTGTCTGAGGAAATTCAGTACATCTTTCCTTTTTTGATGCTGACCTAAGCTGTTCGCGTTAAAAGTACATATTTTCAATTGACTTGTGGTATTGACCATTTTACTTTTTAGACGCCAACAAACTGTAGGTACAGAATATATATTATGTAATTGTATCGTGAATGGCTCAGGTTTCCCATATTTGTTCCCAGAATGGCAAAAGAAAGAAAAGTATACAACACTAGCCCAGCAGTCATATCCACACAAAATAAACATTTCAACAAAAAATACACAGAGACACATAAACAAAAAAACAAAAAATGTACAACTGTGTTATTTGCATGAACAAGATGCTCCCAACAGTGGAGGAAAAAATAAAACACACGCTGTTCTCATAGCAAAATCGTTGGTGACTTAAAAATAATTAAAAAAATTAAGAAAAAGAAAAAGAACACGCCACACACAAAAACCCCACTACCAATATGAGACACTAGCACACGTAGTAGTTCATGTGGTGTGTCAGAATTTATACGCTGGCTGTTTAGCTTGTATGTTCTTCATTAATATATATAACTGCGGATATTCCAAATCATGTTGCCACCAGTGGCTCAAACTCTCATGGGCTCCTGCAGCTGCAGAGGTACACGAGAATTTTCACCTACCCCTTGGGGAGGAAGGAGAAAAAAAAAGGATGTCACCATACTAGTTACTGATTGTGTATATCATACAAGAAAAACCCCCCACACAACACACTATTAAGTCTAATGTGTACCCCAAGTACAAAAATGCTATTTACAGGGAATGTAGTCTACACCGCTCACACTAAGCATGCGGTTAACAGGAAATTGAGGAATTAACAAGGAATAAATAATGATACAGGTATGGAAAAATAGTTATACCATAGGTAAAGCATACCCCTCAAGCGGCCCCGCGAATGGTTGGCACACGGCATGGGACCTCACAACCTCGTGTCACTGGGTCACGGATGAGCTCCCACAGTTTCAACCTTGCTAGCACAACCGCCCATGGTAAGTTCCATAGCATAGGGTGAAGACTTGTAAACTGTAAACAGGTAGCCTGTCTGGCCATTACCAAAAGCTCAAAACATTCGAAAAACACTCCAGAGGCTGCTAATCGCGCTGTTAGCCTGCACAGCTGATACGTGCTTCGCTTAGAGTGAGTGCATGCGTGACCCAGTGACTGTAATCACATAATGTAAACATTGCATCACCGTAACATGTGTTTGGCATGCATTACCAGTGGTTTCAGTCGTTCTTTCAAGGTGGTTTCTTCACTCAGACTATCATTATCCATTGACGACTCGGCGAAGGTAGATGGGTGGGATGATAGAATACCACCCCGAGCTGTAGAACTAAACGTAGCGGCCTGAGAAGGGCCACTCTGACTACGAGCGTGCCGTGCAGGCTGGCGGCCACGCCCCCCAAAAGCAGACCCCTGGCCTCCATGTCCACGTCCACCCCTCCAAGTGTGGCGTCCGCGTCTTGCAAAACTTTCGGGGGTGGAGGCAGAGGCAGCGGCCATGTCAATCTCTCGATCATTCAGGTCGGTGATTTTGTCAACCTGCACGATCTGGAGATCAATGGTCTTTGCATAGATCTTGCCCAGTCTTGACCACATTGAAACAGCATTGGGGTGCCCCCTACACCGAGTCAACAGTGCATAGTTCTCACGAGTTAAGTCCTCAACTATCATCAGGTCCGTGCCTTTGAGTTTTTTCTTATTACGCATCGCCAGTTGGGTAACCTTCCTGGAACAGAAGCGGACAATCACTGGCCGTATGCTGCCCGATTGTTTCTGCCCCAGCCGATGACACGCCTCAACGTCACTTGTTTTGATGTCTCTCAGGCCTAGCTTGTCGTGGATCATTTTCAGCACCTTATTCTCCAGCGCCTCAGCTGTCTTCGTCTCTCCCTCCTGAACACCAAACACTCGGACGTTATTTCTCCTCGTGTACTGTTCAAGGTCGACCACACGTTTGTGTGCGAGCGCCGTTTGATGTTTCGCTTCTGTCACTTGGCTCTTCAGCTGCACCTCTCTCTCCTTCATACTGCCAATGTTTTTTTTTTCAGTTTTTCAATGTGAAGTTCCATTATCCTTCCATTAAGCTCATCCACCGTCGAACTGAGAATGTCGATCTTCTTCTTAGACATGCTCCGAATCTCGTGCAGAAGGACAGCATTAGAAACATCCTCTGCCTTACTCGACAGTTCAACCCTCGCACCGTCGCCTCCACTGACACTGGCACTGTCCTTGACACCGTCTCCGTCTCTGCGGTCCGCCATCACTGTGCCTGCAACTATGTGCGACGCATCAGTGGCAGCGCCTGACCTACTTGTCGCAGGAAAGTGGTCGTGAATAGAGGCTGAAACACTGAGCGATCTCGACTTTAAAGTGTTGTACTACAGCCACTTTCCGTGAACCAGTAATCCGTTTTCTGCTTGTAAACACAGGCAAGTGAGAGAGCCAAAAATAGACTGACACAATGAACTTACATATCGGCAGGTTCACGGCCACTGGAGTGTCAATTTTAAGCGGTGACTGTACCATTAAGGAGAACTTTTTGTTTTCTGTTTTTAGGTAGGATTTGAAAAACATGGCTACACTTTTAGTATATTAGGAATTTTTCTTTATAAGTATGTCGTGGTTCACCATGTCAAAGGCTTTACGGAAGTCTAAGAACACTACACCTGTTAGTTTGGAATCATTAATAGATAATAACCAGGCATCTGCCATTCTTATCAAGGCAGTGTGACAGGAATGGTTCGGTCTGAAGCCTGACTGCTGTGAATGGATGAGATTTCGGTTTTCTAAGTATTCAGATAGATGCTTATGGATGTGCTGTTCTAAAGGCTTTGACAAAACAGGTCATAGAGATATGGGGCGAAAGTTGTTGATTTCACTCAGATCTTTTGATTTTGGTAGGGGTGTCACTTTTGCGTATTTAAATGCGTCCGGAAAACAGTTTTGTTATACAGAGATTGTACTTTCGACAATACATTGAAGAGATATCTTGAGTATTTTTGAGCTGATCTCATCAGGCCCGGATGACTTCATTTTCCATCGAGGTAATTAATTTACCCACTTCGTGGACTACTATAGGCGGTATCGTGAATGGTTCTTTGTCCGTATTTTTCCGGTTACAGTGGTCTACTAGCGCATTCGGACAAGCATACTCGCATGAATTATTTCCTGTTGGGATTAACAATTCCGCTACAGAGGTGAAGTGGTCGTTAAACCTATTTACAGTGAGGTGGGGTGGTAAAGGCGCACTATTTTTATTTGTACCTCTAATTACTAAATTAGTGGCACGCCATACAGTGGATGAGTCTTTGCTTTGTTTAACTACTTTATCGAAAAGAGATCTCTTTGCATTTAAAACCATATATTTAGCACAATTACACTGTGTTTTGCATTCAGTAAACAGCTTCTCTCTTCTCAGCTCGTCTCTTGTGTTCCATAACCTCAATCAGATCCGCAGTCAGCCATGGTGGAACAATAGCATATTTCACTCTTTTTTTGTCTCGGGGTCAGAGGCGCGTGTTTGTTCAGCACACCAAGAAAGATCCAGTTATAAGGTATCTAATGCTTTATTTGGGTCATTATCGTTATAAACGTCGATGAACGGTGCTTTGGCTAAATCAGCCAAGTAAACACTTTTATTACATTTAGTCGCAGTAAGTCAGCTGAACGGTTTACGCCAGAAACCGTGTATTACAGCACTCACAAAGAACACAAAAGCATAAGCTTGCAGTAAAGAGTAAGAAACAACAAGTGTATGATCTAATATTAGTTTGTCCCAGTAATTTTTTTAGATTCAAAAGACAATACAATTTTTACAGTTTTCTGAAAGTAAACATCAAGATGAGCTTGCATGCAAAATTTTGTGGAGATATCTTAAACGGTGTCTGAGTTATAGCAATTTGAAAATTGTGTCATTCTGTCGTTTCGGGTCAAATTTAAGAAAAGTCCATGTTTGATGCCTCAGCAATAACACAGTTTTGTCAGCCAACACTGCTTACAGTGTTTAAACAGTGCAGACTACTACTTAGATGAATATAATACTAACTGAACTTCCTTCTCTACAATAATGTATGAATAACGTGAACCTGAATGTGCTCTTGCGTATCACATAAAATACTGCACTATGCATGCCTATTTTTTTTGGGTATACTCAAGGCTAATAATATGTCTATTATAAAGGTTCAAAGTATCTATACCATGCCAGTTTGCAACAGTAAAAAAATGAACAGAGTGTAACACAAAGTCAGGTGCAAGTCAAATCTTTATATCTCGAGAACTATTTGACACACAAAAATGGTTCACATATCAAAAGAAAGGCCAGAATCTTACAAATGCAATGCAAGTAACGGTTTAGCTGAATAATTTATATTTAAAATAAAAACTGATATTAGAAAAATACAAAAACTGAAAGCATGTTACAGGAAAATCTGCAGATCTCAAGAACTATGACACATATACATATGGTTTACATATCAAAATAAAGGTCAGAATCTGGCCAGTGCAAAACTGCAATGCAAATAATGATTTAGATGAATTATAAAATCTTAACACTCCTTAAATGAGGAAAAAATACGAATAAAAGGTTATGCTAAACTTCAAAATCATTACCTTGCCTGTGGATTCACGCGAATCTCATGCCAACATGTAAAATGAATACTCAAGATCTCAGTGAAAAAAACGCACAAAATAATACTGTACAATGCAATTGCAATATCTGAAAATAATACTGTACAATGCAATTGCAATATCTCACTGAAAAAAAGTGAAATATGAAAATCTGATAGTGATATAGAATTTAGTAATATAATCATCACTTCAAAACAAAAACTCAAGACCAGAAACTGAAAATTTCAAATGCAAATATATTAAATTATGACAAGGCAACAGTCACTAGCTCACAGTCACAAGCACACACATCTAAAAAAAAAGTTTCATGTCTATGCAAAACAAAATTCTGTTTGCATTCCTAGTCATAACCTGATTCAGATCAGACGAGTTGCCTAACAATCTTTTCATTACAAAGATAACTATGTTTATAAAAATAATGAAGTAGCATAAAGAAAAACTAAAATCTGTTTGGCAAATTGCAAAAAAGTTATCACAGAAAACTGCACTTCTGAATCCCTTACTTTTTTTGAGGCTCCTGGAATTTTCTTATGATTATGACGGAAAAACTTGCCACTCTGACACTGGTGTACTGTGTAGCTTCTTCCGTAGGCTGATTTCTTCACGGATAAGTGTAGGAAGATCCTCACCAACTTTCATGTTTAGTGCTTGCTGCGCAAAACTGTAAATTCTCTCTCAAGTCTTGCCAGTGGTGACCCGAAGAAGACCAAGTTGCAAAACGAGGCGGTTGGTGCACTGCACGCTTGGTAACTTGCACCGGCAGCCTCTTACCTTCTGCAGAAACATGCTTCATCAGCAGATGATATGTCTCATCCTCTGGAATTAAAGAAAGTAAAGAGTGTTCGAGGAAGAAGAAGAATGATTGATTGTACATTGCTTAACATCCCGACAGCAACAAGGCTTTCTCAGGACGTGCCTGCACTGCTTGTGAAAAAAAATAAAATAAACAGAATATTGAATGTATGTCGCCAGCCGGTCAAATACGTTAAATAAACCTAACACATGGGGCCTAAATAAAGCTAAGACCATTTAGCAACACACATTAAGCACCCTGAGAATTTCAGCCTTCCATAGTCATAGTCCAATTTATAAAACATTATTTATATTATCACATGATCACAGCCTGAACTTGTTTTGAACTTTATATAAACATGAATTATTCTTATTGACGTTACTGTCAGTGCCACTACTATTAACAACAGTGATTTGTCTATACATAAATAGACTCTTGTCTAACTAAATTACATCTTAAATTCTTAAAGTTGAACAGTATACTGTGCCGTGTAACCTACAGCACTGTTACTGTGTAAGTATGCCATATATAAACCATCACAAAGTTATCCTATACAATTCTGATCAGTTATATCACAGTCAGCACTAACATCGTAAAAATAGCAAAGCAAAATAGCAAAGAGTGAATCGCCATTGAAAAATCTCCGAGAAGCCACTTCCGGTTTTCGGCCACTCACACCTGCCTCATATTTTGTTTAGATTTTGTGCTTTAGCTGTACCATCTAAACTTACAAAAAAATTGATGGCCTGTTGAAATGCTTGTTAACACTAATAACCATTAAATATGCATTAACACTGTAAGTCGGAAAAGCGACTTCAGAAAACATCGATCAGCTGACCACGTTTTCCTAGTAGGTTTGCTAGAGCAACAATAGATTCGGCTGTTGTTTCCACACATCTATACATATAATGATAATATATTTTAAAAAAATCACAAAACTCGCATTGCTAATCAAAACATATAATTTAAGCATTACTCACCGAGATATGGTCAAAGACATTCGTAGGAGACAAAATTTGTATCTGCCGAGTCCGAGTCATCGCTAGGCTCGTGAGTTTTCTTTGCCTCTAGCTAGTCGCTACTAATATTAAAAAAACTGCTATAAAGAAACCGTTTGTCAGAGTTCGTGTGTAACGAAGTCTATATGTTATAGCAACACACTCGCTTTTCATTGAAAATGTAAGACAGATGATAACCTCAGTCACCTGAGACCTTAAGTAAGGTTACTAGTCAATTGAATTCACACAATGAGCTTGCACTGTGAGTCATTAATAACAAATTACATGTATAGTTAGCAGTTTGTCCACTGTACTAGAACACTGTTTCACAGAACACTAGTGAACTAATGATCAGATGTGGTCATGTGTCTCTGTCACATAAAAGCGGTTAATCATAAGTAACTATGACAACCAACAGCAGCTAGCCTGAGTAAGTCCTCGCTGAGTTTATGTAATTTCACAAGCGAGGTTGATGACACCTTCACGCAAACTCATACCGTCGCGCACACACATGCACACACACACACACACGATCCATGGATTTGTATACACATACCCTTTTCATTTCCAGCGCCAAGTACGAATGACTGATTGACCCTGAAAGCAGAAAGGCAATTCCCGACCAGTTGTTCACCCTGCAGCGTGAAAACTGATCAGACAAAATCTCATACATGTCAACCCCTTTTGGACTTTGACCATAAGATTTGGCACAAAAAAACATAAAAATGTGTAAAAAACCATAAGAAAGTGCGTAAAAATGCAAACATGCCAAAAACGTTTCACCGCGGTACTCTGAAGTGCATTTCTTTGCCTTTTCCAGTGTGCTGGGAGTGATCGTTGTTCTTGCCCATCATAACGCTGCAGTTGTCACTGGTGTAGCCCACCATGTTGGTCCAGGGAATTTCTGCATCTCTGTTAAAACAAGAAGAAAATCTAATTAATGTTGAGCTACATTAAAGTAACAAAAAGAAAGCACTTTCTAATAATGTATTATAACTTATTTAATGTAATAAGAATAAACATTTACTCAATTACTTTGGCAACTGCAGCGAACACCTGCTCAGCTGTTCCTCCAGAAAGCTTTGGAAGGTCAAGGATCCTGGTCTTCGTCCCATACTCCAGGTTGAAAAGCCGAACCAGCACCACAAGGTGTTTCTCACAGTTCTTGTCATTACTCTCATCGATGAGCTATGAAAATGGTCCATTTCTGCAGCTGTTGAACACACAAAAATGCAATAATTAAAACCATACTTGATACTATTACGTTCATGCTATACGTTGCATCAACTGAAATGGAAATTAATTGAAATGGAGATTGAACAAGAAATAGAAAGTTAGAAACGGCACAAACCTGTGGATCACAGGATCTGTCAGCGCTTTGGAGAGGCACTGTTTGACGATCTGTGCTGCCTTGGTTCTTTTGCAGGCGAAGGTCTGAGCAACTTTTGAGTCGGGAAACATCTTCCGGATCAAATCAGTGAAGTGATCCGCAGTCGTTGATGGCAAATTATGTTTTGCCAATAAGTGAAGAACTGGCAAAAAAGTACTTCTGCTTCTGTCACACACTTTTCGCTGTCCGCTTTACTCTTCTGCTGTCGAAACTGCTGGTTGATCGGCACATGCTGCTTCATTTTAACAACATTTTCTTTGTGTTTTGCGGAAATTAGTTAGCCTCCATGCACATTGCACATGTCATCCATGTGCCATCGTTCTTTTGCCATGGAAATACACGCAGCCATGAAATCTGAACTGAAAACTGCAAGTCGCAGCGGCGGTGCCACACACGGCTCAAGGGTATCATTTCTGGTACTATCGCTTGTCCATGGAGACGGCGGTGTCGAAGTGCAACTTTCGTCTAAGTGATTGTCACGTCCAGATGATGCCGGATTGAAGAATCCGAAACATTCCAGCTTCCTTGGCTTTTTCTCCGCCATTTACAACTTCGTTCAAGATCGAAAGTGAAACGCACGATGCGGTATCCCATGAATAGTGATGTCACAACAAGTAACGCGTTCAACATGTAGCGCGCACTTTTTAATAACATGCTGACACCACACGTAAACTAACAGTTTGCCCGTCCAGTTACACTCACACGGACCCCGGAGTCGGGGTGATTCTGAACACAGCCGTGACCACGCGAGCGGCTAAACAAACCAACCCATCACTAAAAATAGAATGACTGTCACCTCCTACCTCTGTTAGGTTACGCACGCAAGGTGGCGCAAGGATGATGCGTCTCGGACGCAGATACACTGAATTTTAGTGCGTTTGACTACCCTTTAGTTACATTTTCAGTGTGTGATTTTGCGTTTTAATGCGTCATAGACGCACAGACGCACTAAAAAGGAAGCGCTGAGTGAACATTTAACATTTGCAAACCACCTTCATCGTATGCTAAACAGACAACAGCTTTATTTAATTTTGCTCTCTTTCCATCCCACAAGAGTGTAAACAACATTTTTTCAAGGTCAGTCAAAAACTGTGCAGGAGGATCTGGGAGGTTCATAACAAGATGGACAATCTTTGACACCGCAAGTGTTTTGATGACTGTAATTTTCCCTAATGGTCTAAGTTGATGCTTAGACCAAACATACAAAACTCACTGAATTTCAGCAAGTTTGCCCTCATAATTAATAGCGGTTGTGATATTAATGTTTATGGAGAACTTTATACCAAGAACCTTAAAAATCCCAGGGTTCCAGACAAAGTTGAATTCAGGCGTGAACTGAATGTGTGAATTGCTCATTGGTCCAAGCCAGACCACCTGCGTTTTATCCATGTTTATCTTTAGGCCCAAGATAGATGCAAAGTATTGTAGACTGTGAATGCTTTCTTCAAAAGTCCTTTTGCTTCTATTTAAGAACAATGAAGTGTCATCGTATATATCTTTAACTTTTAACCCACTTATATTTTCATTCTGGCGTACCCACACCCGGGTCTGCCCTGGGGGACTTGGGTGGGGTTAACTACATTTTAGTTCCCAGGGTCACCCTGGTCAGCACAACAGGGTGGGTTTTCCCCTCTATTCTGGGGCATGTGTTTCTCTCTACCCTTGGTCCATTCACCTGTATTTGCCTTTTTAAAACTCTCCTTACTGTCTGTGCTGCCTGTAGCTCTTGATATTGGATGTGTGTTGCTAAATTGCCTTAGTTTTATTTAGGCCCCATTTCGTAGGTTTATTTAACATATTAGACCGGCTGGCGACATACATTCAATGTTCTGTTTATTTTTTTTTTTTCACAAGCAGTGCAGGCACGTCCTGAGAAAGTCTTGTTGCTGTCGGGATGTTAAACAATGTACAATCAATCATTCTGGCGTAAAATAGAGGCCAGAATTTTAGCGCAGATTAAGTAATAATATAGGTCTGTCATTCCTTCTCTCCCCAGACCTGTTTACCACTTTTTTGTTGAAAGTGTAATCACTGGTCCCCAAAGTGTAGTTTAGGGTCCCCAAAGTGTAGCTTTAGTGTTAATGCAAATCGCGACATTTTTCTAAGCTTATCAATACACAGCACTCTCAACATAAACTAACCAATAAAAACAATGTTTGATCAGCTTTGATTAGAAGATGTATTGAAGAACTTCATTTGCTTTCACATTCTCATGGCTGAAAGTGCAAGTTTCTTTCAATACTGAAAATTGCCAGTTGGAGCTGGGGGCCAGATGCCGTCAAATGCCCCCTGGGATTGTGCCAATATTGAAATCAGTCTGCCTTTCTTTCTCTCAGGTGCTTGCTGTAGGCCGATTTCAGGGCCTCCAGCTCCACGTCTGTCATTGACTTTGCTCTCTCAAGTGGGTCCTTGCACTTCAGAACGAGCAGACTCTCAAGTGTGTCATCAGCCATGCTGGAGCGCTGACAAGTTTCGTTTTTACGAACACAAGAGAACACTCTTTCGCAGTGGGCACTGCTGTGAGGGATACACAAGATACCCCCCATCACCTCGGACAGCTGGTCAAAGAGCTTGGCCCCCGTGACCTCATCCGTGACTTTCCCGATTGCTCTCCATGTCTCATCCATCCTGTCGCGTTGACATGATGAGAAGTCCATGGTCTGGTACAGGGAGAATTGCTCCATGATGATGTCCGTGCGCTTGTTACCTTCAAGAAGGCAAGGGTATTTCAACAGAAAATACCTCAGAGACTCAGCACTGCAGGATTGCTTCTGGCTGAAGTCAGCAACCTCAGCATGGACAAGAAGCTTATCCTTTAGAGGGAGGGTCTTCTTCAGATAGTCCACAAGTGTGATGAAGTACTTGCGGATAGCAGAAAAGAACTCGGCAATCTTGTTGTCACGCAGATGGTTTTCTTCCTTCATGGCCAAGAATCCCCGAGCTGCCTCTCCGATGACAACATCAGCGTTGCTCTTCAGGTTGTGTGGAGACCTATGGTCGACATCATCAAGGGCACAGGAAGAGAACGCAGAAGGCTTCACGAAGCGCATCATGACTGTTCTCAGGAGTTTCTGAAGACCCCGGCGAAGCAAGTGAATCTTGGGATGCTCAGACTGGAACGCTTGAAGGAATTCTTCAAAGACTTTGACAGTGTAGGAGAGGAACAAGACAAACAACTTGTTTGTAGGTGATCTGACAAATCCAAAGATGGTCTCGATCTTGGTTTCCTGATACGAAAAATGTGATGACTTCTTGACGATCTCTCTTTCATCACGGAAGAAGTCTTTTAGGGGATCCCAGTTCTCCACAAGGCGATCCAGACATCTGAAACCAGATGACAGATGAATCAAATGAACAAAGAAATACTGAGTGGAAAGTAGAATACAAATTTAGTGATGTGTTGTTTTTGTACTAACTACTCAGCTCATCCCCTTTGATGATTGTTGCCACTTAGCTTAGATTAATTTTTTTCACATTTTATATGTGGCTATGTGTATATATGGGTGTGCCTTCATGTGGATATGTGCGAGTGCTTTTAAACTCTCAATCAAATTTCATCTTCTTTTTTTTTCTCAACCACATAGTGATAGTGTGAAATCTTTCACTCAAACCACCCCTCCATTTGTATTCCACTGCACAATGTTCACTGTAGAGTTCCTGTTACTTTTTGGTCTAGGGAGTGAAACAGAAACATCACTATGCTCAGACAGGATATGTGGGTGGCACTCAAGGGGTTAAATGTTATACAGATCATTAATAAGGCTAATATTTACGAACCTGCCAATGCTCAACCACCGAGTTTCAACATGCTTCAGCATGCGTCGTTGCTCAACATCATAGAACTCTTGGGTCCCCTTGAATCTCCGTTGACGGTCTGAGCTCTTCTCAAAATAATAGTATACATCAACGAGGACTGATTCGACAGGAGGGAGTTCCTTGGCTGCCTTTTTTGCTGTGTTGTGAATCATATGAAGCGTGCAGCCAGCAAGGTACACATCTGCATGCTTCGCCTGGATGAAGCTGATAACACCACCCAGTCATAACTGGGGCGTTGTCACACCCCAAGGCAATGCAGTTTCGCCAGTTGATGCCATCAGCTGTGAAAGTGTCATCCATCAACTTGAAGATGTTCTCACCTGCAAAATCAGTACATATACAAAGTAAACATCTGACTGCCTGGGGTTGTGCTGTTCTCAAAAATGAAAATGTCCTAAGTACATTTCCATCACATACACAAATACGTTGCCACAAGCAAAATATCACAAAATGAACACATACTCCAGTAAAATAAATAATAAATAAGTACCTACATAAAATAAATACCTATTAAAATTAATACACTGAAGAACGAATGAGTGAATGCATAAATCAATAAATAGACAAGTAGACAAATAACTAAATAAATAGATAATAAATAAATTTAATTTAACAAAATAAAAAGTAATTAAATAATAATAATAATAACCATCATCACCACCACCGCCATCATCATCAAATAATAGTAGCAAGAACAACAATAATAACAACAATAATAATAATAATAACAAATCTATTCAAGAAACAATCCTTTAAAACAACATAGAACGTACAGAAATTGACACACAAACCTATTCTCACTAACCTGTGGCAGCATCAGTGCACGCTGACATCTTCAAGAGTTCAGAAGAAACAAGGCCACTGTCATTGTCCAGCGTCCGTATCACGATAGGAAATTGCTTCTCAGAAGCATCATTGGATCCATCTGTTGACACAGTGAACGGTGCACGACGCATTCGGTCAAGCAAGGATGATTGCGTCAGTTTCGCCATCTCTTTGATCAACACTGTAGCCTTGTTGCGGCAACACTGGATCTCTGGAGAAAAAATGTCATAAATAAAACACAAAATCAAAATAAAAAAATCAAGCAAAATTAAACTGTAAATATTTCTAGGTATGTTAGTTAAGACAGAGATAATTTCCATTTCTATTCTTGTATTGTATTAATTTACTACAAGCTCCTTGGTATGTCAGCATATTTACTTTTTAACTATGCTCATTATTATGTAGAACAATCAGTGTCCTAAAGAAGGAAAGCAATTTACTAAAATAGAATAGTACAACTTTACTTACTACCAGCTATTTTGGAATCCGGAAACATGGCTGCAACCGACTTGGTCAGCAGGTTGGCCGATGCAAGCGTCAGGTTGTTCTCAGCAATGAGACCACAAAGCATAGCCTCCGCTCTTGTAACTGAAGAACAAGAAGTGACGATTTGCATGGCAGAGGAATACAACTTATTTGATGCATGGTTACTTTCACACGCACACTGCGCCCCAAGCATGCTGCCATAATTGACTGTCATCATCAGGCAAATTTTTTGGGGGGTTTCTGGTAACATGGCTAAAACAAATAGGGTAGGTAGGTCAGTTTTTTTTTTTTTTTTTTTTTTTTTTTTTAACGGCCGACCATGGCAGATGTGACAGGAGTGACATCCGTTGATAAAGTTGGAGTTATCTTTCAAAGCAGACAGCTTCCCTGACGACAGGTGCACGGAAACCGAATATAGTACTTGTATTTTTTATAATTATTAATATTATTTTTTACCACAAAAATCCATAAAAAAATGTTCGGGTATGTGGGGGGAAAAACTAGGTAGGTCAGGTTACCAGAAACACATCAACACAACCTAAACCACATGCAGATAATGATATGCAGAGATAAACTTACAAAATATGAGCACAAGAGTGAACCTGTCACAGGTCATATAACCATATATTCTGTTAGCTACCACATACCTTGTTTTGTCAGGGCATCAGCAGTGCCAGTTGGCTTCTCCAAGAATCCCACGATAGGCCTTGTCGTTGTTTGCATCATCTTCTTCAGGTTTTTGTGGGACTCGCTTTCCGTGTGGCGTTTGACATCGAACTTGCCACCATGGGCGAGGGAAAAGTCCAACTTGCACACTCTGCAATGTGCATAGGTTCTGCCCCTCGACGAAACGGTGACGCATGGAAAGTCAGCAGCATAGCTTTGCAGGAAACGTTGGCATGCAACCTTCTTCTTTTTCGGCTGTTCTTTCTTCTTTACTGGAGGCTGAAAGTCACCGGCTTCAATACCATCACGCTGTCGTCTGTTTCGTGTTCTTTAGAACTGTAACCTCGCTTCATGTCTTTTGCCCAAATTCACACTGACAGTTTGAAAAGAATAATATCAGTAGCACGCTTCCACCGCAATTTTTGCAATGGCATCTTCACGGGTAGTAGAAGCACGCTCATTGGCTATTGTGGACCAATCAGAATCAGGCTTTTGTAGCCTATTTTGCCGAGAATGTCTTTTCACACAAAAAGTACAATATCAGCGAAAACGTACTTTTAGCGATCTCCAAACCGTATTTTTAAAACGGTGGTCGTAGTAGCGTAGTCGGGGTGTGAAATCGTAGAAACTACGCCAGGAGCGTAGTGGTAAACAGGTCTGTCTCCCACTACCCTCCCTTTCTAGATCTAGTGAGCAATGCAGTCACAAAAAGGGCAGCTGATGTCTTGATAACACAATGCATGCTTACCAGCCTGGAATTCCATGACATTAGCAGAGCAGAGCATTCTCATAATTGAAATGAAAATTATATATATATATATATATATATATATATCGGTTTTTTCTCCTGAGCCGTTTGAGGAGAAAAAACCGAGTTGCCGTAACTCAGAACCCTGACCAGACCTTCCCCTGCAGCCACTGCGGTCGAACCTGCCTGTCCCGGATTGGCCTCCGCAGCCACGAAAATGCCTGCAGACGACGTGGGCAAGCCCTATAGAATCTTCGTTCGCGAAGTCAAGCCAAGAAGTATATATATATATATATATATATATATATATATATATATATATATATATATATATATATATATATATATATATATATATATATATATATATATATATATATGGATACACACATACACTAAATGTTAACTAACTACACACACATATCCAAAAAACTATATTATATATTCCATCCATATATACCAGCCACATGCACTTGGCACATACATATATGCACATATCCACATGCATTCATACATATATGCATGTACCAATGCAGGCATGTATAATTATTAGGTAGCGGCAGCCAAAATTTGATTATCAGATTTAAGTAATGTTTTTGTGTTAAATGGACATTCAAACCAAACAAAACAAAAAGTAAGTGAATATCTTTATTAGTTTTTGAGATATCATGTAAAGGTTCAGACAAAACGGCAGTATGCGGAACGCGTAAATTCGCTCAAGTTCAAGAGTTTAAAAAAAGCATTTGGCATAGGCTACTGAAAGTTGAAAATTAGAATGGGTTCACAACTACAAAGAACTAAAAAGAAAATTATTAACTTTACACAAACCAGTCCCTTCACAAACATCTGTAGTGCACTTGCAAAATCTTCAAAAAAAAACAAAACGGACATAGCAAAAATTGGATGAACGGTCAACTTTAGCCCAAGATCAGGCAACTGTTAACGATCAGAATGACCTGAAACTTTCAGAACTTGATAACTACTATTAGGTACTCCAAAGTGATTTTTTAAGTTACAGGATCACATTTGTAAATATGTTTTTCACATAGGTCTTATTTTTCTAATTCCAATGATATCAAGTTTAAAATAATCGGACAATTAGAACAAAAGTTATGAATTATTTTGTTTAATTTTTTTTACGCCTTTTTGGCGACAGTGAAAATTGAATGATTTGGCATTTTTGGAATTTCACAGAACCAACCTTAATGGTGTTAATGATACTAAATTCTACTCTAATCAACTCTATATAGTAATCATTGACAGCCTAGTCTTTTTCGAGGCTCTTGAAGAAGGACATCTTGCAGAAAATGATCCTCGAACTTAGGAAAATCACTGATTTTGATGGCTGAAAATAATCAAACACAAAAAAAAATCATATCTTGGGTTGTAATTAAGCTAAACACATCATTCAAGCATCAAAATGATCAGGATAATGAGATCTGTATAATGGAACAGGATAGACTATTGTTACACTACCGCAGCCACACGCAAGGTGTTGTAGATGGAAGACGCAGCCAGACAAGAGTGTTTCCAGAAGAGTCTTTTATTTCTTGGTCATCGTGGGTCTAATAGGTTGGGCACAACCAACCTACTAGCATGGCATACTAAAATGGCGAAAATACCGGAGCTCGGTCTCTCGCTTCTCAGCTCCCTCTATCTATCTATCTCACTCTCTTCGTTGTGTACTCTCTATCTATCTCGTTCTCTTCATTGTGCGAGCTCCCTCTCTATCTCGTTCCCTTCGTTGTGAGCTCTCTCGTTCTGGTCATTGTGCGAGCTCTCTCTCTATCTCGTTCCCTTCGTTCTGAGCCCTCTCGTTCGGGTGTTTCCCCCCAATATATATACCCGTTCTGGCCGAGGGCATCGCCCCTTTGTCTCAACCAGTCAAAGGGGCTATTACTGTCACCCATATTATTCCACATCTATCATGGTGGCCCGCGTCCCCTGACCCTATCTGTCAAAGGAGCTATTACTGTCGCCCATAATCTATCCCCCATCTGCTCTGGTGGATAGCGCCCTCTGATCCTAGCTGACCAGGGACCCATTACTGTCTCTCATAATTATTCCACATCTATTATGGTGGTCAGCGTCCTCTGATCCTAGCTATCAAAGGAACCCATTACTGTCTCTCATAATTATTTCACATCTATTATGGTGGTCAGCGTCCTCTGATCTTAGCTATCAAAGGAACCCATTACTGTCTCTCCTAATTATTCCACATCTATTATGGTGGCCAGCGTCCTCTGATCTTAGCTGACCAGGGACCCATTACTGTCTCTCCTAATTATCCCACATCTATTATGGTGGTCAGCGTCCTCTGATCCTAGCTATCAAAGGAACCCATTACTGTCTCTCATAATTATTCCACATCTATTATGGTGGCCAGCGTCCTCTGATCTTAGCTGACCAGTAACCTATTACTGACTCTCATAATTATTCCTTGTCAGCAGGAGTCTGTGTTCCTCACTACTAACGAGGGCTCATTATTTATTCATTAGGCCCAGCTTAGTAGGGCCGGCCACTTGACAACTCCACGTGAGCCCGTGGTAGCCAAAGTGGGCCGTGTCATAACCCTCTCCGTGCTCTGCCCGTGGTACTACTTATATTCTCGTTATTTTCATATCAAGGGAAATTATAACATTACCCGACCGTGATATTGGTCGTATACACTTATAGTGTAACACTATAAACAAAGAATTTTTTTTTTAAGTTACAGGATCACATTTGTAAATATGTTTTTCACATAGGTCTTATTTTTCTAATTCCAATGATATCAAGTTTAAAATAATCGGACAATTAGAACAAAAGTTATGAATTATTTTGTTTAATTTTTTTTACGCCTTTTTGGCGACAGTGAAAATTGAATGATTTGGCATTTTTGGAATTTCACAGAACCAACCTTATGGTGTTAATGATACTAAATTCTACTCTAATCAACTCTATATAGTAATCATTGACAGCCTAGTCTTTTTCGAGGCTCTTGAAGAAGGACATCTTGCAGAAAATGATTTTGATGGCTGAAAATAATCAAACACAAAAAAAAATCATATCTTGGGTTGTAATTAAGCTAAACACATCATTCAAGCATCAAAATGATCAGGATAATGAGATCTGTATAATGGAACAGGATAGACTATAAACAAAGAATTTTTTTTTAACACCCCCTCCCCCCCCCCCTCCCCCCCCCCCCCCCCCCCCCCCCCCCCGAAAAAAAAATCACCACTACTTGGAACCGAATATAAAAATTGACAAACAACACAAAATTGTTTATCCCAAACAGAAATGAAAAGATTGCAGCAGCATGTTCAGTGGTTCTGATCCTGGATGCTTGCGTATGCACGACATATGTCTCGAATTTGGTCTACGCACCACACCCGCCCATCATTCGTCACTGGGTTGACCTCCAGTTGCCAACGAAACACAAACTTTGATGATGTCGCGCACACGTCATCAGTTCCTGGCCAGCGTAAGTAGTCGGGGCGTCCTTTAGCCTTCTCAAGGTATTTCACTAGTGCCTCTGTGGTGCTACACACTTCGATGACCTGCCCAATGTAAAACTGGTCATCGAAGTACACAGCAATCCACTCCCCTTGTCATGTGAAGGTAAAGGGGTCACCTGTATCTTCACTTTCTGCACCATATTTGTCTCTGGCTGGGTCTTCATTTTCATCTGTGGTGCTGTTGTCTAGACCACTAGTGCTAGTCACACTGCTGTCAGACTCTCTCGCGTGGTCTCCTCTGTCTGCAGTACGGTTGTTCGTGAGGTGTTGTTTCAGGGCTGCAGCAATATCCTCTTTTGTACCAGAGAGGCGCAGGTCACCTTTCCTGCCCAGGACAGTTTTCTGGTAGCGGATCTGGTCCTTGAGCGCAGTGACAACAACTATCGACCTTTCATGTTGCAGCCGCCTCAGCAAAGAATTGACATCTGCCGGTGTCACACATGGGCCCCCATGACGCATAATAAGGTCTGCTTTGATCTGGGCCTTCTTTGCCTCTTGTAGCATCTTCTGTCGTTCACTCTCTGCCAGTTTTTCGCGGACCTTGAGCATGACGAGTTTTTCCTGCCGACGATGAAGCTGGCGGATTGTCTGACTTTTCTTGCGAGCGAAAGCCATCAGGAGGTGACTGTCGATATTGCCCTTCTCATTCAACCATTTCCCCCACCCGGGTCTGCCCTGGGGGACTTGGGTGGGGTTAGGTATTTTTTAGTTCCCAGGGTCACCCTGGTCAGCCCCACAGGGTGGGTTTTTCTCTCTATTCTGGGGCATGTGTTTCTGTCTACCCTTTGTCCATTCACCTGTATTTGCCTTTTTAAAATTCTCCCTACTGTCTGCACTGCCTGTAGCTCTTGATATTGGATGTGTGTTGCTAAATGGTCTTAGCTTTATTTAGGCCCCATGTGTTAGGTTTATTTAACGTATTTGACCGACTGGCGACATACATTCAATGTTCTGTTTAGGTTTTTTTCACAAGCAGTGCAGGCACGTCCTGAGAAAGCCTTGTTGCTGTCGGGACGTTAAGCAATGTACAATCAATCATTCAACCATTGGGGTGTCATATTGTGATGCATCATGTGGATACTCGACCTGTGGTGGTTTGTAGCATGGCGACGATGACCAATGTCAAAGTCGAAATCCCCGAAGATGTTTTCGCCCAGAAGATTTGTGACAGGGCAGTGATGCATACCATCTGGGACGATGGCAGGTGGTCCACCATAGATGCCCCCGGAGACAAAGTCACTGAGTTGCCTGGCGATGACATCCATGATTGGTGGCATCAGTTGCTGCAGAATGTTTTTCACTGATCCAATGTTGTCTGTATGGCTTACAAACTCCATCACACTGGCTCTCAGTGGCTCATCCTTCGGTAACTCGAACTGGCCTTGGAAAATTCCAGGAAATCTGGAATCTACAAGGTCACTGGCGTCATCTTCCCAGCTGTGAACACACAAAAAGGAAACAAATCTTAAGCACTCACAAACCAAATAAGCACTGCTTGATGGATTTGTCTAAGATTTGGGCACAGATAAAGGATGCACTGAGCAACAGACATCTTAAATATTGTAGTACTGCATAATGATTTGGATACTGATACTCGAAGGTGATTTTCTGTAAGGTACACTCTGAAGGCTTCATATCCTGCTGCGCAGATCGTCTGGTGTCTCAACAATGAAAGATCGTCCAGAAGATGATGATGGTATTAATCCTAACTCACCTGCAAAAACAACTCTGGCGGAGATGTTGCATCGATTTTCCCTACCAGGCCATCGTAAGATGGAGGCCCCTTTAGCTTGGCCAGTAGTCATGAAGTTTACTTCTGCCTCGTCCTCGCTGTAAATAGTGGTTACTTCTCCGATAAAAAAGTCTTCCAAAAAGTAGACAGCCACCATCTCCCCTGTCTGTCTGAACTTGAATGTAAAGTTCTCAAAGCTGAATTTCTTTTCAGCATCCATGTCCTGCTCTTCATCATTGTTTTCATCTGATGGGTCGAAGTCTGGCTCCCAGTCCGAGTTTTCAAATAGTTCCCTGCGTGGACGCCTCTGAGGAGGCTGCCAATTCATAGGCTGAAGAGGGGGCCGAAGTGGGAGAAGATTCTGTACAGCGTGGCCTACTAGTAGCTCAAGCAGCCTGTTGGTAAGCATAAGGGAAGTTCCACTCACTTTGAGCAAGGGTGACTACTTGATCAAGACAAGCTTCTGGAACAGCAACTCAGCTCTCAACGCTTTCTTGCGGGCATTGTCACTGTCGTAGTGCATCAGTAGCTGGTTAATATCTTCTGGTGTTTCACATGGCCCTTGATGTGATCGTATATTTTGCATCACTGCCATCACTTGCTGGCGGTTTTTTTCTCGGCAGCCTGCTTCTTTTCATGGGTCCATTCCGGGATTACTTCACGCTGTCTGATAGTGTCTCGCTCAATACGCCGGTGTTTCTCACGCAGCAGGGCAGACTTCTTCCCCGACAACTGGAGTAGCTCTGTTTGCTCTTCTGAAGACTTTAGCATAAACCATGAGGTCATGGACTTGTTTCTCTTCATCATATTTATGGAAGAGTGGTGGTGCAGACTAGAATTCCGCCGTTTGAAGATGGAAAAGTCAAGGTCTGCAAAGCACTCCTCACTCACAAGGTTTGTGATGTGAGAGTGCATCATCTTTTGGTGAAGAGCTGGATCTTGGACATCACAGTAGCGTCCACCTGGCAAACAATGTGCCAGCTGTCGCTCTGTGACTGTCACAAGACATCCACAGATGTTCTGGAGCAGGACCTTGACTTATTCCTTCTTCTCCTCTCCAATGGCCATGAGGGACTGCAGGACATCTTGGTCACAGATGAAATTCACACCAGGGAAAAGGGGTGGAAAGTCTGCTTGAAATGCAGGGGACGAATCACGCTGCTATGATGGCAGCTGGGCATACAGCAACCCAACATAGATGTGGAAGTCCAGGTACTTCACAGATTTCCCCAGAAGACTCCAGTAGAGACCTGAATGAAACACATAAACCATCAAGTATTTTATATTTTAAACACCATCAGATTCAGAGCACTCCACACACAGACCCCTAAATATTAAATTAGAATGTAACACCCTTTAAACTTACCAGTGACTGATGTACAGAAGGCCCAGGGCAATGATGTGACAGTCAATCTGTTCACTCTTGTTGTCAGCAAGAACACTGTCAATCTTTCTGTTGATCTGTGGCATGTAGTTGCTGATGCAGTCCTCGATGTCAAGGCGGTGGAAATGTAAAGCAGTCGCTGCCTGAAACAGGTTGTTAAACCTGTTCTCTCTGAAGCTGGTTACTGGTGATTTCCATCCAACCATCAGACAGTACACCTGCCAGTTGTCTCGGCAGCCATTCTTGTCATCGCCACTTGGACCAAATCAGTCACACGCCATGCGGACATATCTGAAAGAGAGGATTCTGTTTAAATGTTTTGCCAGGTGTAACTGTAAGTCAAATGATACTACCAACCACCATGAGCATATTGGCACAGTCACAATAGCCAAGTACTAAGATTCTAAAGAAACTGTCTAAGGAAACAGTAGCCATAGGTCTGAAATGTTTTATATTCTGTGGAAAGTGTTCTTGCTATTGAAAAAAAAGAAAAGGCATACCTGAAGGCTGAACATTCTGAAGCTGTTGAAACGAGGAAGAGCATCTCTCCCAAGCCGCTCGCCTCCATCTCTTTTCTCTTGCCAGAGCCCTCTTGCACTCGGCACCCAGTCCAAGCAAGTAATGCGCATTGCAATGTAGGAACTCCAACCCTTATCTGTTTGGAGTATTGTCTTCCACTCCTCTTGGAGGGTCCGCCCAAAAGACTTTATCACTGTTGCTCGATCTGTCATTATACCTGACAGGCCAAGCAGCATATGAACAAAGTTTTCATGGGCCTCATCTGCAGGGTACAGCTCTGCCAGCTCCTCCACCATCTGTATTGATATGTCCACCAGTGTTGCTGTGTCTTCACTGGCAACAGGCACAAACCCTAGAGAATAATATCTATTTTCAGTGGTAACCTGCTGGCAGACATACTTCTGGCCACTTCTGCTAGTTCCATCTGTGTGGAAGTCCCAGATGTTGCTGTTCATCACCATTTCAGCAACATGTGCCTTGCTGATTACATGGCTCTGGTCAGCGAACTGCGGATCGCTGAGAAGGGAGGTCATCCTCTGGAATCTTGCACCCAAATATATCCCGTGCCACTGCATTGATGACGGTTCCACATCTCTGTGCAGGCACTTCATTTTCTCCCGTCAAAGTCATGATGACCACTCTTGCTTCAGGTCTGAAACAACCGGACTCATCTTAGTTATTTCTGGCATTTTCACCTCGGCGAGGGCTTCATCTTCAGCTGCGGGCTGCCTGTCCTCATTCCGAGCTGCTTCCTTCAAGCTCTTCACCTTCTCTTGTGTCTTGCCCAGTTTATGCTTTACATCAGCATTCTTCTGCTGCAGTTGTCAAATCTCTTTCCTGTAATACTTTCTCCACTCTAAAGCATTGCTGTTCCATTTTTGACCATTTGGCTTGCAGTGTTTCCACCTTTTCATCACATCGCTTCAGTTTCTGCTCCAACCCTTGTTTCTGGGAGTATTTGAGGCACTGGTTAAGGTGATCAACTTCAGCTTTCTTTTCTTCAAGCTGGTTTTCCAAATCTTGGATTTTCGCCGTCAGCTTCAACACAGTTCCACCCAGTTCATTATTTCTTGCTGATACATTTTGCAGCTGTGCACAAGAGTCTGTCAAAACAGAAACCTTAGTTTTCTTTGGACTGCTCTTCATCCTTGTGACAGACTTCTTTCCAACCTCCACAAGTTTCAAAACCAGGCTTGATTCCTGTGCTATATCTGATCTCACTGTAGATGTAAGCCCACTAATAATAATAATAATTACGGTATTTATAATGCGCTTATCTTATAATAATTATAACTCTAAGCGCGCACTCACAACACGCGCACGCTTTAGACAACGACTCACATACCACAAATAGTGAAATACATTATGGCAGTCTGCTTAGGGTGGGGAGTGTGGTGGTATAGCGCTAGAACTGTTGAAAGAGGTGACTTTTGAGGGCGGACTGGAAGGAGGAGAGAGAGTGTTTCTGACGGAGAGAGAGTGGGAGAGTGTTCCAGGTGGATGGACCGTATACTGAGAAGGAGCAGGGGCCGAAAGTGCTGAGTTTGGTGCGGGGGATGTGGAGGTGGAGAGGGTCGGAGGCGGAGCGGAGGGAATCGATGAATGAATCAATGAAACTTTATTTTACAACGGTTTAGGCATTGACATCGTCATCGACACAGCCATTTTACAAACCTGCCGTTGCTAACAATTACAAGACTAACTACAAATATACATACATATAAGTAAACATAATACTTACAGATGACAACACTGTTCACACAGACATACTCATAGACTCACAGACACCCCCCCCCCCCCCCCACTCCACCCGCCCCCCTTCACACATAGACAGAGCTAAGTAGTCCAAATGATAAATGAAAAGGATAACAGACTTAATTGGGAATAAATTGGACCCAGCCTAAAACGAAACATATATTCTATAATACAAGTGGTTAAGGCATCACTACAAGTGATCCACAAAATATTTGCAGAGACCCTTTTTAAAACAGGCTAGCGAGGAGGTGGATTTTACATGGTCGGGAAGGGCATTCCAGATAAGTGCCCCTGAGAAGGATAAGCTAGTTTTATATAGATCGATCCTTGGTTTTGGGACTATGAAAAGCTTTCTGATGTTTCCAAGCTTGGACTCAGACTTGCGGAACAAAGTGGAGATGTACTCAGGTGTTTTGCGTTTCCACACTTTGAACGTAAAGATTGATTTGTTATATTTAAAATGACCTTGAAGAGGCAGGAGACCTGCTTTTGAGAGCTTTTCTTCAGTGCTTAGGTATGGATCAGGGCAGATTATTTTGGCCGCTCGTCTGTGTAGGGAATTGAGTCTTTGTAAATGGACTTCACTACATCCATCCCATACCGTTGACGCGTAATCGATATAAGAACGTATGTGAGCTTTATAAAATAGTTTACGGGTATCTGAATCAGTATAATATTTCAGTTTTGATAACATAAAGAGATTTTTGGCTACTATTTTGCATAAGGCGTCTGTATGAGCTTGCCATTTTAGCTGACTGTCGATTGTAATCCCCAGTACTCGATGTTCATTTACCTGTTCTACCTGACTACCTTTAAGTGAAAGGTTAAGTAATAGAGGCGTTTTCTGCTGTTTTTGGCGCGTGGCGACTACCATCGATTTCGTTTTGGCTGGATGAACAACCATAGAATTGTTTATGCACCAAGCTAATACTTCATGAAGACTTTGTTGTAGGTTGTCGGAAATTACCTGTATATCTTTACTAGTAGTATGTACTGAGGTGTCGTCGGCAAAACGGTCGCATTGTACATCTTGGCAAGTAATATGTAGAGGCAAAACATTGATAAATAAGCAAAACAGTAAGGGGCCCAGTACAGACCCTTGGGGCACACCGAAGCTTACATCTTTGAGAGAGGAGTATGAGCCATGAACAAGAACCTTTTGTTTTCTTTCAAGAAGATCCTTCAACAACCAGTAAGATGGTGATCTGCGACTGGTACTAGTACTAAGTTCATCTGTACAGCACAAAATGTCAGAGCGAGTCAAACCCTGAAGGAATTCTCCAAGATTTTCCACATCAATCGGCTGTGTCAGGTTCTGAGAAGCACTACTTCTGTCACCAGTGTGACAACCAGTGTTAATTTTTTTTCTTAAATATAGGGGGTCAGATCTAGCACAGCAGATTCAGTTTACAGTTGCCAGAGGGTCAGCAGGATTTCCCAGGAGGTCACAGAAATGATGAAGTCTTAGATGATCACATACTTTGGGCGCTGAAAATTTGTCGACCCCTTCACGAAAGCGTTTTTCGACTGTGCAGCTTGGCACAGAGCGCAGAACATCTGCCCATCTAAATGGTGTAGCCATTTAAATTGTCCGAGCCAGTCGTGTTGGAAAGAACGCGTGGTCTTTTTTTTTTTTTTAACTATCCGATGTGCTTGTAGGAACTTGAGACTGTGTAGGAGAAGGCTGTGATTTTGAGCTCGAGAACCCGAATTTCACGAGTCCGGCCATGCTTTCGCCACAGGAAATGCCGATAGCCATTTGAACGGCTCCGCCGCGAAAGAGTTATATCTGTTAAATTTCTGTTGCTGCACATGCGGTACTGTTGCTGCGTTGGCGTTCGGCGCTCTCACAAAAGCTTTGTTCTGCTCGGCACACGCGGCTGTGAAAAGTGTTCACGATGACGCACTGGTGCGTTTTTCAGTGCGTAAAGATAAAGCTTACTGCGTCAGTAAAATATTTTACGTCAGTCTGACGCAGAGCTCGGAACACTAGTGCGTCAGAAGTGGCTTTAGAGGGTGAGATACGTGCATTTCTGCATAATAATTATCACTGCAGTGTCAGTGTGGTTTGATTTCTGACCATCTGCATTTGCCAATAAATATCATAATCTTGAAAAGGGGATTTCAGGAAACAGCTTTTCATGAAGAAAACTTGACACCTTATCAAAAATTTTCACCCCAACTTTCTGAGAAGCACTACTTCTGTAACAGCATTTGCTTGAGAAACTTTGGAGTTAACTGCATTTCTGGAAGCTTGGGGCGTTGTCCCTTGCCTGAGGCCAGAAACACAGCATGTAACTGCTTGTACACACCATCTTGTAACTCTACAACAGAAGAAAAGGTGGAACATAAATGTATTATCCTGCTCTTTACTATTTGTCAAACAATTATTGTTAATGCAGTTAAAGGCCAGTCAGGTTGCACTGAACAGGAATGGACATGTGTGTGTTAAATTAAAAGAAAACTGACATTTTTAATGTTTCATTGATATATATATATACATACACACACACATAGACACATACATGCACAGATTCCGCACACTGCACTAATGCCCCTAGATTGTGTGCATGCATGTGTATACACACTTGCATGTACACACATGCAGATGATGCAACAATACACGTCACATTGATGTACCTGGTACATACATATCCCAGCAACATAGACACAAAAATAGGCAGGACGCGTGTTGCTGTGGAACTGTGCATGTCCACACTACACAAAGTATAAATAACAGACTAAGGACACATGAAGCTGCATGAGTGGTAATGACAGGTCACTAAAGTTGTGTTCTTCATCACTCTTGTAGTGCCACTGGAGACAAGCCCACAACCACCATGATATTTCACATGTTAGTGATTGATGGAAAAACACTCGGGCTTTTGTTGACACTTGGTGTGTACGTGTGGCAGTCATACCTTGCTCGCACCACAGACACAGTTTGTTGCATGAAGCACAGGCATTCTGGACCTCCCTGGCACACAAACACCCACACTTGTGTGCGTGTCAGAGTACCAAAAGGATTCAGACCGCCCTTGCTTAGAATACTCATAAAAGAACACACCGTATCAGTGTGGTAGTCATCTACTTACTCGCACTGTTGACACGGATTGTTACATAGGCCTTGGCATTCCAGGCCACTCTTAAACACAAACAGCAGAACACACATCTACTCGAACAACTCCGATGCGAATGACTCCAACAGCCCCTGCCCCCCCCCCCCCAAAAAAAAAAAAATACAACACTCCGAGTACATACCGTGCAGGTCTGCTGAGAATAAGTTATCCAGTCCCTTGTATACCATCCCTAGACGTGACATGGTGTGTCTTTTTTTATTTTGAGCCTCGAAGAACCGCAACATCTAGAGCACAGTGCCACAAAGAATGTACATGTAGCTAGGGTATCTGCCCTTGGTAGAGTTGCCCGTAACACGAAAGGTCAGGTCACAGTTCAAAGTGGGCATGTTTAATCATGTAAACAAAGGGTGCTTGCAGTTACAATACCGCGAACATCCCTTGTACATGCAGCTGGTACTGCGATCAGTTGCACATCGGTCTATATATGAACAATGAATCAATGTGCAGCCGATCGCCAAACTGCCTCAGCGTGTCTTTGTAACCTATGCCGTCTCCTCTCCTGTGGGGTGGATGTGTCGTGAATGTTGCCGATCTGCAGTCAAGTCTATGCGGATCACCTTGGAATCTGACTTGCATTTCACCAGCACACTGCCCCGCTTTGTCCATGCATCCTGGGCTCCAGGGTGGTCCCAACACTGAGACAATAGGACGTAGTTGCTTTTGGTCATGTATCCTGGGTCCCAGGGTGGTCCCAACACTGAGACAATAGGACGTAGTTGCTTTTGGTCATGCATCCTGGGCCCCAGGCTGGTCCCAACACTAAGGCAATAGGACGTAGTTGCTTTTGGTCATGCATCCTGGGCCCCAGGGTGGTTCCTGCATTGAGACAATAGGACTTCGTTGCTTTTGGTCAGGTCCTCGGTGATAATGTAGCTTGTGTTCTTCAGTCTTCGCCTATGGACAAGCACTAGCTCAGTAACCTTCCTGGACACGAAACGCACTGTCACTGATCTCGGACCTGTACGCTGCTGTTGCCCGTCGCCTTGCTGTTGTCGTAATTGACCAAGACGGTGACATCCCTCAATATCCTCTGGCTCCAGACCCGACAGTTGCAGCTTCTCTTTAAATAGCTTCAGCTCCTTTTCCTCACACTCCTCCACAGACTCCCTAGCAGACTGGCACCCCCAGGATGCAGACATTGTTTCTACGCGTATATTGTTCTGTCATTGGATCGTTTTCCCGCTACAGACACCAAGAACTTTGCTTCCAATGCTAACTCCCTAACATAACAGACTCTGGCACCCCCAGGATGCGGACATTGTTTCTATGTGTATATTGTTCTACGTCGTTGGATCATTTTTCTGCTACAGACACCAAGAACTTTGCTTCCGATGCTTGGCTAGTCGCCACCTCCAGCTTCCTCTGGCACTGCTCACCTCTCAGTGTCTCATTTTCTGCCTTAAGATCATGAATCTCACCCCTCAGCTCCTCCACACGGTCATTCACTTTGTCAAGTTTTCTAGACATATTGCAGACATGGGAATTGTCTGCGAAATCCGCAAAATTCCGCGGGGGAAAAGAAATCGTCCGCGAAAATAAAAAAGCGTTTCCGCGAAAAACCATTGTGACTGTCATCGATCAAGTCACCAAATTTTGGAGGCGTCATTTAACGACCATCAGGGCTCGAAATTAGCGGGGGCCCGGGGCCAAAAACCCGCAAAGTTGATTTCGGGCTCGGAAAGTTGAAAAACGAAGGGCCCGCTTGGCCCGCAAAATAATTCGTCTGCTACAGCTAGCTCTACTCGGCAGTTTCGTATTTGGGCCAAGGGAAGCAACCCACACCGGTGCCCTCACTCACAGTAATAGTATTGTGTTTTTTTTTTTTTTTTTTTTTTTTTGTTATTGTATTTTTAGTTTACTTCTGTTAACTCAAGTGCACATAAGTGTAATATGAATAGATGATTGAAAAAAAAAAAAAAAAAAAAAGGCAAAATCTGTTTGTTTAACTTCAGTTTATCAGGAAGAGTACTGTTAAGTTTAGTTCTCTTTCATGGTTTTGTTTTGAACTTTTGTGCATTGAGGTCAGATTTTTTGTTAGGTTACTCATATTAAAAATTTAATGATGTGTATTGTGCAATACTCAGTCACAAAACTGAAAAGTATTATACAAGAGACTCACTTGATTTTTTTTCTATTTTGTTTAATGGCCATTTCAGGCTCACTAGTCACTGGAATATGTGTGTCACTGAATGTGTGTGTGTGTGTGTTTTTTCCCCTTTTTTGTTGGTAATGTTTGAAAGTGAAAGAAAAGGCAAATAAAAATGACATCACTCAGCAAAATTGGAAATTCAATTGTTTTTATTTTAGATTATCAGACAAATTGTACTTTCTACTTATTATATTGTCAATAATTCTTTTGTTTTTTGTTTGCATTATTTTTCAAAGTTGGGCCCCGAAAGTTGCTTGTGGGCCCTCAAATTTTTCAATCAAGGGGCCCGGTGGCCCCCAAAGAGAAAAGTTAATTTCTAGCCCTGACCATGCACCAGTTGCAGAAGATGGATCGACCATGATAATTCAAGGGCAGTGCCAGATTAGCTTGGTGCCGACAGGCGTCAAGCTAATCTGGCACTACCCTTAAATTATCATGGGCGACCCATCTCCTGATGTAGTGTGTCAGGGCTCAATAGGTTAAGGACATTTTTCGTGATGTTGGATCGCCCGCCTCCTGCATAACTATCACTCCCGGTTTAGTGTTAGCCCAAACAAACCCTTAGCCATCCTTACACTTACGTTATAGCATTGTGCTCGTTGCCATCTATAGACGAGTCACTAGTATTCTAGCGTTGTGTTTGTCCAAAAATCGCATGACGCACAGCTATCGGTCTAAGGGAAGCAACCACTATAATGTTTCACCAACCATTTCTAAGTTATCTGAAAGTGAATGCCCTTGTCAGATGGTGTCAGAACAAGGTCAAAGTAGCCGACAACGTGCCGTGTATCATCTCTGACAATGAGCTTATTCGATCCTCATGAGCGCGGTTTCAACAGTGATTTTTAGCTCGTAATATTGTGATTCAAGAAGAGACAGTTCTCTTGTGTGATTTCTTTGCTTGTGGAATACATTTTCCTGCCATGTTGGTGAGTAAATCTGGGTTTTTCGTTGCATGTGCTTACACTGTTGCTACCAAAACCAAACCACGTTTCTCATTTTTTGCTCCGCCATGTTTGTTCTGTTGCATAATAATCAAACTGGTTCGACTTCCCACTAAACCTATGCACAAACACGCTCCATGCTTAATGCTCTTTCCAATGATACCCAATTTATCTATCGTTGTTACCTTGGGAGGCTGTGAAATTAATTCAATCTACCCCAAAAATGTACGTCGCCAGGGAACACACGTCCTTTTTCCTGCTACGTCTGCAGGGAAAGAGATAATCTATACTCCTTTATCGTAATATGCTTTGTTCCCGGAGTGAGTAAATATATTCCTTATCTTGTGGATAATACACAAGTACTGTAAGGCGCTTACAAGAGTCGTGAAGAAATAAGGAGGCGAGTACCCAATCGCGATATTTCTGGTGGTTGATGCTTAGACTCGGTATCACGTCTGCACTTAAAAAAACATTGTATCTATGTGCAGGGAACGCGATATCACCTCGACCCGACCTTCTTTCCATGAAATAACTTGTAGCTGTCTTGGCTCTTGAAATTCTTCATTTCTTGACCGTTGATGCTGATAGCCATCAAACAAAAGTGAAAGATGGCCAGGTGGGAGATGGCCGTCCACCTTTTTATGTTGTGCCATTTTTTCCATTTTGCTTGGGTGAACCGCTAAAATCGTGTGCCCCAAGCATTTCAAAACGCTGTCTGAATGTTCCCACATGCTGCTTAACCCTTGTAGCCCCAAGGTCCCATTGCTCACATTTTGGACGGGTTGCCCAACAACTATGCACCAGTTGCAGGAGATGGCTTGACCATGATAATGCAAGGGTAGTGCCAGATTAGCCTGGCGCCTTCAGGCACCAAGCTAATCTGGCACTACCCTTGAATTATCATGGTTAAGCCATCTCCTGCTGTAGAGATCTGGGACTAAAAGGGTTAATGGTCGCATTGCTGTTCTGTACAGAAAATGAACGCTAAGCACTAAAAAGTCGCCTTCACCTGTCTGTCAAAATGATAGAGAATCAAAGCGGATATGTATTTCCTCCACCAGGGAAAAACAATGAATGCCCTCTCCTGTACTTCATTAACTCTTACCAGTTCGTTTTATTTGAGGCCAATGAACAACATGACTTTTACCCTCACACATAGCCAAGAGAAAGTGCTGCTGAAAGCTCTTCTAGCCGTGTTCCCCATTTCCTTCTAAACTAAACCCCACCCGGGTCTGCCCTGGGGGACTTGGGTGGGGTTAGGTATTTTTTAGTTCCCAGGGTCACCCTGGTCAGCCCCACAGGGTGGGTTTTTCTCACTATTCTGGGGCATGTGTTTCTGTCTACCCTTTGTCCATTCACCTGTATTTGCCTTTTTAAAACTCTCCCTACTGTCTGCACTGCCTGTAGCTCTTGATATTGGATGTGTGTTGCTAAATGGTCTTAGCTTTATTTAGGCCCCATGTGTTAGGTTTATTTAACGTATTTGACCGGCTGGCGACATACATTCAATGTTCTGTTTTGGTTTTTTTTCCACAAGCAGTGCAGGCACGTCCTGAGAAAGCCTTGTTGCTGTCGGGACGTTAAGCAATGTACAATCAAATCCTTCTAAACTAAGAGTCCCTGGGACTCTGTGCCGAAAATTCAAGGGTCCTTTTGTCAAAACTGAGGGTCCCTTCATCAAAAGTCTTCACAAAATTTGCTGGTATGTGAAATTGTTGAACTTTCACCTCATTCTCAGTCAGCTACTTTTTCCGTTTTGCAGCCCAGCAGAATCGCTGTGCTGCCTCTTGAACCAGCACGTCTTTGTCAAACTGAGGGTTTCTGGTTTCAGAAATGACCAGCAGCTTATCATTCAAGCTGGATGTCGTCATCCTGTTTCTGGTGGTATTAATGACACTGTTCTGTAGGGAGAAAGCTCATTCGCTTGTTAGATCCAATGCGAGATGCGCAAATAGTTCAAGGGAAAGTACTCGCTTTGCTCTGTCAGGGTTCACTTTCAGCCAGTTGCTGAAAAGAATACGTCGGCTCACTGCTAAAGGCCAATCAGATTTCGGAACTCCGAACTGGTTTGCCAAAATGAGTTCGTCTGAAAAGAGTTTGTGTGGCAAGCCTAGCTTCGCAGGCGTGCGAGCACTTTTGATATCAGCTTGTGCGCTATGATTTGCGTGTGTCCTTCGGACGTACAGACTGAAAATCTATGTGGCCTTTTCAGATTTATGTGTGTAATAGACGCAGAGCTGTGCATTTTGAAAAACACTGTCTAGTGGTCAAAGGTTGGCTTATTATTCATCAAATTAAAGTGCATTGAGTCAGTTTTCAGTCGGGGTAAGTAAAACGTCTTTCTAAATGTAGTTTAAAAGTTAGTTCTTTAGCGATGAAGAAGAAATGGTGTCCAGTTTCCAAAAACAGTTTTCATTAAAGTCCCTAAGAAGAATTTTTGTTGTTTCTTGCCCCTTTGTTTAAAATGTGAATCCAGTGTGTGGGCAAATCATTTCTACACATTTTTGTGAAGTTTCAAGAAACTGTGTTTAGATTTCTAAGAGTTATGAAACATATTCTGCACTGGTCAAGGTCATGAAAAAGTGGGTGTGTCAACACCTGGCATGACTGAGGCATAAATACAGTCAGATGACCCATATCATACTGAGGCTAAAAGCTTCAAATTTGTACACTGCCATATGCAAGCTACATTATAAATATATAGTTCTTACAGATAAGGATATAGACCAATGGCTTTAGTTCAAGGGTGGTGTCAGAATAGCTTGGCGCCTAGAGGCGCCAAGCTATTCTGGCACTACCCTTGAACTATTTTAGTCAAACTTATTTCACACACTGGTGTATTCTGAATGATAAGGGATAAACTAGTATGCATTTACGTCTCCTACTGTCACAGCACAGCAATGCTGCACCACATTTGACAATGTTTTACCTATTCCATGGTGTTTGATGTCCTCAGTAAGATAGCTATCAACCCTTAGCATTCGGAATACACCAGTGTGTGAAATAAGTTTGACTAAAATAGTTCAAGGGTAGTGCCAGGATAGCTTGGCGCCTCTAGGTGCCAAGCTATTCTGACACCACCCTTGAACTAAAGCCATTGGTCTATATCTTTATCTGTAAGTACTATTATGTAGCTTGCATATGGCAGTGTAGAGATTTGAAGCTTTCAGCCTCAGTATGGCACCATCTCTAAGATGGCCGACAGAAGCCGAGCCACCCCTGCCCCTAATTCTTCGAACAGCCTTCCAGACTTTTTGGGATGGAGTCCTAGAAGATAAAGATGAGACGAAGCGTCTCCAGGAAGCACGGCGTTCGCGTTTAAAAATGTAACGGGCTTTCGCCCGCTGTCTTTTAAATGTTAAAATATTTGCTTGCGACGGATTACGAAAAGCACGTCGCTGAGCAGATTTGCGCATTGTTTGGGCCTTGCGGCACTCTTCATTGAACCATGGTACTCTCGGCTTCTGAGGGAGTGATGTGGAAGTTCTAGGGATGGTTTCACCTGCTACGTCCAACAAAATAGAAGTAAAACAAGAAACAGGTTCTTCAGCTGACATGACCACCTCCTCTGTAAGACGAGACTGACAGAGGGAGGCGAACAGAGGCCAGTTAGCTTTCTTGAGATTCCAGCGCCCCACCGGCGAATCCTCCTCACAGCTGACCGATGACAGGACTACTGGGAAGTGGTCACTACCACACAGGTCGTCGTGAACCTTCCAGTCAAAGTCCAGCATGAGAGAAGGATCACACACAGTGAGGTCTAGAACAGAACTAGATCCAGAACCTGAGTTAGAGTATGTAGATGAGCCATCGTTAAAGACACATAGGTTAAGTTGAGAAAAAACATCTTCTAACATCTGACCTCTGCCATCATAGTGGTCACTACCCCAAAGGTGAGCATGACCGTTAAAATCCCCCATGAGAATAAAGGGAGGGGGCAGTTGATCTACCAAGTTAAAAATATCATTGCTACAGACCCGCAGTGATGGTGGCAGGTAAATACTGCATATGGTTATGGTCTTCTTTAAGGTAACCCGAGCTGCGACAGCCTGAAGACAGGTGTCGATGCTAACGGGGCTACATAAAATTTGGCTACTAATGAGAAGAGCCGCTCCACCCGAGTGCCTCTCCGAATCAGAACCATTATGTATAACATTAAAACCATTAAAGGACACAGGGTCAGAAGTCTTCAGGTAAGTCTCCTGAAGAGATATTACTGAGGGGTTATAGAACTTGACTAAAAGACGCAATTCCTCAAAGTTAGCTTGAAAACCATGACAATTCCACTGAAGCAAAGAGTCCATGATTAAGCCTTATCTGGGGGTAAGGAGTTTCCCCCCCCCCCCCCCCCCCCTCTTTCCTTTTCCTGACATCTTGCTGGACTTGACCGCCCACAAGAAGGATTGTACTCCACCAGCCACGGACCTTTATTACTGGCTGGCTGTCTTGGGGTCAAGGTCGAAATAGTATGGGTCTAAGGTCAAACTTGCAGACAAGGGATAAGTTACTTCTGGTGGCATCTTTGCGTTAGAGTTCAAGTTTGGCGAAAGTTTCCAGTTATTATTTTGTGGCGTAATTTCGTGCATGAAAATGGCGATGTGATCTAACCGGAATTGCTGCGTTGTGGGCTGTCATACAACAGCCGGAAAATGCAGGTGGTTGTCGTTTTTGTCCATCCCGAAGGCTGGGAAAAATTCAGACATTAACAAATGGCGAAGTGATTTGATACAAGCCATCAACCGTTGCGACACAAGTTTCAATGCAGATAAGGCATTGATCTGCTCTCGTCACTTTGATGAGAACTGTTTGAAACGAGGTAAGTTTGATGAAATGCTTGCACATGTTTTCATGTTATTATTCATGTATTAGCTTTTAATACGGAGCTTTAATCTCTTTATGCGATGTGCCGGAGTGAGTGGTCTGACCGGTCTGTTACTTTCCAGTGTTGTTTGTTACCGTAATGTCTTTAGTGTACGGGACCAGCAATGTGCAAATTTCAATAATTAAATTATATCTATTTTATATATTAGATCGTATACTATAACAGATTTTGTATTCATCTGTTTTAAAATTTTATTGTGCACCTTTAACTCTGTAGGCCTAACTAAAATTTCTTGTAGTTTTAGACAATAACGATACTGTGTGGTAATACTGTGTGGTAACTTACAAGTTTCTGTCTCACAAGTTTCTGTCTCATCATGATAAATGCAGATATTTATGTTCAGTGTACAAATTTTGCAGGGCCAACAGGCAGGTGCACAGGACTTGTTCCCGGTAGCATGCCGCTTCACTGGATGCCAAGAAAATCCATCGAAACAAGCAAAACTATGAGGCCAGAGCCAGTAAGTAGTAGACATTAATTTTATTGTTGGCCGCAAGTTTGTAATTCTCAGTTTTTTGCTAACTTTATTTTGATCATGCGTTTCTCATAACTTTCGTCAACATTTTAGTAAAAGCATCCAAAACAAACTGCGTTAGTTCAAAAGTGTGAATGAAAATTCAAACTTCATACAAGAAGTAGACAGCACTTGGTACGAAATTGTATCTAGTAAAAAACGAAATCAAACTGACAATACAGTTTGCCTGGGTGAATGTGTAGTTGAGCAGAAATGCATATATATAGATCAGGGGGCAAAATCTTCCGCTTTTCCGAGGATATCAGCGTTAATTAAAAAAAATCCGCTGTTTAAAAAAGGCAATTCCGCGTGGAAAAAAATAAAACGTAAAAAATCTGAAACGGTCCTGGTTCTTAAACGGCGCAGGTCCACAAGTTGTCAGATTCGTTTATCGTTAACATTAGGCAAGCTTCGTTTTTCCAAGATGGCCTCTAGCGATGCAGGACACATTGTTGCTCGCGGCTAAACTTTTAATGAAACGGGAGTGAGAAAGAAATGGAGATGGGAGTGGTGTGAAAAATCGGTGAAAGTTAAGTCGAACCCTGACATGTTTGAACGGATATAAGAGCACATTCTAAAGCTGGAATTGGTGGAAGCAAGCTTAGGCCCGCCAACATTGTGTTGTGTACCGTGATTCTTCGCGCCTACCCCCCCTCCCCCCCTCCCCCCATTGTTTGAGTTTTCGGCCTCGGAATCAATGTCTCGCTTGGCCCCCCCCCCCCCCCCCCCCCACCTCCCCCCCCCACCCCCCGTTGTTTCCGCCTTTTTCCCCAGCACGTGTTTTGACCCCTGATAGATATGTGTGTGTGTGTGTGTATATATAATATATATAGATATAGATATATGTGTGTGTGTATGTGTGATAGGTGTGATATACTTTTGTTTTTTACAGACTGCACGAGAGCCACCTCCTGTGCCAGTAAGAATTTGCTACCGAACCTTTGAAGATGTACAAACAAACAGATGCAAGAAAGACTTTGCCACCAGGGTGGGTGATGATGGAAAGCACACCCTCATCACTGCAGATTGGACTGCCATCAGAGAAAAACCAGTGGAGGATAGTTGTCAGCATGGGAACCCCACACCTTCTTGCAAATGTGAAGGTATGTTACAATCATTGTTCTTGAATGCTATTTCTGTCTTTTTTTTTTTACAGAACCAAGTAGTCATTGATTTTGTGCTTGAAAATGACGAGCGTGCGCCTCTTTGTTCCCTTCTTTTCTGTTTGTGCTTGTAGATTATTTTTTTATTTTAAAATTTTTTTATTTTTATTTTTATGCAGCTTGTTTTTGTGACATGAACCAAAATAAATTTCTGTTACAGTATCAAAATTAAAATGTTGCAATGTTGTTTTTTATTATTTATTTTAAGCCAAAGTGTTATATCGTGATATAATTTCTACATATTGTCTTAAATTGCGTGAGTGTGTATAAGTGCTTTGAGCACTATTGTATTGAAATGGTGCTAAACAAATTAAATGTATAATTGAAATTATAGTGATCTTGGAAAATTTGATTGAAGATTTGGAAAAGATCTGGAAATCATGTCTGGATTCCTTTTTTCCAAACTTGAAATCTGTCTTTTTTGGATTTCTTAAAATAAATAGTGCCATTATTAAGCATAAAATGCATGGAAGAACAAAAATAAGGGCTAACGGAACGCGGTTCACTAAAAATTAAAAGGTACTTAGAGTGATTTGGATAAGCCGTGGTGGCTATGGTAAAAATTAATATGCTGTGTTGCTGCAAATTTAACTAATTATGTTTATTTTTGTTCTGCAGGTTATTGGTATTCCTGCAGCCCACTTGGGAGCTGACCTTGAAGGCAAGAAACTTAGTGCTTTTCTGAGAGAGCTGCAGGCCATGGATGTGTGCACAGGTATCACATCAGCACCGCTGCAACAGTTTGCAGGGCCACCTGACAGCAAGACATCATATTACCAGCACATTCAGTACTTGGTGGTCAACGGGGCGATGCAACATACTTCATGTGTAAGATCCATCCACTGCCAGCTTCTGTATCAGCCAGACAACAAAGGAGAGTGGTGCAGACCATGCCAGCAAGCTGAAGCTCTATTGATGGAAAAAAAGAAGAGGCATGAGAGCAGGATGATGCAGCCACTGAAACCAAATGACTCTCTCCGATCGCTTCACAACAATAAGCTGAAAGAAGCACTAAAGCATGCGAGAAGAGAGAACAATACTCTACAAAAGGAACTTGAGAAATTTAAGTCTAAACTTGCTAATGACTCTGTTGTATTGTCAGAGGATTTGCATCGTGACCTGCAACAGGGGGTGATGGGGAACTTAAACAATCCCCTTCAAAAGTTGTTTTGGGAGGAGCAACAAAAGGCCTTCCTTACCAAAGAACATGGAATGAGATGGCATCCCATGATGATCCGACTTGCCATCCTCATCCACTCCAAGAGTGAGACGGCTTATGAAACTCTCAGAAAGACTGGCATCTTGAAGCTACCAGGTAAGAGCACCTTGCGAGAGTACACATCAGCTGTACATCCACAGCAAGGATTTCAGCCAGAAGTCTGGGAAGAATTAAAGCATATTGCAGAGCGCCTGCCAGCAAATCAACGGTTTGTCATTCTTTTACACGACGAGATGTCAATTAAATCCGATCTTGTCTTCGACAGTCGCCTGGGGGAATTGGTGGGCTTCATAAACAGCAAGGACGAATGGGATTTTGAATGCAGACCAAAGAAACTTGCTTCTCATGCCCTTGTCCTTTTTATGTTGTGGGGGTAAACTCTACATTACAGATGAGTTTGGGATTATTCCCTACCAGAACAGCAACATCTGACCAGTTGTATCCCTTGTTTTGGAATGCAGTTGGCCGTCTTGAAGATGCTGGTCTCCAAGTCATCGTCAGCACCAGTGACAAGGCACCAGCCAATCAGCGTCTGTATCAAATGCACGGCAGGCAGGAGGAAATATGTTTTAAAACACTCAATTTCTTTGCCCCAGATAGGTGGATCTATTTCATCAGTGACCCTCCCCACCTCATCAAGACAGTTCGCAACAATCTGGTCAGCAGCGCAGAGGGATCCACTACAAGACTGCTTTGGAAGGATGGGGAGTACATGCTGTGGCGGCACATTGCTGACTTGTACCACGCCGATATGCAGAGGGGCCTGGCACGCACTCGCCTCACGCTGCAGCATGTACACCTGAGTCCACACTCAGTCATGAATGTCTGTCTGGCTGCACAGGCACTGAGTGAGCGAGTTGGGCGCATCATGCAACAATTTGGGGGGCCTGACAGGAGACGGCAAAGTTCATCCTCCACATGGATCGATTCTTTGACTGTTTGAACTCGAGACACCTTTTGGAAGCAGAGAGAAAGAGAAAACCTGACCTGAGTGCTTATACCCAGGTAGATGATCCTCGATTTAATTATTTACAAACAGAATTCCTGCAGTTCCTCGAGGAGTGGCGATCTTCTGTGGAGAACAGGCCCGGGCCCTTCACCCGTGCTGAGAGGGCCAAGATGTTTTTGTCATTTCAGACGTACAGGGGCCTAGTAATGACAGTTCATGGGTTTGTTGAGGCGACCAAGTTCATGCTGGCCAATGGGGTTGAATTTGTTCTGTCAAACAAGTTTTGCCGGGACCCCATAGAGGAACATTTTGCCAGGACCCCATAGAGGAACATTTTGCCAGGACCCCATAGAGGAACATTTTGGTCGCCACAGAGCCATGGGTAGAACAGCTGAAAATCCCAACTTGCTTCAGTTCGCCTACCAGGAGAATTCGATAAGGCTTCAGCGCCAGCTGGCACTGACCATCATGCCACAGGGCAACGTCAAAGGAAACAACCACCAGCGACCTCCCGTGACTATCTCGAGCAGCCCTCTGAAGAAGAAACCCAGAAATAACTGAGTGTCATGTGGGACTGACCCCTACATTTTTTGCTGTTTCATTAACTATGCTTTCGAGACGTGCCTCATTGTGTTCGATTTCAGTCTCGAAGTATAGTTCTCTTATTTACATACAGAGAGAAAGGCGTCGGTGTCGATGGTGTAGAATTTATTTTATTGACATGCTGACTACTAAGAGAGAATTTATGAAATGTTCATATTTCATTATCTTGTGCCATTGTTAAAAATGTAGGATATTTTTGTATCCAGTGGGCAGTGTGTTCCTCATGGTTCTATTAATTATGAATGCATCCGTGAAAGGTTTGTTCCTTGTGGACTATTGCTGCAACTCTGTTATGTTTATATTTTTGTATTCTCAGATTATATTTGGAAAAACGTTGAAATAGTCGAGGAATAACTCTTTTTCTTCATTATCTTCAGTTAAAAGGATCGTGGTTCGTTCCCTCGCTAATAAAGATTGTCATTTATTATTTTTATTATTAGCAATATTATTTGTGGTTTTTGTTTTGTTTTTATATTTATTCATTAACATTTTTTTAATGGTGAGTAGAGAGACGTGTTGGTTTGTGTGTACAACTGAAACGGGCCACAGCTAAATAGGATTGTAAATGTGTGTGGTTATCTAGAAATATTTTTAAATGGTTTGAGTGTTTAATTATTCTTTGACTAATTGAATAAAAATGTGACACTTCGTGATAACAGACATTTTAAAAAATTTATATAACGTACATCTATGTTGATTGAAAACCAGCAAGCCTATTGTACGAGATGTTTGTGAAAACAAAAGTAGACTTTAAGCAGATTTTGGTTGTATCGGTGTCATGATCATTAACATTATGCAACGTTGCAACTTCATTTTGACGTGTGAAGATATTGTCACTACCAAAAAGTATTACACCTGCACTGATCGAGTTTCAAACTCACAAGCAGTTTTTTTGTGTATGCAATTTTTTTTTTTTTTTAAATCTTCATAGACAAATGTTCAACTATGGATTAAAATGCGACACTTCATGATAACATTTGCTTTAAAAAAAAAAATTAATGGTGAATGTGAATATGCATTTTATTGTATTACCTAGTTGAAGATTTTTTTTAAAATTAGCGAACATGTACATTTATGGTGATCAAGGAAGATATATTCTATGAGACGTTTGTGAAATAAATGCCCTGTCTGTAAGCAGATGTTGGTCTTTTGTGTATGTGTGTGTGTTATTTCTCATCATGCAATATAAACATAAAAATACATTGGTTCACATTACCACTGTTTATTTTCCAACAAAATTGTTCAAGAAAAAAAATCACATAATTTGTGGATATTGTCTGTCATGTATACATGAAAACTAGACCCAAGACTAGACCGAGTTTGTAATACGAAAGAACAATACTGTCGCAGTCATATGTACATCAAGACTAGGGCTGAGTTTGTAATACCAAAGAACATAAGGCCTCCCCCCAAAAATGTCTGTTTATTGTATCCCAACCAACCCAAATTTTTTGGTCCAATCCTAAACTTTTGGGATCGTCTGGTTAAAAAATTGGAAAAAAGCCAACAAAAATCTCACCAAAGGTGAAAAACGTTTTTTTCTTCCCTATGTTACTGTAAACAGACATTATTTTGGGGGGCCTAATACTGTCGCAGTCATATAATACATCAAGACTAGGCCTGATTTTGAAATACCAAAGAACATAAAACTGTCGCAGTCATATATACACCAAGACTAGGACTGAGTTTGAAATAACAAAAAACAAAACTGTCAGTCATACATCAAGACTAGGACTGAGTTTGAAATACCAAAGCACATAAAACTGTCGCAGTCATATATACATCAAGACTAGGACTGAGTTTGAAATACCAAAGAACATAAAACTGTCGCAGTCATATATACATCAAGACTACACACAAGACTCCAACGTCTGAGTTTGTAATACATGAGTCAGGTATACATGAAGTGTAGATCCAAGTCTAGGCCTGAGTGGATTACCAAGGAACTCAAATTTCAAGTTTGATTTATGAACTCCTAAGGAGCCAAATCAAAACCAAGATCAGTGGATTTTACTATTATATTAATGCATCAAAGTATAAAACAAACCAAGATCAGTTGATGTTACTATTATATTAATGCATCAAAGTATAAAACAAACCAAGATCAGTTGATGTTTCTATTATATTAATGCATCAAGGTATAAAACAAACCAAGATCAGTTGATGTTTCTATTATATTAATGCATCAAAGTATAAAACAAACCAAGATCAGTTGATGTTACTATTAATGCATCAAAGTATAAAACAAACCAAGATCAGTTGATGTTACTATTATATTAATGCATCAAAGTATAAAACAAACCAAGATCAGTTGATGCTTCTATTATATTAATGCATCAAGGTATAAAACAAACCAAGATCAGTTGATGTTTCTATTATATTAATGCATCAAGGTATAAAACAAACCAAGATCAGTTGATGTTACTATTATATTAATGCATCAAAGTTTAAAACAAACCAAGATCAGTTGATGTTGTTATTAATGCATCAAAGTATAAAACAAACCAAGATCAGTTGATGTTTCTATTATATGAATGCATCAAAGTATAAAACAAACCAAGATCAGTTGATGTTACTATTATATTAATGCATCAAGGTATAAAATAAACCAAGATCAGTTGATGTTACTATTATATTGATGCATCAAAGTATAAAACAAACCAAGATCAGTTGATGTTACTATTATATTGATGCATCAAAGTATAAAACAAACCAAGATCAGTTGATGTTACTATTAATGCATCAAAGTATAAAACAAACCAAGATCAGTTGATGTTACTATTATATTAATGCATCAAGGTATAAAATAAACCAAGATCAGTTGATGTTACTATTATATTGATGCATCAAAGTATAAAACAAACCAAGATCAGTTGATGTTACTATTATATTAATGCATCAAGGTATAAAACAAACCAAGAGGGATAATTTAACATTAAATATTGGCACAGTCGCGAGAAAGTGTGTAATACTAGTATTACTACTGTATTATAAAAGAACATAATATTGGCACAGTCAGGTATGCCATCAAGGCTAAATTATTTCACCAGATGGAATTCCAATACATGATAAAACAGTAGTAGTAGTAAATTACCAAGTGAATACATGCATGGTTTCACAAAAGATTCAGCCTATTTCTTCGAAGGCTCTAGTTTAAGACCTTTCCTCAGGCCTTTGGCGGACACAGCGGTTGTTGACTTCACTTTCTCCATGTACTTCTTGCATTTATGATGTATTCGAATTTTGAAGAAAAGCTGCATGATAGATAAACATACAGCCTCCTTGCTTTCATCACCAACGTCACAATCGGAGGTCATCTCTGTATGCTGCCAAAATGTTTTGATCTTGGCAGCACATAGTGCTGAAATTCTGACTGGAGCTGCTCTCATTCTTGCTGAACAGGCGGCACACTTTCTTCTCCAAAAGGACAAAGAATTCTTTTGGTGTTTGTCTAAGGAAAATCAATCCTCCTCGGTTAAGGGCTGATGTCAGTACACTTGCCTGGTCTTCCTCTTGGCTGAACTTCCTCAGGCACTGCAGCCTCTCCTCTTTCTGCGCACTGTCTTTCAAACGCAGATACCTCTGTTTCAATTTCTGCACAATGCTTCCACCAATATGGTAGATGATATCTTTCATATCATCTGAGAGCGGGACATCTAAATCATGGAGTGCAGCATCTTCTGACTGCACAGATGAGATTGGGTAGTTGTCATCTAGCAACTGTTGAAACAGTTGGAGGCACAGCCACATCGACGCTTGAACAGATCCGGTCAAAAATGTGACAGATAACATGTGGTCTTGGTAAGCCGCATTGAATTTTGTCCATGCCTTCTCCCTTGCTGTGGTTGGAAACTTGCTCCTTGCAACCAGACGTGTTCAAAAATGCGGTCTTTTCCAAAACACTTGATTCTAAAATAAATTACAAGTTAAAGTAAGATGTGTCAGTGTAGCACATATTTAATGCACTTAAACATTTATACATATTATACAAATATTTATACATATTTATTGCACTTAAACATTTGACACAAGCACACACATCACATTACAATAACAAAAAAAACATTCCCACCACCACACAGATGTTCATCTCCAAATCATATAGTAATCCTGAATTGATCAACACATCACTTAACTCAAACACATAAAACAAACAAACCAGCCATAATAACCAGGAAACATCACTATCATGCGCATTACTAATGGTAATGTATCACATTTTATTTCCAAGCATACGCTTCTTTTCAAATATCAAGATAGGGAAGGAAATGGGTAGCTGGCACATTAAAACTCTTCTATGTATTAACAATTACATTGGCTCGTCAATTTGGGTGTAAAAATGCATACATTCCACTGTACTTACTAGATGCAGTTTTGAAAAATTCCTTTGCATTGATCGATATACAGTTAGCCAGGAACCAACATGCGCGGTCTATGTCTTGCATGTTGAGCTGAAACATAAGTGGTCACAATTTAGTATTACAAATGCACCTACACACAGCGGTTGGACTGGTCCTGATTTAATACAATTTGGTGATCCATTATTTTAACCTGTTAAAAACATGTGTATGTAGAAATGGAGGGAGGAGGGGGGGGGGGGAGGGAGGGTCTCCTTTTTAGAGAAAGCACATTTTTTCCTTCTTTTGTTTAATTATTATTGTTTTTACACACACCTGGAATCTACAAATAGTTAAATTATTACAGTCACTCTTTTTTTCTCTCAATTATCACCTGGCTCTTTCTCACTCGTATGGCAAGATATCGATACCAAAGCTCACCTCTGTCAGTGGACTCTTCTGATTTGCCTCATCTGAAACCGGTTCACCACACATGACTTCACTCTGGACAAAAGTAACACATGAACAATAAGTCTCTACTTTATTTCATTGGGCTATCTGCATATTTCACATCTCTAATTACATTCTCAGTCATTTTGAAAGTCCGTCAATCGATAAGCATTGCATTCCCGACCGCTCTGCAACAAACTGTTACCACTCGTCAGTTTCATTCAGTCCTCTCTGCGCCGTCTGGTGCTTGAGGCGACAAAATATTTTCCCTTGTTGTCGTTTCCGTAGCAAGTTTCTTTTTACAGGGTGGAGTCGCTAGCCCCACGCCTAACCCTCCTCCTTTATCCTGACTTGGGACAGGCAGTTAAGCCCCCAAAGGGGCCTCCCTGGTGGAGTTACTCGTCAGTTTGGGTCGTTAAAAATAAATAAATAAATAAAAAACTTCCTCAAGAAAAACAGGAAATGTCTTAGTTACAATTAAAGTTAATGATTCTACAGATCTTTCGTTCGTAAAATAAGTAGATGTATTATAAAACGCTGGGATTTACCTCAAGGATCTCGTCAACATTGAACTGCGTAGCCATGTTTAAACTGAAAACGGAAGTTCGGAGTCCCTTGGCCTTGAAGTTTGACCTTTTTCCTCACTCGCGGTAAGGAGGTATGAGAGGGAGCGGGAGCAGACAGCCATCCAGTAATAAAGGTCCGTGCCACCAGCCATATACCAACATAGCCTCAATGAACTCCTTTCAATTTTTCCTGGCTATTGTCGTCTTTATACGGATGGGTCCAAGTCTGAGGATGGGAGGGTGGCTGCGGCTGCAGTGTCCTCTCGCCATCCTAAACGCCCATTTAAGCTCCGTCTCCCTGACCATTCCTCTGTTCCCCACCCGGGTCTGCCCTGGGGGACTTGGGTGGGGTTAGGTATTTTTTAGTTCCCAGGGTCACCCTGGTCAGCCCTACAGGGTGGGTTTTTCTCTCTATTCTGGGGCATGTGTTTCTGTCTACCCTTTGTCCATTCACCTGTATTTTCCTTTTTAAAACTCTCCCTACTGTCTGCACTGCCTGTAGCTCTTGATATTGGATGTGTGTTGCTAAATGGTCTTAGCTTTATTTAGGCCCCATGTGTTAGGTTTATTTAATGTATTTGACCGGCTGGCGACATACATTCAATGTTCTGTTTATTTTTTTTTTCACAAGCAGTGCAGGCACGTCCTGAGAAAGCCTTGTTGCTGTCAGGACGTTAAGCAATGTACAATCAACCATTCCTCTGTATTTAGTGCAGAACTGCAGGCAATTCTGCTGGCACTCAAGCATGCCTATCAGTATCAGGAAAGGAACTTCCTGATTCTATCTGACTCTCTTTCTGCCCTGCAGGCCCTTCAGGGCGCGGGAACAGACCATCCACTGCTGGTGCAGATTAGAGAGCTCTACGCAGACTTGATGAAGGAATATTGTGACATTTTTATTTGGGTCCCAGGCCATGTGGGCATCGAAGGCAACAGAATCGCAGATTCTGCTGCCAACAGTGCCCGCAGTGACCCTGTCCCTGACACACAGACTGTCTATAGTGATTTTAAACCTGTGATTAGTGCGTACATAGCCCGCGAGTGGCAGTCCGAGTGGGACAAAGAGGAAGGGAACAAGCTTCATGAAGCTCTTCCTAAGTTGTCTGACAGTCTACCTTTCCGCTGCGGCAGCCGCCGTGAGGAGACTGTCCTTGCTCGGCTCCACATCGGGCACACGTATGTTACGCACTCTTACTTACTTAAACAGGATGAGCGTCCATGGTGTTTTGCCTGTGATGAGCAGTTTTCTGTTCGACACTTTTTGCTGTATTGTGCTGACCTAATTGACACCAGATATAAACACTTCACAGCAGACTCCTTGAAGGTTTTGTTCCGGGATGTTCTCCCGGACAAAATCTTCAATTTCTTGCGAGCATGCAATATTTTTAACAAGATCTGAGCATTCATAGACTATGTGAATCTTTTTTATTTGCCCTTTTTGAGAGTCTGTAGACGTTTCTTTTAAAGACGTGCGACATTTTAGCCTGAGATTTTTAATCTATATTTACATCTTGTCCTTAAGACCTTGCTTTTAGTCTGGCTGACCAGATTTTTACCCATCCCGCCGTGAGATGGCCTTAGTCGCCTGCTCAGCGTTAAACCCAAATAACTAACTAACTTAAGTTATCTACTTAAATAGTTACAGTATGTCCGTTGCTGGACAGTATTTCTTTCACTACTACAGGGGTTCTAACTTTCTAATATTCTCTACAGAACACTCAACAGTCTTCTCTTGCGGGAAGCACCCCACCCGGGTCTGCCCTGGGGGACTTGGGTGGGGTTAGGTATTTTTTAGTTCCCAGGGTCACCTTGGTCAGCCCCACAGGGTGGGTTTTTCTCTCTATTCTGGGGCATGTGTTTCTGTCTACCCTTTGTCCATTCACCTGTATTTGCCTTTTTAAAACTCTCCCTACTGTCTGCACTGCCTGTAGCTCTTGATATTGGATATGTGTTGCTAAATGGTCTTAGCTTTATTTAGGCCCCATGTGTTAGGTTTATTTAATGTATCTGACCGGCTGGCGACATACATTCAATGTTCTGTTGTTTTTTTTAACATGCAGTGCAGGCACGTCCTGAGAAAGCCTTGTTGCTGTCGGGACGTTAAGCAATGTACAATCAATCAATCAATCTCTTGCGGGAAGCCTGCTCCTATTTAATGTTCTTTTGCAGAACAGAGTCTTCTCTTGCGGGAAGCCTCCTCGCCCTCGCTAGGCACCGCTATTTTATACCCACACGCCTAAGGGTGTGTTCGGCGTGCCTTTCGTCGATTGGCTGACGTATTGCTCGCTCTGGCACCAGCAGCATCGCTAACTACTGGGTCTGCGGGCGTGCTGGGGGAAATTGGTACTACTGTACTAAAACACCGAGCCAAATTATCTCCCCTGCTACACTCCCCCCTCCTTAAGACCTAATGTGACTGTCACATTAGTCTACCAGAGAGAGTATAGACAAAATGCACACAATAATAATAATCCTGCTCAAGCGTGTACATACGGTTTACCAAATCAAATACACAACACAAACAATTAAAAGTCCAGTGCAAAAATGAGCAAACGGACCCTGTTTGTTGCCGAAATTCAAATCTTCAAAACAACATAATTCCTTAGTCAGATAATTAAGTGTTATGAAACACACACACACACACACACAAAAACAACACACACACAAAAAAAAATTGATACACGATCCAAAAGTCCGGCCATGCGCAAATCAATCTGACAACAACAAAATCAGAAATCAAAAACACTTAAAATCCAACACCAAAAATTAACACATGAAAAAAAAAAATACATCTGAAAAAAACAAAAATTAAACGGATACTAATGTCGTTGCTGATCCTTGGAGAATGTCCTCGGTTTTCCTTGAGGTTTAGCGTCCTTCTGTTGTCATTGTCTCTTGTTCACATGACGTGAGAGGTTGCCTGGTCAGAGCCTACCGGACAACACTCTCATCTGGGGGTTTCCAGCTAGAGCCACTGGCGTACTCCCAGACATGCATGAGGTAGACGCCCATCTCGGATACAAATTAACGAACCAGCGTGAGCTGGAGGCCCAACTCACTCTCAAAGGGGTCACTGAAGAGGGAAGCTGACTAGAGCCAGCACGAGCTCCCTCGTGAGATGCCGCCATCTCACTAAATTGCTTCGGACACTGACATGAGACACGCGCATGTCTCACTCACCGCAATACACTCCTGGTATTGGGTCAAGAGTCTCTGAAAACAAATTCAAAAGATTTCCACAAAAACAATCGATGCGCACCACTACGGTGGCCCAACAAAACAAAATTTAAGCACCATGCAAAATTGGCGTCTGAAAAAAAGTCTTGTGACAAAAATATTCACCCAAAAATATTAATCGGTAGACTTCAAGGTATCAAACATTTTGCATATGGACGCATTTAACGCGTGAAACATTCAAATCATAGTGTCAAGGCACATAGTATGCGACAAAAACGTAACCTCATTTGGCAGTATTACCTGAAAGGAAAAAAACAAAACAAATATTGGAATTCTTCAAGAATATAACAGTGGCTGCATTTATCAAACTATGCCCAATACCCAAATTCTTCTAAAAGTTCTCCCAATGTGAACTCTGAGCATGACACTGGCGTGTCTTGAGCCTCGCCTGCGATTTCATGTTCAGAAATGGATGGCGCCCCTTTCGGGTCAACATCTCTCTCGCGCCTGTCTCCGGCGGTGGTCCCCGGCACCTTTGTCAGCGGCTGCTCTCCCCGGTGCCGACGTGGGTGGACAATCAGCCTTTTCAGGGCAGTGTGCCTCCCCAGCTGGTCAGCCGATAGCACTGGGTGGTTGCACGGGACATGGCGCCTCATATCGCTTGGGGTCCTGGCCCGGTGATCGCATGCCTCGCACACATGTTTTTTATTAAACGCTTTGCAGCTCAGCTCGACCTTTTCAACCACGAGTTCAGCCACTGGAATGAAACAATAAAACAAATAATAGCTAATCAGTTCAGTTAGAGTAGAGGAGAGTATCTTGTTGGGGCTCTAACCTCCCTCCCTGTTCTAGTCCTCTTTGGTGTGACCTCATCCCTCTCAACGGTTATCAGTGTTTCATCTTCACTGCTGCCGCAGCTCTCATTCTCACTATCGCTCTCACTTTCGTTCTCGCTTTCACTATATGGCAGGTTTCTGCCCTCACAAGGTTTTACATCATTGAGGTGGACCACTATAGATTTGTCTCTACCACTTTTAGCGATCCTCACAGAGCTATTTCCCACCTTCTCCATGACTCGGAATCCTAAACCAAGTTTTTGTTTCGCTTTTGGCGGGTACCATCTCCATACCCACATTCCTGGCTCGACCTCTCTTTCTTTACAGTCTCTGTCATGGTAATATTTTTGCTTCACGACACTATCCTCGGAATTTTGTCGCACAAAACTGAATACCCTCTCTAGAGTATTTCGAACCCACTTGACGTATTCTACAGGACACTCAGTCACATCTCCATGGGGGAAAACACCCAGTTCTAAAGTCAAAGGAAGACAATGAGATTAGGCGTACACCCTGTTGAATGGTGGATAGAAGCCCTATACGCCATCATAACCAAGTCGAGGTGATCACTCTAATCGTCTCGGTTCTGATTGACGTATACGGACGGCATCTGTTGGATAGTCCGATTATGTCTCTCTACCATCCCGTCACATTTTGGGTGATATGGGGTAGTTCTCGTTTTGTTCGATCCTAACGCTTCGCATAAATACTTGAACAGATAAGATTTGAACTCTCTACCTTGGTCTGTATGAATACTCAGCAGGACACCAAATCTACAGATGAACTCTGTTAAAAGTTTGTCCGCTACAGTTTGGCCTGAGCCAAATTATCTCCCCTGCTACACACCCATAACAAACATGACATAACAAAACGAATGCACTCGGGATCTTTCGGCACTTACCTCCTCTGAGACTCGCTACACGCGCCACCCGTAGGCAAACCAACCCCAGTCTCCGGCCCCCAACAACCCCGGAACTGGACCGGCGCTGTGTCACTGACTCCCAACAGTCAGCTAAAGGCGCAGATCCACGGTCAGATCGTGTCGTGCGACTGTGCGGGACGGTCGGCCACCTGATCGGATGTCTGATGGGATGGAGCGCTCCACGTTCCCGCAAAGCCCGACCCGCAGATACCACAACCTGCTGGAAATTCCAGACGGGGTCAAGGTCTCTGCTTTGGTAAACAATGGCTGATTCACAGAGTAGCAGCTTCATCTTAAACTTCGTCTCAGTTACCTCAACAACATCACATGCACACACACATCGCACCATTGAAGACTGAACAGGACTCGCAAGCGGTCAACAGATGAAACTAAAAGAACTTACCTTCAAGTTTAATCTGGTACATTATCAAGAACTGGGCTTGAATAAATTCCAGAGCCCGATTCCGTATTCTTTGGTCCTTGTACTGTTTGAGCGAACAGTCCCACAAAACACTATGGTCATGGTACAATTCAATGAGAGCCGATGTTTGTTCACGCGAAATCTCCACCGCCATTTTTCAGGAGAGAGGGGTGTGCGCGAAACTCGCAATGTGATTGGTCGTCCGGTACCAGACGTCAGACTCTGCGGGATGAAAAGTAGCGACTGCCTCTACTCGTCCCGCAGCCCGCGCGATCCGATGGTGACGTCAGAAATCTGATGGTTGCCCTGGAAACCCATCAGATCGCGCACAGTCGCACGACACGATTCTTACCGTGGATCTGCGCCTTTAAGCAGGACAACTTGATCCAACCGAGTACAGCTGCTAACTAAAATATCATTCCCTTGCCTGCCGACAAGGGAAACTCGGCAGTGAACACACTGCTGCATACAACTAGCGTGCCTCGCACGTGCAAAACACAGAACACAGCCTGTCTCTGCCAACTCGTAAACAACTCACTATTTCTGCGTGACCAGAGCTTCGGTAACTTTTGACTACCACTGTCAAACAGTCACTAACCTTGACAGTCCACCTCATACTGCCTCTTGGGCCTTTTGCAAAGGTCTTCATCTGCTGTGGTACTCCTTTACGATTCACTGTGAGTCACGCACAGCAGACCACAAACAAGTCCTTTATCAGCTGGACACCGGTGTAAAAAAATACACGCTATCCCTGCCTGGCAAGACTCCGACATAGCCTCATGACCACATCATAGGCAAGGCCATACTGGGATTTATTGGTGTTCTTGCCAGTGTATACCTCAAAATCGTAGATGTCTTGAAGTCCGCCAGCACCCACAGCTTCATCCCCCAGCGTGTTGGCTTGTCCTTGATAAATTTTCTGAAGGTGAAGGTCTTACCAGTCTCTCATCCACAGACACACTGGAGTAGGGCTGGAAGTGGCTCACCAGAACGTTTTCTTATTATGGCTGTTTGTTGTCAGTCGTTTTCTTATTTCTGAGGCTGATAGATAATCCTAGCTGCAACTGTTCAGGCTGTCTCCACATAGCTTGCTGCAGCGGAAACTGAAGCATCTCAACAAGTCGTTTGAGCTTACCTGTGGAAATTTTCCCTACCCGCCGTGAAATGGCCCAAGTTGCCAGCTCGGCATGAATCCTTCTCATCCTGATACACCCAATGCTTGAAATAGATTTGACTGGTAGTTCAAGGGTGGTGCCAGAATAGCTTGGCGCCTGAGGCACCAAGCTATTCTGGCACCACCCTTGAGCTAAAACGGTTGATTTATCTCCTTATCTGTAATGTAGCCTTCATAGGACAATAAGCTCTTTTTTTTTTAAAAATCAGTCTCGGGATGTAATGCGTTAATTCGTCCATGTACAGTGGAGTCCAGTTAACACGAACTCACCTTACACGAATTTCCGTTTAACACGAACCGTTTTTGCATTCCCGGCCAAAGGCCTTCTTATTCTGTATACTATTAAAATTTCACTGATAACACGAAATGCACAACACAAAATTTTGCTTTACACGAAGCTGGTTTCGGTTGCCAACCAGGGCAATTTCACTGTTATTCACCTGTTTAACACGAACACAGATTCCATTCACCGAAAACCAATTCATGTGTCGCTCTCACGCTGTAGTACACATGACAGATCAGAGCGAACTCTAGTCTGTGATTGGCTGAATAGCCTTCGGCTGTTGTAATCCGTCTTCTCATTGGCTAGCGTTTCTGAACTGTATTCATGTTGTATCATTTGTGTACCAACACAACCCTTTTACCTATGTGGGATTGTACTTCAGCCTGTGTTGCTTTTACCTGATGGATTGTAACTTGCTATGGATTTTACGTGATGGATTTTACATTAAGTACGTGAGCTGTACATGTTTCCTTGTGTTTTCTTAGCGAGCTGAAGGTATGCATATAACTGAAATACGATAATGTGCACTTTTAACCTCATACTCATTCACGCACACACTTTCTCCTTGAGGGCCGTGATCAATTTTTGAGGCCATATTGGTTAACACAAAATACGTTTAACACGAAGTGATTTTCTGTGTCCCCAGAAATTCGTGTTAAGTCGTTCAAAATCAATGGATATGTTCAAGAGAACGACTAGGCGTTGAGTGCCGGTTTCGCTAAGCCTTCAAACTCAAAATCGGGCATGCATCTCACACAACCATATCTCAACTGGTTAGAAATTGAACAGACCTTCTAATCCTGTGTCATTTTTGCATACGTCCGATGGGGTAAAAGAGTTATTCGTTGTTTTGTGCGATCGAGCGGCTGAAGCCAAAATTTTGAAGCATGACATCACTCGCATCTGTTCGCTTTCAGATAAAAAATTCTGGGGAATGAAATAGAATTTTGAAACCAAGTTTAGGCCTATAGAGAGCCAATGCAAGTTGCTATTTTGTTACCATATCATCGAGTTTTACATGTGTCTAAGTTTAAAGTAGTTTGAGGGCAAATAAAGGCTAGCATTAACATAACGTGCATAGTCAATTTCAAACGTGCAAATCTCGCCATGAACTGGAACACAAAAAACTTACTGCGAGGCACCTAATTAACATAGACAACATTACTCTTCAATCTGATTATCGTAAACAAATTCGAACTCCTTTCGAGAATTGAAAGATGGCTGCAATTTAAACTTCTTCAACCCAAAAGTTGTAAATTTTGTGACGGGGCCCTGTTGTCTGCAACTGTTGATTCCAGCTCTGGAACAGTTCTTGATTTTCACGTCACTCTCTCGGGCATGGGTGTTGAACTGAGCCTGGAGGTCGTAGATCGCTGCACAGCGGGATTTCAGTTCTGACAGCTCCCTGCGTGTTTCCTCTAACACGGCCGTCAGAGTGCAGATGGTGGCCGAGTTAATCTCCAGCTGTTTTTGCATCTGGAGCATGCACTCTGGATAGATGATGACAGAGGTACGGGGAGTGATGCAATCAGGGTGCAGTGCTTTGTGACCTGATCAGGCGTGTTGACAGTCGGGAGGTCAATAGGGCTGTTGGAGGGATGAGTTACAGTGGGCGGAGTTATGGGAGTGAGGTCATTGATGGTGGATTCCTGGTGGGCTCGGTGAGTTGTCTGGGGATCACTGCGTTCGGCGCTTCATCCTTGGGGTACTCGGCTGTAGCAGGATTAGCGAGAAAGGGTGAAGGGTCGGCTGGAGAGGGTTGTGAGAACAGAATGCTGGCCATCTTGGTAACACTGTCCCTCAGGGCCCCAAACTCCTTGTCAACCCAAGTTTGGCAGCAGTTATCTTGGGCTAGACCGGTCCTGGTGGTGTAATAAAGTGTTATTGTCCCAAATTAAACAGCTGGATAATTGTTTCATACAGTTCTTGGGGATAGAACGAATCGACAGGAGCACTGAGTGTTAGGTTCTCATGGTGTTGATTTCTGTCTCACCATAGAAGGGTCACACCAGGTGGCAGAGGTACATCGAGGTAAAAAGAATGTAGAGCTTTTCTCCACAGTAGTAATTTCCGGAATTCCAGCCCTCAGTCTCAAAGGTCACTTGGATCGGGTCATTTGTTCTAATTATTCTTTCCAGTGAGAGTCTAGAGTTGGCCTCACTGCTGCATGTTGTAGGGCGCATAGTGGAAGGATGATGGTGGTGCTGCCATAATCAGCTTAAGCTTGGGGTGTCGACATGTTTGCTGATCGGCTTGGAGTTAAAAACCTTTGCACAGAACAGGATACTGGAACATCTGGACAGTCTTACAAATCCACTCAAGCTTGACGAGATGCAGCAATAAGGACCACCACTCTATCAGCGTGAGATCACACAGTGCTTGCTAGCCGAGGCAAAGTCTGCGCCGGCACTTTATATAACTGGCATCACAAGGACGAAGCACATGGCTGGACCACCTGAAGTTAACAGAAAATTTAGCAAAAAATGAAACTGTTGATAACTTACAAAGTATGAAGTTCACAGTCCTGAAATTACACCATCATGGAGAATTCGCTAAGCATACACACTTTGCCAAGCATCATAACTGTAGAGTAATATTTGCCGACGCAGTATCCAATTGAATGCCGACCGACGTACACGCGATTTGCACACATGCAAGTCACGTGGAGAGAGAGGATACTAAGATAGTTCAAGGGTGTTGCCAGAATAGCTTGGCGCCTGAGGCGCCAAGCTATTCTGTCAACACCCTTGAACTAAAACAGTTGATCAATCTCCTGATGTGTAATGTAGCTTTCATAGGACAAAAGCAATTTTTTTTCCTTCACAAATCAGCTTGAGGATGTTCTGGGTTAAGCAGAAACTAACCAGACATGAATGGGGAGCACACTGTGCAGTGCATTTATATTGTAACACTTCCACTGCTACTGACCGGAAAAGACGTAGGGTTTTTTCCACCGAACGGTTGTTTTCTGATTGCCGTCGATAATGAAAACCAACATGATATACTGATCTAGTTCTCTCAGATAATATTACCAAAACCACTCTCGTAGTTTGCCCAGTCCTGGTAAAAGTCGACAGTCCCGTTACGGTGACGATGTTTCGTATTTCACAGAACACTTACTGTTGTGTGAATCAATCTCTTGCTTCTTATTGATGAGCATTTACACACACACACACTCAAAATTGCACATGCACACACAAACAAAATTTCCGCTCGCGTTGCGTTCTTTTGAAGGGGGGGGGGGGGGGGGTCGATCTGCTTGTCTGTCTTGCTCCGTAGTGCTGCGGCTGGTGGTGTTGTCGGGGCCGGGCAGGTGGTGGTGGAGGTGAGTGGTGTGGCCGGTGGATCGTCGCTTAATGCCAGGTAGGGGGAGTTGGAATGCCAGCCACTCTAGCAGATCTTGAATGAGTGGTGGCGGGGATGGTGGTGGCTGGTAACACTGTGGCTGGCTGTATGGCTTGGGGAGTCGGGTTGGAGGTGGTGGCGGCCAGTGGAGTTTGGGCCTAGGGGTCGGGCGCTGCGACTTGCGAGAGGCGTTGTAGTACCGCGGTGGTAGACGGAGGTGTCTCGAGGAGTGGTGGGCGTCTGGTCTTTTCTCTGATGTACCAGGGTGGTTGGCGGTCTGTGATGGGGCGGCATTCTTGATTGGCTGGGCTTGTGGTGTGACCGTGCTGGCCTCTTGTGGTGCCTGGTTGGTAGTTGCGCTCCCTATCTCGCTGGGGGAGACTGGCTTCTAGCGTTGCCACATAGGCTGCCTGGCTTTTGCGAGTCTGTAGACGTTTCTTTTAAAGACTCGTGCGGCATTTTTGCCTGCCATATTTTTAAGGTATATTTACATCTTGTCTTAAGACCTTGCTTTTAGTCTTAGTCGCCTGCTCGGCGTTAAGCACCAATAATCAATCAATCAATTGCAGTGCTCTGTCTCGGGGTGGGGGGGGGGGGGGGCGCAGACTCGTTAGTGTCCTTGAGTGCACCAGCCACCGGGAGGTGACCAGTGCACCGTGGTAGGGGTCTCCGTTTATCGCTAAGATGGCAGGAATTGCATCTTGGAGCAAGAGCACCAAGTCGTCGAGGTCCATGCCCCGGAGTCGGATATCCCTCTCTTCGCTCGACCAGGGCCGTTCCCGAGTGAGTGATTCGGGAATGATGACCGGCAGTGGGGTGGGGGGGGGGGGGGGGGGAGTCCGGCTGCAATAACGGCTCCGACGTGTCTTCGGGCTTCTCTTCAGGTGGGGGTGGTGACTGGGGGCTGGCGGGGCCGTGTCTTCTTCTTCTTGCGCTGCTGCTGGTTGACTTGCTTGGTAGTAGTAGTCAGATGGTAGGCCAGGGATGGTTACATACCCTGTGAGAAGGTGTCTGATTTCTGCCGGTGGTGGAAACCGCTGCATGATTTCTTCTATTGTGGTGGGCAGGCGGGCCGGTGGTGGCGGCTGTGCCCATAAATTTGGTGACTCTCGTCTCTGTTGTGTGGGGGACGAGTCCCACGATTCTCTGTACGGCTGGATTGGGGGCGACATTGGCGGCTTGTTCCATCGTGTCGCTCTCTCCTTTCCTTTCTTGGTTGGCTGCTGTTGGAGACTGTTGTCTGTATACTCTTCAATCTGTTGGAGGTTTGACTTGCGTCGGTTCGCCCTTAGAAGGGCAGGAGTTGCCTTGCGTGAAGCCATGGTTGATTCTTCGCTGTAGACTGTGGGCTGTACTCTGTGGCTTGGGAAAGCACAGCGCGGAGGACCATCCGCTGAGCTTGCTGTGCGCCGAGTGAATGATGTTTCCGCTCGCCGCTCTTGTCCGGTTTTTAGCTCATGGATAATCACAGTCTTTGGATATACTGATACCATATTCTGCGTACAGTACAGTATGTCCAATTCTGAGAAAAGCAAGATTTTTTATTGTACATGTGTAACAATCAAGATTTTCACCGTATAACAATGAAAATCTCTCGTCTTAAAAAATAGACATGGGGTTTTTGCTTGTGCCAAATATGGCAGATTACCAGCAAAACAAAAAAAAAGGAAATGGCATCCTTAGCCTCCTTGGTGTTTAACCCTTTTCATCCTTACACCCATTGATGGATATAAATTTGACTCAGACAGTTAAAGGGTGGTGCCAGAATAGCTAAATGTCTTTCATTCTATATCATGGAAGAAATTTGGTTTTGGGAGTCAAAAGGTTAAAAGGGAGTGAGATGGCCTTAGTAGCCTCCTCCACACGGGGAGTGGGATGGCCTTAGTAGCCTCCTCCACATTCGTTCACCCTTTGCGCATTGATAGCAGTTTTGTCACGATGATTCTTGCAGGAATCATCGCGACAAAATCCGCTACTGACAGGGAAAAAAGGGTAGAATTATCTCAACTAACCGAACATGAAGGGCAGCCCTCCTATCAGTACATTTAACCTCTGAAATCGAAATTTTACTTACTAACCCTACCTCACCCCACCCCACCCCGTCACTCACCAGCACCACCACCACCCCTTAGATCAAGGCGGAAAGTCGCTTAGGAGAAACAACAAAACTAGAAATCACTGAAATTCACTATCGCAACAAAGTTCCAGCTGCCAAGAATGGCAACAAAGTTGCCATGTATCCACTCTCAACAATTACAACCCCAGCAACTTACTCCTAACTCTAGGGCAAAACATGCATCAAGGCACCGATATAAATCAGGCATCAGAGTTCATCAATCAACAAAGTTCAAGACCCAAAATACGGCAACAATATATAGAGCTACTTACAGAGCTAAGAGGGAGTTGACATTGTAGCTCTTCCTAGTTGTATCGGTAGTCTGATGCGAAGTAGTTTGAGTGGTACTGACCGCGTGTGCAAGTGCAATTTTTGAACGGACTAGGGCTAATAACTTTCGTTGATTTTGCCCAGGGGGAGGGGGTTCGTTGCTGTACTGGCTGTTGGCGGTGCGTCTGGGCGTTGGTCCTGTGCTGTTCGTGGTGTGGTGGTGTTGGCGTCTTGGATCACTGGCGTTGTGGTGGAGCATTCCACTTCTCTGGTGGGAGTTGGAGTGGTGCCGGTTTTCTTTGACTTGGTTGGCGTGGCGGCTGATGTCCCCTTGTGGCTGACTTCGATGGTAGCTTGACTTTTGGTTTCCTGCATGGAGGGGACTGCTTGGCTTTCTTGGCTTGCTGTGGTTGGTGGGCGGAGATCGGCGAGTGCTCCTGTATGGAGCAGCCACCGAGTGGTGATCAGGGCACAGTAGTAGTCGTCACCGCGCAGTGACATGGTGGCCGTGACGGCTGTTTGCAGCAGGAGGACTAGGTCGTCGATGTCTAGGCCCCGAAGCCGGACCTCCCTCTCTTCTGTTGACCAGGGCCCTTCCCAAATTAGGTGTTCGGAGATGATGATCCCTGGTGGGGAGGGGGGGGGGGGTGAAGTCCGGTTCAGAAGACGGCTTTGACCTGTCCTCCTGTTCTTCTTCTGCTTCTGCCGGTGACGGTGGGGGTTTGGCGGTGGCTGGAGGGCTTGCTGCTGAGTAGATTGGGGATAAGGTGGCTCTTAGGAGAGCCTCCATTTGGGGGAACATTCCTGCTGGTGACATAGGCGAGGGGTACCGTTGCAGCATTTCTTCATAACTGTAATTTGGTGACACATGGGGTGTCTCTGGCTGCGCCGTTGGAAGAGGTATCGGTGGCGACAGAGGTGGATTTTGCCGTCTGGTCTCTTTCTGGGACCTCGGTGTAGTCTGTGGCCGTAGCTGGGGGTATTGAACCAGGTACTCATCGGCCTGTTGCTGGTTGGTTTTGGTTCGCCCTTAAAAGGGCGGCATTCTGTTTCTTGCTGGCCATGTGTAGCGTAGCTCGAGCGATGATATGCGCCGTGCAGTAGACCGTTCACTTGGAGCGCTGAGGCGTGAAGGTAGCTTCCTGGCTGGCTTGCTTTGTTGGCTTGGGGGAGAAGCGCGGAGGACTGTCCGCTCTGTCCAACTGCCGCGAGAGAAGTGATGCCGAGCCGATGACCGCGTGTGCGCCACGGAAGGGGCTTTATATACGGCAGACACTGGCTGCAAAGAAAGCATCACTCGTCCGCTTCCAGAACTCGGTGCTTTTGGAGCGGGAAAGCTGTGTTTGTTTGCACTAGGTTTTCCGACTATAGCTCCGATTCTACAGGACCTAGAAACTTGCAGTTTGCTACAAAGAAAAGAGCCGCAAGTGTAGTCTTACTAGTGCCAAACATTGACTTGATTAATTAAGGCTAGAATTAATTATGAATTTTTAAAGGACTTTCTCCATGGATCTGGATGAAGCAAAAGGTACAAAATCCCAAAATAATACTTAAACCAAAATCGATCGGAATAGAAATAACTTACAAAATAAAAGTGACTATCCTGCTGAATCTTATTAATATTGTTTTAAAACAATCGGTGCAGGAGAGATATTCGACTTAGAATGCCAAGCAACAAACACAAGCTAAACGCCATTTTAGCGGTTGCATCCCCTGAACAGACACTGAAAACCTAGTAGTCTAGAAGTAAGCCGGAGGGGTCGGACCAACGCAGGCATCGCTGAAAGCAATACCTTGCGAGACCTTACATTGAAGGAAAACCACTGAATAAAAACAATACAACACATATTTTGCAAACAAGTGCAAGTCTTGTTGCACAAAACAAAGTTACATCAGGTGGGTTATGAGAGCTGGGTGTACCCGGTCACAGAATTTAGTCTAAGAAAATGGTGCAACTATAAATAAATAAGAAAATCGCTAAGTGAAAAAAAAAGTATATTTAAATCGGGAAATGATAATAGCAGACTGGGAATTACTGTAAATAATTGGTCCACAAAACGCGCACAGTGGAACTTTATCAAAGAAGAAAAAAGTGATGCAGATCACGACTCAAACACACACTGTCAAAATTAGAAGGGCGTGTCATACTAATATTCATACACTGTCGAAATGGCTGTCACCTAGGGATGCATGTCCTAATGTCCAGCGCTTGGCCTGAACTTTTGAAGCAGTGAAAATCGGGCGGCACTCCAGGGGTTGGGGGCGGCAGGGGGTAGGGGAAAGTTGGGGGCTGGGGTAGGGGTACACAGATCGACCGCCTGCCATGTAGGAAGGGGTGCCCATGAGTGTTGAGGTGCGATCATAGCCGGGCTGCTGTGGCTGAGCCCCCGGGCATTTTGTTATATCCAAAGTTTACTGTAGTTTAATTTTAAGCGGGTGCTCATCAAATCATGTTTTGATTAACCCATTTACCCCCAGACGCTCTGCAGCAGGAGATGGATCGAAGGTGATAATTCAAGGGTAGTGCCAGATTAGCTTGACGCCATCAGGCGCCAAGCTAATCTGGCACTACCCTTGAATTATCACGGTCGATCCATCTTCTGCATGTGATACATATTCGTTAAGTGATGCCTCCAAAATTTCAGAAAAGCGACCTTGAATGGGTTTAGCTCGATTCACACGTGTTCTGGTACCAGCTTGCTGAAACGGGAAGTGTTTTCTGGAAGATGAAATGGCGTCACAGGGATGATCCAGTGGATTGATCCTCCTAATCCAAGAAAAAAAATGTGTGTTGTACGAGCAGTAAATATTGCGGTTGATGTGGAACTGAACAGTCGTGTATCACTGTGTTCTACGTTCAGTGCCATTAACTTTGTGATGCCAAAAGCTGAATGACTTCCATTCCATACAATTGAAGAAATTTAGTTTTGGGAGTCAAAGGGTTAACGGGGAGTGACATGGCCTTAGTAGCCTCCTCCACGTTCGTGCACCCTTTGCGCATTGATAGTGGGTTTTGTTGCGATGATCGACAAATTCCGCTACCGATGGCCAAGAGGGTAAAATTGCCTCAACTAACCAAACATGAGAAAAAGTCACATCCAAATAAAAAACAACATTTACAAAATCTGTCGGCTGCTGCCCTGTGTGGCTTCACATCAAACACTTTTATACTCCTCCACAGTGGGTGGTTCCATGCCAAAGAATTGGCCAACTGAACTTCTGTACATGCATGTGTGGCAGTTGGCCAAGGAAGCTCCTAGTCCTATTAGGTACAGTTTCCCACAGGAGACGAGAAGAGTTTTAAGTTCATCTTGTGGTCCAGGAATGCTCACTGGGACATTATTTTGCCAAAACCCCACTCCACAGCCTGTGTCACATATGCCATATCTGTGTTGAATGCCTGCTGCTGTGGAGCTAGGTGTCCACATTAAGTGGGGGCGCAGGGCTATGCTGGATCACCTTGCAAACACAACGGGTTGCAGTTTACATTAAAGTTCTACTCAATAAAGTTCAAAACACCACTTGCATTAACCCTTATCATTCGGAATACACCAGTGTGTGAAATAAGTTTGACTAAAATAGTTCAAGGGTAGTGACAGAATAGCTTGGCGCCTCTAGGCGCCAAGCTATTCTGGCACCACCCTTGAACTAAAGCCGCCCACTGGGCACCGGCCTCCACGTGGCGTGGGTGGGTAGTCTCCTCAGTCCCTGACTGAGTGGGCTAGCAGAGGGGTGCCATCTTTGTCCAGGATTAGGACTTGATGTCAGCAGATGTGTTGTTCAGTCTTTTTCACTGGTCCGGTTTTTAAGGAGCTGTGCTTACCCAGGTCTTACCATGTTGGATTGGTCAATCGGCTCTTGTCACGTCGAGCCCTATCCCCCTGTTGACATGCGGGTTGTTATACGGAGCACCATGCTATAGCCTCTGATGCTGATTAGGTGCTTTACGCCAGTATTCCCTTGCATTCAACAGTGTGATAGAAGGCGGTGGCTCAAATGGTTCAATCGGGCTTACCCCCTTGAGTATATCTTTCGGGCAGTCTCCATTGTGCGTCAGCTGGAGACCCGCCGACAATTGCACTTTCCCTTGTTGGGCTCGGTGGTGGGCGGGGACCCCCGGGGGATGAATATCTATCATACTATAATATGGAAAATATCAAAAAACCAAAACTGGCACCAAAGCGGCACATAGCCGCCGACATTGTCATTGAGAACAATAGTGACTCTGACTGTGAGGAAGCGACACCTCAGGCGTCGGCCGCCTGGCCTCGCTTTCTCATTATCCACAGCAAAGTTAAAGAGAAGCCTGTTTCCAAGCTGCACCCTTTTCTGGTAGGGGAGACCCTCAGGAGCCGTGTTGGCAGGCCTGAGGCCCAGCGCCTCAGGTCTGGTGACTTGTTGGTAGAGTGCCGTACCCAGGCACACTCCAATGGGCTACTGAGGCTCTCCTCCATCGGAGACACTCCAGTGGAGGTCACTCCCCACAAAACAATGAATTCCTCAAGAGGAGTGATTAAAGATCAAGCGTTGGCCGAACTGTCTGAAGATGAACTTGTACGGAACCTTAAGTCACAGGGGGTGACCTACGTCAGGCGCTTCATTTCCAAACGAGGTGGTAGGGAGATCCGTCTCCTTACCATCATCCTGACGTTTGGCACCCCCACAGCTCCTACTACCATCTGGGGAGGTTACTACTCCCTAAAAGTGAAAAAGTACGTCCCTCTCCCCCTCCGGTGCTTTAAGTGCCAAAAGTATGGCCATGGGCAGAAGACATGCTGCCAGGCAGAGGCTCTATGCGCCCATTGCACTAAGCCCGGACACTCTGCTGAGTCCTGCACAGCCATCCCCCTGTGTGTGAATTGCCAGGGGGCGCATATGGCTTCGGACAAGAAGTGCCCTCGTTGGATCTCCGAGTGCAAGATTCAGCAGGTGCGTGTGGAGAAGGGGCTGTCCTTTGCGGACGCAAAAAAACTGGTTGATGGTCCTGGTGCAGCTGAGGCTGCGCCAAACTCAAATAACACTTTGTGTATACTTTCAGTGCTGCGGTGGCAGGCATGCGCCCCACCAAAGACTTCTCTTGTCAAACCCCAACTTCTTGGTTGGGGGCGGAGCCTCGGATAATCTCGCCCCTGGAGAGTAACCCTGCTCCGGCGGTGACGAGGAGCCAGGGAACGCAGACTCTACCGGTCCGGTGGCACCGCCTTCTGCTGCCCCTAAGCCTCAGCCCCCACCCAAACCTGCTAGTTTGTCAACGCCAAAGGCTTTTGGCTCTGGTCAGCCTATGGCCGCCAACTCTAGCGGCAGGACCGCTGCCCAGGACTAGAAGCTTAAGAAATCTATGGGACCGCCGTGCGCACGGGCCCAGAAGGGGAACACTGATGTTCCCCTTCAAAACAAATATGCTGCATTGGAGGAGCAGATGGAGGGAGTGGAAGTTGCCGATGCTGCGGCAGCTCCACCCCCTTCATCTCCTAAGAACCAACCAACCCCACCCGGGTCTGCCCTGGGGGACTTGGGTGGGGTTAGGTATTTTTTAGTTCCCAGGGTCACCCTGGTCAGCCCCACAGGGTGGGTTTTTCTCTCTATTCTGGGGCATGTGTTTCTGTCTACCCTTTGTCCATTCACCTGTATTTGCCTTTTTAAAACTCTCCCTACTGTCTGCACTGCCTGTAGCTCTTGATATTGGATGTGTGTTGCTAAATGGTCTTAGCTTTATTTAGGCCCTATGTGTTAGGTTTATTTAATGTATTTGACCGGCTGGCAACATACATTCAATGTTCTGTTTATTTTTATTTTTTTTCACAAGCAGTGCAGGCACGTCCTGAGAAAGCCTTGTTGCTGTCGGGACGTTAAGCAATGTACAATCAATCAATCAATCCTAAGAACCAGAGGAGGCCCGGGAGCCGGCCCCCCTCTGTTTCTCCAACTCCTTCCAAGGCAAAGGAAAAAGGGGGAAAAAACTCTGTACCCCCAGATAAGACATAATCATGGACTCTCTGCTTCAGTGGAATTGTCGTGGTCTTCAAGCTAACTTTGAGGAATTACGTCTTTTAGTCAAGTGCTATAACCCCTCAGTAATATCTCTTCAGGAGACTTACCTGAAGACTTCTGACCCTGTGTCCTTTAATGGTTTTAACGTTATACATAAAGGCTCTGATTCGGAGAGGCGCTCGGGTGGAGTGGCTCTTCTCATTAGTAGCCAAATTTTATGTAGCCCCATTAGCATCGACACCTGTCTTCAGGCTGTCGCAGCTTGGGTTACCTTGAAGAAGACCATAACCATATGCAGTATTTACCTGCCACCATCCCTGCGGGTCTGTAGTAATGTTTTTTTAATTTAGTTGATCAACTGCCCCCTCCCTTTATTCTCATGGGGGATTTTAACGGTCACGCTCACTTTTGGGGTAGTGACCACTATGATGGCAGAGGTCAGATGTTAGAAGATGTTTTTTCTCAACTTAACCTGTGTGTCTTTAACGATGGTTCACCTACATACTCTAACCCAGGTTCAGGATCTAGTTCTGTTCTAGACCTCACTGTGTGTGATCCTTCTCTCATGCTGGACTTTGACTGGAAGGTTCACGATGACCTGTGTGGTAGTGACCACTTCCCAGTAGTCCTGTCATCGGTCAGCTGTGGGGAGGATCCGCCGGTGGGGCGCTGGAATCTTAAGAAAGCTAACTGGCCTCTGTTCGCCTCCCTCTATCAGTCTCGTATTACAGAGGAGGTGGTCATGTCATCTGAAGAACCTATTTCTTCTTTTACTGCTATTTTGTTGGACGTAGCGGGTGAAACCATTCCTAAAACTTCCGCATCAGTCCCTTGAAAGCCGAGAGTACCATAGTTCAACGAAGAGTGCCGCAAGGCCCAAATAGCGCGCAAATCTGCTCAGCGACGTGCTTTCCGTAATCCGTCGCAAGTGAATATTTTAACCTTTAAAAGACAGAGGGCGAAAGCTCGTTACATTTTTAAACGTGAACGCCGTGCTTCCTGGAGACGCTTCGTCTCATCTTTAACTTCTCGGACTCCGTCCCAGAAAGTATGGAAGGCTGTTCGGAGAATTAGGGGCAGGGGTGGCTCGGCTTCTGTTGGCCATCTTAGAGATGGTGCCAGCTTGGTTACAGATAAAAAAGTTGTGGCCAATTTGCTTGCCTCCACTATTGCCCATAATTCTTCAACGGAGCATTATTCACCTTTCTTCCAGAGAGAGAAGGAGAAGCGAGAGTCTCGTATTTGTGATTTTAAGTCCGATAACTCAGAAGACTATAATGTCCCATTTACATTATCAGAATTGCAGCAAGCCTTGCAGAAATGTAATGACTCTGCTGCTGGCATAGATACCGTCCACTATCAATTCCTAACGCATCTGCCTGAGAGGTCACTCCTTGTACTTCTCAAGGCCTTTAACCATATCTGGAGAACTGGTCATTTTCCGCCGTCTTGGCGCCAGGCTGTGGTTGTACCGATCGCAAGCCGGGTAAGGATCCTTCCGACCCGGGCAACTATCGGCCTATCGCTTTGACATCATGTTTATGTAAAACTATGGAGCGCCTGGTCAACGCCCGCCTGGTGTGGCATCTTGAGTCACAGGGTCTCCTCACAGACCTCCAGTGCGGTTTCCGGCGCTTCCGTAGTACAACTGACATATAGTCCGCTTTGAATCATTTATTCGAGATGCTTTTGTCAATAAGCAGCATGTCTATGCAATTTTCTTCGATCTTGAGAAGGCGTATGACACCACCTGGAAGTATGGCGTAATGTCTGACTTGTTGGACATGGGTTTTAAAGGGCACCTGCCCATTTTTATTCACAATTTTTTTACTAACCGGTCGTTCTATGTCCGTGTGGGCTCCACCCTCTCCGACTCCTTTGAACAGGAGATGGTTGTCCCACAGGGCAGCATTCTATCTCCTGTTTTATTTAGTATTAAAATTAATAACATTGTAAAGGCCGTCAAGGATGATTCTGAATGCTCTTTGTTTGTTGACGACTTTGCTTTGTGCGCACGTGGTCGAGGACTTGCATCCCTTGAGAGGCGCTTGCAGCTGTGTGTTGATCGCATCCAGCGGTGGGTGTCTCTCAATGGATTCAAGTTCTCGCCCTCCAAGACTGTCTGTGTGCATTTTACTAACCAGACGAAATTGTTTCCAGAACCTAGCCTGAGCATTGCTGGAGTGCCAATTAAGGTGGCCGAGGAGGCAAAGTTTCTGGGGGTCATTTTTGACAAAAGACTTACCTTCCGCAACCATATTAATTACCTTAGAACCTCTTGTCAGAAGGCTCTCGACATTCTTCGTGTCGTCGGTCGTACTGACTGGGGTGCGGACCGTACTGTCTTACTTTGTTTGTACCGGGCCCTTGTTCGGTCCAAACTGGATTACGGCTCTGTGGTGTATGGCTCAGCTTCCAAGTCTGTGCTACAGCGTCTGAACACAATTCACCATCAGGGTCTGCGGATATGTCTTGGCGCCTTCAGGACGTCTCCAGTTCCTAGTCTGTATGCCGAGGCAGGGGAGCCTTCTCTCAAGCTCCGCCGCATCCGCCTCATGCTCAGCTACGTTCTGAAACTGAGGGCCCATCCAGACAATCCTGCCTATGATTGTGTTTTTAAACCATCGTTTGCAGAGATTTACGATACCCATCCGGGAGCTGTCCGTCCACTTTCTTTCCGTGTCCGACCTCATCTGCAGGCGGCCGGATTGGACCTGGACAGAGTTTCGGAATCCCTGCAACACATCACTCCACCTTGCATCTTACCAGTTCCTGACATCTTGCTGGACTTGACTGCCCACAAGAAAGACTCTACTCCACAGAGCCTCAATGAACTGCTTTCAATTTTTCCTGGCTATTGTCGCATCTATACCGATGGGTCAAAGTCTGAGGATGGGAGAGTGGCTGCGGCCGCAGTGTCCTCTCGCCATCCTAGACGCCCATTTAAGCACCGCCTCCCAGACCACTCATCTGTATTTAGTGCGGAACTGCAGGCGGTTCTGCTGGCACTCAGGCATGCTTATCGATCTAGAGAAAGGAACTTCCTGATTCTGTCTGACTCTCTTTCTGCCCTGCAGGCCCTTCAGGGCACGGGAAATGACCACCCACTGCTGGTGCAGATCAGAGAGCTCCACGCGGACTTGATGAAGGAATATTATGATATCATTTTTATTTGGGTGCCAGGGCATGTGGGCATCGAAGGCAACAGGATCGCAGATTCTGCTGCCAACGATGCCCGCAATGACCCTGTCCCTGACACACAGACTGTTTATAGTGATTTTAGACATGTGGCTAGTGCGTACATAGCCCGTGTGTGGCAGTCCGAATGGGACAAAGAGGAAGTTAACAAGCTGCATGAAGCCCTTCCTAAGTTGTCCGACGGTCTACCTTATCGCTGCGGCAGCCGCCGTGAGGAGACTGTCCTGGCTCGGCTCCACATCGGCCACACGTATGTTACGCACTCTTATTTACTTAAACAGGAGGAGCGTCCATGGTGTTATACCTGCGATGAGCAGTACTCTGTTCAACACTTTTTGTTGTCTTGTTGTCTTGTGTTGATCTAATCGACACAAGGTATAAACATTTCACGGCAGACTCCTTGAAGGTTTTGTTCCGGGATGTGCCCCCGGACAAGATCTTCAGTTTTCTGAGAGAGTGCCATATTTTTAATAAGATTTGAGCGTTTATAGATTATGTTGTTTCTATTATTTTGACCTTTTTGAGAGTCTTTCGACGTTTTCTTTAAAGACCTGTGCGACATTTTAGCCTGACATATTTTTAAGGTATATTTACATCATGTCTTAAGACCTTTCTTTTAGTCTGGCTGACCAGATTTTTACCCTTCCCGCCGTGAGATGGCCTTAGTTGCCTGCTCGGCGTTAAACCCAAATAACTAATTGAACTAAAGCCATTGGTCTATATCCTTATATGTATAAGTACTATAATGTAGCTTGCATATGGCAGTGTGCAGATGTGAAGCTTTTAGCCTCGGTATGATATGGGCTAACCAGTGCAGCATCATGGCGCCGCCCTTCCATCAGACCGAAGAGGTTGGCCACCAGTCCTTTCGGCACCATGATGCTCTGAAATTTAATGCCATGTTGACTCTTGTGTCCATTGTACACCTCTCTCTGGTGCATGGTGGGCCTGCAAATGGGCCGTACCATTCCATCGAAAAAACCCCAACAGTTCTGCAGAGGAGCTCCTCTTGCAGCAATTGCAGCGGCATATCAATGCAGGCTGGGTACAGACAGGCACGGCTGGTTCAAATTTGACTACTTAGTATGGAATCTGCTGTATATGTGGTCCACGCCAATGTTAACCCTCTTCTGCAAGCCAGGCGACTCTTGAAAATATCACCAAAGGGAAACAACTCTGTAATTTGGAATGGGTGACATTTTTTTTAAAAACATTAAAAAATATTTAGACAAGTTTTGAGAAAGAGCAATTCTTTTTTCTAAAGTGTTAAATCAATAAAGATATAAAATAAACATTTGTGGAGCTGTAAAATGTGTAAGGAAATAAAGGAAAAAAATCTAAAGTTGAATGACCTGCCGTTTTATGTACTGTGAATCTTGGATGCTTAACTGCACATGCTCAAAATAAAGTCTAAGGGTAGTTTTAAACCCATTGTACTTAATCAAAACTAGAGCATGACCCAAGAACAAGTTTGCATGAAGTGTCACTGAGGCAGCCATGCCTGAAACTCGGCAAAACAGTTCACTGAAGCAGCTGTGCGTGGAACTGGGCGAAACATTGTCCTTTGCACAAGGGCACTTTACACAGAGTGCACCCATAGACAGTCTGTACTCCCCTTCCTTTGGCTGTGCGATGCTTATTTTGCTGGCAGACCGCACAGTTCTTCTTTCGGCCAGGCATTCTTGACGGTGGATGCTCTGCAGGGTCAGAGATGGCCATGCCGGCAAAAGACATGGGGTCGTTGTACTTGACGCACAGTGACCACATTTCCCTTCATGACACTATCATTGAGGTCTAGACGGAAGAAGAGTGGATCGTGGCAGCGGCGACTGCGAGGACGTGGCATAGTGGAGAACTTGTAGAGCAGGAAAGCATTGATGAATGTCGCCTCAAGGAAGAACCAAAACAAATATCTCCACCACTTGCGACATTGGCGGCCCACTGCATAGTAATTTCTGTGCTGGTCAAACAAGTCGACCCCACCCATGCTTCTGTTGTAGGTAAGGATTGGTTGAGGGATTTCCTTGTCCTCTCTGGGTCCTTTGCCAGACTGTCGCTTTGCACTGCCCATCTCTGGTTGAATACCAGTGGAGAGGACTGTGACAGTCCTTTTGTCTTGCCAAGCAGTGGCCAAAATCACTCCATTCTGCCGCATCTGCGTTTCCCCAGGCTTCATCCTGTCCGCCTTCTTTGTCTTCTGCCCATAGACCAGGTCCTTAGGCCAGCCCTTCCTGTTCACACGGCAGGTGCCACAGGCATAGGTCTTCTTCTCCAAAAGTTCCTTCATGAGGGTGGGAGATGTGAAGAAGACATGACATAAGACATTTATTCACCAAGTAAAACGTTACAAGGATTTTTGTGTGACATGGCGACAGTAAAATACATCCTTACTTGCTACACATGCATTCATCAAGACATACACTCAGTCATCCTGTATACAGCACTAAGATAGATAAACACAATATTACACACATGTCAGTCCTATGTCACAATCATGGAATCACGTTGTTCCATGGATGGTGATGAACTGAGTACAGCTTCTGGAAAGAAACTGCATCTGAATCGAGAGGTTCTGGCTTTCAAAGCACGAAACCGCCGGCCAGAGGGCAGAGGCTCGAAGAGATGATTGGCTGGGTGTGACAGATCGCGAACGATCTTTCCTGCCTTCCGTTCCATACGCGTTTTGAAGATGGAGGCGACAGATGGAAAGTCGCAGCCAGCTATTTGGGAGGCAGTCTTAACAATGTGCTCGAGCTGGTTCTTTTCTGTTGCGGTTGTGCTGCCATACCAGACAGTGACAGAGAAGCACAAGGTGCTCTCTATCACCACGCGGTAGAACTGTGCCATGATACCTCTTGACATACCGAGTTTCCGCAGCTGTCTCAGAAAGTGGAGACGCTGTTGGCACTTTTTCACAATGGCCGTAGTGTTATTGTCCCAACCCAGATCGCTCGAGATGATGGAGCCGAGAAATTTAAACGAGTCGACTTGTTCTACGGTTTCCCCATTGATGACAAGGGGCAGTATCGGGACTTTGAAGAAGTTGTCAAAGAAGAAATGATGATGCTTGTTGAGGTACTTGGCACCAACTGTTGTCACAACGTGATGACCAAGGCCTGTTGACAGTAGGAATATGAATTATTCTACATGTAGATGTGTCATAAAAATACGTTCCAGAAAATTACATAGGTGACTTGAGAAGAATATGTCCAGAGTTTCTCTTTTTGTCATTGGCTGTATGCTTGTGTGTTTGCTCGTGTGTGTATGATATGGTTGATGACAACAATGAAAGGCAAAAAAATAAATAAAACTGTAAATAAAGGTTGCTGCATCAATAGATAAAAGTATTAAATAAAACCACATACCTTTCCCAGCACAGTCACTTTTGCCTGTGTACACCTCAAAGTCGAGCAGGTAACCGTTGACAGGGTCACAACAGCACCACACCCATGGCGTTGGCTTCAGTCGAATATACTGTTTGAAGAACAGACGGCCGTTAAACTTGACCATCGTCTCATCAATGCTAATCTCTCTCCCAGGCTTGTACTGAGCAGAAAACGACTGTTTTCAGAATATCAATCATGGGCCTGACTTTGCACAAAGGATCATGACCGGGTTGACCACGTGGAATGAATTTGCTTCTGTCATTGATATGCAGATATTGCTGAATCTTGGAATACCTGTTCTCACTCATCAGCTCCCCCACCCGGGTCTGCCCTGGGGGACTTGGGTGGGGTTAGGTATTTTTTAGTTCCCAGGGTCACCCTGGTCAGCCCCACAGGGTGGGTTTTTCTCTCTATTCTGGGGCATGTGTTTCTGTCTACCCTTTGTCCATTCACCTGTATTTGCCTTTTTAAAACTCTCCCTACTGTCTGCACTGCCTGTAGCTCTTGATATTGGATGTGTGTTGCTAAATGGTCTTAGCTTTATTTAGGCCCCATGTGTTATGTTTATTTAACGTATTTGACCGGCTGGCGACATACATTCAATGTTCTGTTTATTTTTTTTTTCACAAGCAGTGCAGGCACGTCCTGAGAAAGCCTTGTTGCTGTCGGGACGTTAAGCAATGTACAATCAATCACTCATCAGCCTTGAAATGCATAGTACAGTCAAACGATCATCTTCTGACCAGTACAGTCGTCATCTTGGTAATTTATGGATGCCCATCATAATGAAAATGGCAACATACAGTTTCATTTCTTCTGGGGCAACTGGCCGCCATTTTGAATCCACCTTGCCTTTCTCAGCTTGCACTTGTTGTGCATACAAATTAGTTTCATCAGCCATTGTCTGGAAGAAGGATTTCTGGTAATAATAGATAGAAGTAGTCTATTGCCGTAGCATCGACTGGCAGGTTATGTATGGGCCCAATGTGCTCAGAAAATGTCTCAATTTTGAAAGGATGAAGTGTAGCCGACCACGCCCCATCTCTCACCTGTTGGTGATCACGAGCTTCATCCTCACATGATGAGGATGACTCAAAGAACCGACCCAAGTCGTCCCAGTCCAAATCTTAAGTCAGATTCATCCCCTCTTCTATCCACTTTCACCAAGTCTTGCTCTGTAAAATCCCTCAAAATCTTCATCGTCGCAGCTCTTTCCCACCAATGATCGCCACAGTTCGAGGCCAGCCATATTTACTGATGCTCGATTCGCATTTGAAACTTCAAACATTTGTTGCTCCGCAAGGAAACGTCCAAAATGCAAATGGAGTGCTTTGACAGGAAGTGGAAAGAATCACAAAAACAAGGCTTGTGGTCTCGTGAGATTTCTATTACCATGGTAAACATGGCAGCCACCATAGTATAATAGTATACACATGGTTCAGCGGGTGTTACCGGGCGTTCTATGCACAAACTCTGTGTGTTTTCAGCGGGCGCTGGCAGGGTTATGCAGAAGAGGGTTAAAAAGGAGGCACAACTGTGTATGGAAAGGTTGCGCAGAGGTCAACGTAACGGCAAGGATACGCCAACCTGTGAAGCACTATGCAAAGGACATCCAAACCTGTTTTTTAAAAAAAATTAAGAAAGTATTATGAGTGACGTTTTACACAAAAAAATGTTCACAGATCACAAAAAACATGTTTCAATAGCATAGAAACCACGCAAAATCGTGACCCTTCCCATAAATGTGTTTTATATATATGCAGTTATTTGTAACTTGTCTCACAAAATAATGTAATAATGCAGTTTGAAAAATCGAACTGGTCATTGAAGTTACGGTCGCCATCTTGAAAGTGTTGATTGGAAACGGTGTTTTCATGTGCTCAAGAAAATTGTCTTCAAAACCCCAAATTCAGCACCTTGTGCAGACATGCCTACCTCATGTTTTACTCATCAGTAGTCTTCACTGTGAATTTCAGTAATTTTGCATTTTCCTTCAGTAACACTTAATCTATGGACACGAAGAAACGCGGAGTTTCTCAACAACGAAAGCATGAATAAAATCATAACACTTTTAATATTTAAATATATACATTTAGTTATTTATTTATTTATTTATATTTGTGTGTGTTAAAAAAGGTTTTTGAAAAAAAAGAAGAAAATATGAAAAAGAATTTAAAATGATTAAATGGTTAGAGTCTGAAGAGATCATGGCATGCAAAATTGCAAATGAATTGCACATCACTGACCTGCTGGTGAAAAAGGATAACTGACCCACATGAGTCTTATTTACACTACAACTGACTGATTCAGCCAACAGTTTGTCACTTTCACAGGAATAGGCACCACACATAAATTCAAAGTTTGCCATTTTATTAGTTCTATCAGATGTCAGTCAAATAAGTAATTGCAACTTTAAAAAGTTGCTTCACCAAAAACTGTGAGGTTCATTTAATTAAACTAAACACTACACTTAAGGTATGTACAGCATTTACAGGTTTCCTTCACTGGGCCTTGTTACTTGTATTGTGCCTGCTGTATGGAGTAGGCACTCTTCAGGTGGTCAAGCTCTTCTGGCCTGAACTCCCTGGTCTCCTCAGGGCGACATTTTAGGACCAGCAGTGCCTCAAGAGTGTCCTGGTGCAAGGTGGACCTCTGGTCAGTTAGGTTCTTTCTGACACAGCTGAACACCCTTTCACATGAAGCACTGCTGTGTGGGATAGTACACACCCCCATCATTACCTGGGCCAGGTTGCCAAGGTCTGGGTGTTGCTGCCTGACCCTTGCCCAGAAAACATCCACCCTCTCAGAGCTGGATTTCAGGGCAGCCACATCTGCTACCTGATAGGTAGCAAACTCTTCCTCTACAGTTTCTATGAAATATAAGTAAATAAACCATTCAAAAAAAGACGACAAAAAGAAAGAGAGAAACAAAACAAGCACCTTACCTTTAGCAATTGCCAAATCTGGAAACATTCTCTTTACTTTGGCCACAATCTTGTCAGCCGAACTCCGTGACAGATTATTTTCGAACATCAGTTCACACATCATTGCTTCGGCATTGGTGACATTCCGTTTGTGAGTCTGATGGCTGGTCGTGTTTACTTTTGAAAACATCGACGAGATCGTCTGGCTGGAAACACTGGCAGCATGCTCTTTATGCCATTTTCCAGACACATGCCGCTTACAGTCGTTTGCTCCCCCATGCCCAATTGAAAAGTCCGAGTCGCACACAGAACAGTTTGCGTATTCTTGGCCACGTTTTTTTGAACCCACGAGACAAGACCACGTCTGGCTGTATTCCTTCTTAAATGCTTGCAACTGCTGCATTTTTTTCTTCTTCGGCTGAACAACTTCTAAAGAATCTTCCGATTCATCGTCGGGTTCGTGTACACGCACTTTCGATGAACCTTTTGCAGCCATTTTAATTTTCTGCACTGCGTTTGATCAAGGCTTTTCATTGGTTCAAAACGACCAACCAGAACACTCGAGAGCTCAAGCAAGGGCGGTTACTCTGTCGGCTTCAAAATTTTTAGGCTAGCAGACGACAATTTAACACGCTCGCGCAGCTTCTATTTTTGCGTAGTTTTTCAACTATTTTTCCCGTAATTTTGCATAAAATTGCGTACTTCCGTAACGGATGGTAAAATTCCGTAAAATTACGGAAGAATACGGAAGGGTAGGCAGGTCTGCTTGTGTATTAATTTTTTAGTACAAAAATGATTAAGACGTCGAAAATAAACCATTTTGGTACAACATTATAGACATGAATGCTAAAAAATACTCAACGAAACACATTTTGTATTAGGAAACTTTAATTCTACGCAACTTCACGGGGAGAAATGCGGTTCGTAAGCAATGACTTTTGCAGACTAGACCCTGCAAATTTGGTGACATAGTACGCACTTTTAGATTACGCTACGAACTTCATTGGCAGCATCTAAGTCTCTCTAATGTCTTTGCGTTGAAAGGGGGGGGCGGGGGGGGGGGGGGGGGGGGGGGGGGGGGGTCCTGATGTCAACACAACAGAGAAAATTATTTAGACTACAAAATAAGGCCCCATGTTGTGTTGACTTCAGGTTCCCTTTAAGAAACAAGTGTTGTGAATGTGTTAACCCGATGCCAACACAACACAGGGACTTGTTTCGACTGCAGAGTACATGAAAGTCCCTATGTTCTGTTGGCTTTGGGTACCCTTTAAAGAAACCATTGTTGTAAATGTGTTCGCTTAATAAAATAAAGTGGACCCAATGTCAAAACAACAAAAGGACATGTTTTGATAACGAAATACAGTATGTCCCTTTGTTGTGTTGACTTTTGGGCCCCTTTCAGGAGACCATTGTTGTAAATGTGTTCACTCAAGCCATTTAAGCCTAAAACCACATTTCCTATATTTTGGAGGTGCTACTTACAGACTATGTTCCTGTTGTAGGAGATGGATCGACCATGATAATTCAAGGGTAGTGCCAGATGAGCTTGGCGCCTTCAGGCGCCAAGCTCATCTCGCACTACCCTTAAATTATTATGGTCAAACTGTCTCCTCCTGTAGGGTGTTGGCGCTGAATGAGTTAACTCATTTGCGGCCAGCCACATCTGGATGGCTGCGAATGAGTTAATGAATTAATTTAAGGGGGACTCCATGTCAGCACAACTTGTTTCTGCAACAAAACAAAATATATCCCTATGTTGTATTGACTTTGTGGTCCCTTTAAGAGACCATTGTATTATATCAACACCTGTTTCAGGAATATTGCATTTATGTTATGTTCCATGTATCTTTGTCTTTTGCAGCTTTATGTACCACAAGGGGAACTTTGGGCTGCCTACCTTGCTATAAGAGCAGCCGGATTTCCTCTCGTGGAACTAAAATGTTAAAACAATGAATACTAAAAAATGTATGCTCAGTTTTGTACTTGATATTCATGTACTTGACAAGTTTTCTACTTGGTATGCATGTAGTGATGTACTTAATAATGTTGCACTTAGTAACTGCCGTTAATTTGCCTTGCATTCCTTGTCTTTGAATAACTGCCAGTATTTGATGCCTTAGTTGTAGTTCTGTAATCCTCCTTGTTTTAGACTGAATGTTAATTAGAACATATTATGTATGCATTGTTGTTTAGTTCATTGTAAAAGTGGTGTCACTGTGTTCAGGTAATAGGTATTGTGTTTTATTTGTTATGTGCATATGTCATTGTATTTTTATTTTTGTGTACAGATTGTAAAGCGCTTAGAGCTTTTGATTAAGATTAAGCGCTTTATAAATACTCATTATTATTATTATTATTATTGTTGTTGTCCTTTGTTCAAGTTGTAAAAAAGATATTTAAAAATAATACTAATGGAGATTTGTTAAGCGCTTATTCTAAGAGTAGCTCCAACTGCTGATACAAACAAAAAACGAAGAGATAACAAACACACACACACACAATCACACACACACACCATCACACACATATAATATCATCTCACACACACACACACGCACACTATCACACACGCACACTATCACACACACACACACACACACACACACACACACACACACACACACACACACACACACGTAATAGTGCTGATGAATTGTTTATTTGTACATTTATATTTGTTAAAAGTTGCTGTTATGTATAGATTTGCACTGAAATAAAGAGTCGTGCAGACCACCACTTTATTTCCTCTTGTGTTTACGTTATACTCACTTGACCTTAAATCTCTGGCGTAAACTATCATGATCGATCTGCCCCCAGAACTGTGTCTACACCTCAGAAGATATCTCTAAAAGTTGATAATTTGGTGCTCAGGGTTAAAGGGGACTCATAGTCAGCACAATGTACTGTCTTGTTTTATGGTGTAACACAACAGAAGTGCAACAGACTGCGGACGGACCATGATAGTTAAAGGGTGGTGTCGGAATAGCTTGGCACCTAAGGCCTAAGGCATGCTAATCTGGCGACACCCTTGAACTATCATGGTCGATCTGCCCCCAGAACTGTGTCCACACCTCAGAAGATATCTCTAAAATTTGATAATTTGGTGCTCAGGGTTAAAGAAGACCCATAGTCAGCACTATGTAGGATCTCGTTTTATGGTCTAACAGCGGAAGCGCAAAAGGCTGTGGATTGACCATGATAGTTCAAGAGTGGTGTCAGATTAGCTTGGCGCCTCCAGGCCTCAAGCTATTCCGACGCCACCCTTCTACTATCATGGTCGATCTGCCCCCAGAACTGTTTCTACTACACCTCGGAAGATATAGACTAGAATTTGATCATTTGGTCCTCAGGATTAAAGGGGACCCATAGTCGGCACTATGTAGGGTCTTGTTTTATGGCCTAAAACAGCAGAAGTGCAACAGGCTGCGGAAGGACCATGATAGTTAAAGGGTGGTGTCGGAATAGCTTGGCGTCTAGAGGTGCCAAGCTATTCTGACGCCACCCTTGAACTATCATGGTCGATCTGCCCCCAGAACTGTGTAAACCTCAAAAACATATCACTAAAATTTGGTACTCGGAGTTAAAGAGGACCCATTGTCAGCACTCGGTAGTGATTTGCTTTATGGTCCAACACAGCAGAATCGTGGAGCAGGAAAAAGAAAGAAATCTGTGCAGTAGTGCAGCCATTAACCCTTATCATTCGGAATACGCCGGTGTGTGTAAGTTTGACTAAAATAGTTAAATGATAGTGCCAGAATAGCTCAGTATGATATGGATTAAAAGGGTACTGAAAAGGAATTTGTGATGTCATTTAACTTTCTTTGACACTAAGGGAGAAGAGCATTTGGGATGTCAGAAATTATTCTTTGAGGTTCAATTCTCTACTGTGGCCAAACTACCACTCGGATTTATGCATTAAAAAGTAAAAGTAAAAAAAAAAACAACTAGCGGTTTCTGTTGTTGGGCTACAACAAAAAAGTCCCAGTCCCAGTCTTGCGTTGACCTCTCTCTCTCTCACACACACACACACCATCACACACACACACACACCATCACACACACACACACACCATCACACACACACAACACGAACACAGGTTGACCCTTCCCTGCCACTGTACGTGCATTTTTGTTTCTGAAATCTTTGTTCATTTAGCGACCAAAAGCCAAAACCATCCAAGAAACATGGATACAAATCGGCCTCAGCAAGAGGCATAGATCCTCATGAGCCCCCGCAGTCGCGGGGGGCTCATGAGGATCTGTGTCTCTTGCAGTTGGATCGCGTTCACGTTTTCTCGACAGTGAAGGGGGTTAAACTGACGTGAGCCGAAAGTGACACCCGGGTCGGTGAGGTGTAGGGGTGGTTGCACCTAAGCTCCGGTGAGTATACGTGCGCGGTAGAAAGAAAGTTTGGCTTTGAGGGGAACAGCGGCATTATAGTCTTGTTTTCGCGAATTAAAAAAGCCACACCCTGGAAAAGTGCACTTGAAACTCGATGGACGAACTGCAACGAGCATCATATACCCAAACAAGATGAGTAGATTCTCATCTGCGGCTGCAGAGGCGCATGAGAATCTATGCCTATTGAAAACTTTAACACATTCTACCCCAGGACCGAAATCCCCCAAATTTTGAAGTTGCCCTCTGAAGGACTGTGTTACAACTCTAGAGACAGATCGAGCATGATAGTTCAAGGGTGGTGCCAGAATAGCTTGGCGCCTATGGGCGCCAAGCTAAGGGTGGTGCCAGAATAGCTTGGCGCCTATGGGCGCCAAGCTATTCTGGCACCACCCTTGAACTATCATGCTCGATCCATGTCTTGTGGTGTGTCGGGGCAGAATGAGTTAAGCAGCTGACAATGCGAGAGACTCTCGGTTGAAAAGAAAACTCGGTACACACATAAAACAAACACGAAACTGAAGTCCGACCTCGGGTCAGCAAAAAAGGCACAGCGGCGTGTTATAGACCCACGCATCAGGCATAGATTCTCATGAGCCTCTGCACCTGCAGGGGCTCATGAGAATCAGTACCCGTTGCATCTGAAAGCAGCTGGCAATAGAGAATCTGCTCGGTTTGCTTTTTTTGTGGGTAGTGTGACGCGGGCCAATGGGCATTGTTGGAGAGTTTGCATTACGTGCGGGGCAGACGACATTTTAGCGTCAGACGATTCATTTTACGGAAGGCCCTTCGTGTACTGTTATACCCCGGTAGCAAAACGTCTTCGGGCCGTGGGCCCGAGGACCTCTGCTAACCGGGTAGTCCGTTTGAGCAAAGTTTGCCTCGTGTTTTGTGCAAGTAACTTTCGACAGCAGACAATTCTAAGAAGAAACGATGATCACCAGCCTTGGTCCTAACTTATTTTAATTTTTCCCTTAGTCTTGACAACGATGGTTTAGCCGCTGCCCTCGGAAAATGTTGAACATTACCGATTTAAACTTTAATAATAATAATTAATAGTTCTTGTATAGCGCTGTTCTCCGGGGAAAAAACACTGGACTCGCTGTGCATGCACAACAGCACGCTCTCTCTCAGACACACGCACGATTATACTATAAGTTATTGGTCGGAGGGGTTCGCTACACAGACCCTTGTAGGCCTGAGGGAGGTCAAAGGAACCATTGTACCTCGAAGGCCTGAAGGGTACAATGGTTCCTGTGACCTCCCTCAGGCCTACAATGGTCCGTGCAGCGAACCCATCCGACCAATAACGCATTTCTTTTCATTCCTCCACTCATCATCATCATCATCATCATCAGTCCCTTGCCCGAACTGGGCGTTGGGGGGACTGAAAGGCAGCAGCAACAGACAGTGCTCTCCACTGAGTTCTATTTTGGGCGGTGGCAAGCAAGTCTGGCATCTCGAGTTCGGTCCATTCTTTTATGTTTGCGACCCAACTCTTTCTCTGACGACCTCGCCGACGACTTCCTTCGAGAGTGCCTTGGAGGATAGTCTTGGACAAGGTGTTGTGTCGGGTCACGTGGCCAAACCAAGCAAGCTTGCGCCGTTTCACGGTTGCCAGAAGGGGTTCATGTGGGCCCACCAGGGAAGTGACGATGCTCCGTACATATTCGTTGGTCTTGTGCTCGCGGTACGAGATGCGGAGCAACTTCCTCAGGCACTTGTTCTCAAAGGCCTGGATCCTCCACTATTTTCGTAAAAGAAATCAAAAAGACACATTGCGACCTGGATCACGCCAGACATGACTGACGTCAAAGGAATATACCTTTATACATAATAGACTTATGATGTAATTTAAAATATGTCATGAAGTTGCCGTCTCCGGCGCAGTACTAAGTGTGCTTGTTGTGTCGAGCAACTTTAAGTAACTTTGTACTTTAGAACGTTTGGCGATCTTTTATAGAACAAAACTGGCATCCAAGATGCGTCATTGAGAGGGCTACAAAACGTCCGCCATTTTTCGCTACAGTGGTTTTTATATCACGGTTTGCGCTAAAGTGTCTGGTCGTGTGACGTATGGAGGAAAACAAACTACTTTAACCCACCAACCCCTCCCAGCACCTTACATTCACTTCCCTGTCACAAAAGATCCAGAATCAGAATAAAAGGCAGTCAACAGTTGGCTAACGGTGAGCTAAATGTTAAATGCCCGACATACTTTATAGAATGCACCCTGATCAAACCCCACTCAGCAACACTGACACATTTGTATTCCTGTAAACTTCACGCTCTCCGTGTTGAATATTACGCAGCTTGGACTCGCACAGGCGTCTGATCCGTGCCACAGTTTCAGCGTCAGTGATGCAGGCCAGTAGTCGCTGAGGCCTGAACAGGGTCCATATTTCAACTTTTGAATAGGTCATCTCCGTGATCTCCCGAGGGTAGTGGCTAAACCGCTGGGTTTAACATTGTTTAGTGCGGAGAAAATCTCAACACCACCTAACTGCAAGAGGCATAGATCTTCATGAGCCCCCGCGACAGCGGGGGCTCATGAGGATCTGTGCCTCTTGCTGACACCACTTTTGAGACCATGTTCTTAGGACGGCTAGGGCTGTTGTTGAATTAAAGCTGAGGTGCAATGAGAAAAACCCGCCCAGCGCGTGTTTTAAAAAGACTCTACCGGACCCAGCTTGGGCCCTGCCCCTAACTGGGTCAAATCGGTTCGTAACTCAGTTGACGGAGTTGGCAACTGCGTATCCCGAGCTTGCAAAACTCTCGGGAAACGACAGGCCACTTCCTGTTGCACGGAAATCATCGCGATTAGCAGATCGGACAACAGCAGACGATTCTGTGACACTTTGAAACTGACCGGCAGCCACGCGCTGCGGATGATGGCAGAATGTCACTGTACAAGCTGCCGTAAGTATGACTCCTGACACTTAGTAGTTGTGAACGAATTTTTTCAACACGTACATCTAGTCCAATATAGGATAATATAAATAAATAAGCCAACACAGTAAATGGGATGAGAGAGAGAGAGAGAGAGAGAGAGAGAGAGAGAGAGAGAGAGAGAGAGAGAGAGAGAGAGAGAGAGAGAGACAATCGGCTGTTTACATAATTGCCAAAAGATACAAGGGAAATCCGCAATCTTAGGTCGCCATGGGTCAAGCTGATTTATAGTAGCTGCCCTTCGTACGGAAAAATTATTTGCTGTAGGCCACTCCAGATGAAAAGCTATAATAACAAACACAAACCGACAAATAACCCCTCCTTCCTCACCCTTCCGATATAATAAAGCTTCAGGCTGTATTGTGTAACTTACGGATAGCTCGGCCGGGTCCATATCCAGTTTGCATCCAGGCAAAAAGAAAAAAAATGGCCTGTTCTGTCCGTCGGATGGTAGAGTGTCGTCTGCTACTGTTGCTATCAGTAGAAATATCGCTGATTTACATCAGTGATCGCGGTGCCCACTCGCTGCATACAGGAAGTGGCCTGTCTTTTTCACGGAGTTTTGCCAGCACGACAAACGCAGTTGAAAACTCAGTCAACTCAGTGAGTTGCAAACCGGTTTGCAAGTTAGCCGAACGTTCACGACAGGGCCCTCGCTGGGTCCTGTCAAGTTTTTTTAAAACACGTGCAGGGCGGAGTTTTTTTTTACTGGTTCTCAGCTTTAAGAAAGCTTGAACGAGTTAAAGCCAGCTAGGGTTAAAGTAAAAGTAGGACCAAAGTTGGGTGATCACTTTTTGTTTTTAGCGTTGTCCTGAAATATGACTTGTTTTCAAAAGTTAATTGTAGGGGGGTGGGGGGGGGGGGGGTAGAGAGAGTTTTTTTTTCCCATGAATTATCATGGTCAATCCATCTTCTGCAACATAGTCATTAGGCGACACCTCCAAAATTTGAGAAATGGGACCTTGGGGCTAAAACAGTTAAACGTTTCGGGCTTAACGTCTTTTGTCTGTACCCTTCACGCCGTGAGATGGCATTTAGACGCCTGCTCGGCGTTTAACCCAAATAAATAATAAATTGTCCACCACTAAGGTGATTTCCAAGACGGGGCACCGAAAAGAGGTCTGTACAAATCTCGACGCCAGCTGGGTTCAAATCCACGACCTTTCGGACGAGAGACGAACGCTTTACCAGCTCAGCTGCTCCCCAGCATAGACAACACTCCAAACATCTTCAAGAGGCGTAGATCCTCATGAGCCCGGAGGACTTCAGTGCAGGACCGTTACAAAGGTAAAGGTCACAATGGTCAGAGCTTTGCCATTCTTGTTATTGGTGGTTTCAGTGACACGATTCACGACAGTGACATTGACAAATCTAGGTTTACAGCTTTCTCATAGCAACGTCCGCACAGGGCCTTTCGGCAGCCTCAAATTTATACCGAGGAGCAAAAGAAATGCGACATTTTTGGACTCATCGGAAACACTTAAGTGTTACCGATGAGTCCAAAAATGTCACATTTCTTTTGCTCGTCAGTATGGCTCGTGTCTCCTCTTGCTGATGTGTCACGCCGTATCAACGCGAGGGTTCTAGGACAACACTACAGACTAGACAACCCTGTAATACACTCATTCGGAGTTACGACTGCGCATGCGCTATCTTTGTACCAAACAAATGGGATAAGTGTGCGTGCGGCATGTCTTTTATGAGAAACCCTAGACAAAACCAACGTCGTGTTTCATTCTCTTGTTACGGTGACTAAAATGGCCGAATCCGACTTTTGATCCCATGACTGGTCCCCACGAGTGCCTCTCACTTATTCTAATCGCGCTTTAGAGATCAGTGAGTGGAAAACTCAGTGTTGCTGAACTGTTCATTATGGCTCTAGACTATCGTAGAGTGTCTCCACCGTGAAGGAGGGGGGTGGGGGGGGGGAGGGAATAGAGTTATGACTACAATTTTCAGTCTGACAACAGACTTTCACGTTTCACGAAATAACCATGGGCTTTATCACGGATCACGAAAGTCTTATTTTGGCTTTCACGTTTCACGGATTAGGAGGATGAAAAAAAATCAATCGCAAGAGCCCGAATACGCCAGTTACGAATTTGGGGCATACCCCCCTGTTACGATTGTGGTTGTGTTATCCTGTGAGAGCATGCATGTGTTAATCGTATGAAACGATCCGATTTTTATTTGAGCTATCATGGTTACGATTCACGTACCTTTTTAAGTAACATTTTCTTTTGGTCAAGCAGAGCGGAATTCACTTCGTTATGATACGTTAAATTTAGTCCAGAACGTTCTAGAAAGGTCGCACTGTCTAGTGACCTCGTATGTGTGACGTCGGGGAGTTCGTAACGGTTTGCAACATTTTGTTTTTCTGTGCGCGTGAATTGAGCAGCATTTTTTTTGTTTGTTTGTTTTGTTTTGTGAAAGTTCTTGAATTTTCTAGAGCGGATATGCAAGGTCGTGATAGGGCTACCATACTTTTATGTGACTTCATTATACACTAGGATTTAGGGCTGAAGTTAGCAGCCGAATTTTCGTAGCCTATTGTTTTTCTAGAAAGATTATTTTAATGAGTTTCGGTTGCGTGTTTCGTTCTGATTGGTTACGTTGTATGATTTTCGTAGATGATTCTGGAAATTGGTAGTATATATAAAGAGGGCGCTATGAGTCAAAGCACGTTCGTACATTGTCTTGCATTGTCAGTGGTAGAGACACGCAGTTTATCGTAGGTACGTGGCCCGTATAGGGTGTACATTGTGTGAGACGCTGTGTATGAGAAACTTGGTGTCGGAGTGTGGACACGTAACATATTGGCACCTCCGACGGGACTTCTTCAGATGGTTCAGTCATAGGGTTAGATTTAAGCTTCTTCATCTCGCGTACAATGACATCATTTTATGGTGACGACTGGCACTCTTGCGTTCATGTATTGCGCTATTAGGTCACCGTGTAGAACACTAGTTTGTCTCGCATTGCAGAATATGGACTGAGTGATTCCCCTTGGTTTGTGTACAATTCTGCCAGCGCTAGCCTCACCTATCTGGTTTGTGAGTATCTATAACTCGAGGCAAATTTGTACCGTTACATTGTAGTGTAATGTTCTGTGCATCTACTGTGGGAAATCAGGGTATTTACCCGACCACATATAGTAGTGCACCTTCGTGTTTGTGTATGTATGTTTCTCCTGCCTACTTCCTAAGTTCCGGAGAAAGACATGGGTTATAAGCGAGACCTGATGCATCCTTTTTGAGGATGCAGATAATCGTCTTGTTCTATACCTGCGTATTTCTCTGTGGGCTGGCGATTGGGTGCCTGATAGGTGGGGGCAGGGGATCTAACTGTTGTCTGTCCAGCGCTGAGTGATTCCTCTTGGTTTGTGTAGAATATGGACGTCACATTAGTATGGTACCGGTTTCAGGCCACTTTATAAAATTTCAAATGCAAGCGATCAAAATTTCCGAAACCTCAGTAGGTGAGCTGACCCTTCGCACCACGTGAATGTCCTGTGTTTGTCTTGTACTGTGTTTGTCTTCAGTGTGTATGTGTGCGTGTGTCACGTGAGCGTGCGTGTTGGGTTCAGTTCGCGGCGCTTTGAGCCGACTCACAGAATTGGGAAAAGCGCCTATATAATAACCGGTATTATTATTATTAGACAGTAAATTACGTCAAGACCTTTGTCAAGCTATATGATGGCGGCTGTGTTGCTGCTTAGGCGTGCATGTTTCGAAAACGAACACACATCGGATTTCCTCTAACAAAAAGGTGAGTAATAAATAGATTGTTACATGGGCGTTCAGGTGATACTGAGAATCTCACTCGCGTGCTCTTAACCCCTTGACCGCCGAGAAAAAGTGAACACGAACCACCTGCAAGAGACATAGATCCTCATGAGCCCCCGCGACTGCGGGGGCTCATGAGGATCTATGTCTCTTGCTGAAACCAATTTGTATCCATGGTCTCTGGCCGCTTGCGGCTTTTTAGTCGTCGAATCAACAGATTTCAGAAACAAAATATGCGTGAATTATTCTACTCGCTTTCCCTCGTAGGATAAGATTTTGTTTTGAAAAACCGCTCGAGTGAGATTCTCACAGTATCATCTAATCGCCGGTGTAAGATTTCATAGTATATCTCAATCTGATGATGAAATGCGCGAGTCCTGTCCCCCCCCCCCTCCCCACCCCAAACACACACACACACACACATCCACCTCCAACCCCTTTCTGTGAAGTTCACGCCACAGCGATAGCCTCCGCAGGTACTCAGCTGAGGTGTCCGGAAGAAAATGTCATCGGACGTTGGACAGACTTGAAAAAAAAACATGAGCCGGGGTGGATCTGGGTGGGGGGGGGTCATTAGGGGTTTTGGCCCCCCCCCCCCCACCACCACCACCACCACCACCCGACCCAAAATTCCTTAAAATGCTATAATAAAGTTCCTTTTCGGGGTTGTTTGGACGTAGTCTAGCGTCGTGGAGACAATTCTGTGTCAGGTTTTGGATCCCCCGCCCCTCTCCCCCCTCCCCCCCCCTCCGTGGAGCTAAGTGATCCGGCCCTGAAAATTGAGAGATCCATAGTAAACCAGACCAGTATTGGCAACTCTGTCGAAAGGACCTCCGTCTGAAGCAGACCTCTGATGGGTGGGGGGCAGCGCGTTTGGCCCTTTCCTCCGCAAAGCCACGCGGCAGAGATCCCATCTCCGACGGAACGGAACCGCAAGTCTATCCACCCAGCCAGCCAGGCGAAGAGACATACAGATACGCGCTGAACGCGACATCTTTGGTCAACTATGCCCGCCGCGTGTATACATGTTTAATAAATAAATAAAATAAAAAAGATTGTTGGAACCTTTTGATTGTCGGGACTCAGACAGAACCACCCAACTGCAAGAGACATAGAACTTCATGAGCCCGCGGGGGCTCATGAAGTTCTATGCCTCTTGCTTGTTTGTTTTTTCTCTCGTTGGATGCTAGCGTTGTGTGTGTGTGTGTGTGTGTGTGTGTGTGTGTGTGTGTGTGTGTGTGTGTGTGTGTGTGTGTGTGTGTGTGTGTGTGTGTGCGTGCGTGCGTGCATGTACGTGAGCGGCAGCAGGCACGAGTGAATGCGAGAATGTATGCAGTGACGTGTATGTATGTAGACGTAAGTTTTGTGCTACGTGTTTTGTGCGTGTGTACTTGCGTCCTTTTTTTTATTTTTTTTTTAATTTTTTTTTTATTTTTTTTTTTTTACGTCATTCTAAATTCTCTCTATACAGGATGACGTCTTTTCTTTCTGTCGTGTTCTTTTCTGTTCTACGTTTGGTTCCATGTCACCTGAAGAGTTGAGGATCTTTGATCCGAAACGTCGTTCCTTGTTTCTATTTTAAAGGGTTTTCCACCACTATCTTCTGTTTTTCTTCCTCTTCCTTGTTTATTTTGTGTTTCCGTGTTTGTTCAGCACGGCTTGGGTTCTTATGCTTGAGATTTACGAGTGTTTTTTGTTGCGTGCTTTAAAGTGCATGGCTGTAGATTCTCCGTGCGCTGTAACCGTTCAAAGTGCATGGCTGTACAGTTATATCTTGAACCGCTCGGAGATTACTCTGAACTGAGGTAGTCGCTACAGCTCCAAAAACACATGGCCCCACGAGCTCCTTAGCATCCGCGTTATCGCGGAATTGTTTATATTACAGCGGACGGCAGACGTAGCCGTCCCGTTTCTCACTTTCCTTTTTTGTCCCTTGTCTCCTTGACTGCGTGCGCAAAATAAGGTGAACTTGTGTGAAATCATTGAAAATTCACATCAACTTCATTTAAAAACAAATAAACTCTAGAATTTTTTAGTGCGTGTACGGGTTAGCGCATTTTTTTGGGAAACAATAGGCGCACAGGCCTCTTTTCGTGTTTGTCCTTGCTAAACTACAACATTCATAGAGAGAGAGAGAGATGAAATGAAACTTTATTAAGAGAGAAAAAAACCCAACAGCCTAGTGATAATAAAGTGTAAAAAATGGTTATAACTAAATAGTGTATACACGGTATAAGTGAAGACACAGTCGTACTATCCGTAAACTGAAAAACTCGAAAAGCTTTTGGTCAGGCATGGAGCCGCAGGAGCCAAAAGGAGGGGAGGAAATACGGTCGCAGCGGGTTTGATATGTGCCAGATATCTCTCACGACAGCTTGATGATAACTGACTCGCACCCACACTTGCCGGAATTCAGGGACCTTTTTTTCTCTGTCCGTTGAGTTATAGACTGTGTAGATTCTCATGGCCCCGAGCGGCCTGCATAGGCTCATGCGAATATGTGCCACTTGCAAGTGGAAAGGCAGGAAAGGGACACTGGCCTACAACTGGGACAACGCCCTGTCTGTAAGCACGCACGCACGTACGCTAACACGCACGCTAGCACATGCGTACACACACCCACGCACACATAAATTTACGCACGCGCATGCACACACGCGCACACAAGCTAGCACATATTCACGCACGCACACACGCTCGTACACGGATGCACGCGAACACACGCACACTTTACACTTTGCATAATCACTGTCTAAAAACTGGGGTAAGATCCTGTTGGTGTGAGTACACACGCATGCACACACTGACACGCCGGCACACATTCACGCACGCACACGCGCGCGCGCACATACACACACACACACACACACACACCGGCACACACACCAGCACACATTCACGCACGAACACGCGCGCACACACACGCACAATCCCCTCCCCCCCCCCCCCCCCCCCCCGAAAAAAAAAACAACAACAAACAAACAAAAAAACCCTACAAACTTCCTCGGTTTGCAGAGCACAGGTGCAAATGACTGTGATCCGGTCTTTGAATTTGGACCTTACGGTCTATAGCCGTAAACTTCTAATCACATGACCCGCACACTATGAAACCGCCCACTGCGAGTAAGACAAGAGTCGCTGGTGTACCATATGCGAGATCATGAGGATCTATGCCACTTGGAGATGTTTAGAGTGCTGTCTATGTTTATGTTGCTACACGCTTCCGGGCCTGTGAGGATCTATGCCTCTTGGAGATGTTTGGAGCACTGTCTATTACGCTTCCGGGCCTGTGACTGAGGTTCTATGCCTCTTGGAGACGTTTGAAGTGTTGTCTAAGCTTATGGTCGATGTGCACTTTGCTCACGTTCCTTGTTGGGAGTCGCTCGGCACAAACGCAACCTTTCTACTGTTCTCGAAGCTTGTCCCGAACTAACAAGAGACGAATTCTCATTCACAAGAGTCTCTATATAAACTCGCAGGTACAACGCGAATCTACAGGATGACTACACAACAAGAGTCTATATAAACTCACAGGGACAACGCGAATCTACAGGATGACTACACAACAAGAGTCTCTATATAAACTCGCAGGTACAACGCGAATCTACAGGATGACTACACAACAAGAGTCTCTATATAAACTCGCAGGTACAACGCGAATCTACAGGATGACTACACAAAAAAATATTTTTAAAAAGTTAAACGTTTAGGGCTTAACGGCTTTTGTCCACCACGATGGTGATTTCAAAGACGGGTCACCGAAAAGAGGTATGTACAAAATTGTGACCGCAGTTCAGTGGGTTCGAACCGCCACGACCTTTCGGACGAGGGTCGAACGCTCTACCACCGAGCCACCGACTGAAAAAGAAAATCCCCAACAAAGAAAGAAACATGCTTAGAAAAGACAATTACAACACGATTGTGTTTCATTTGCCTTTTCTAAGCGCGTTTCTTTCAAACTGTGTTGTAATTGTGTTGGCAGTCATGCAATGATCCTCTTGGCCCGGATTTCATGAAAACCTATGCTTCATGCTAACAATGAACGGGCAACAGAGTCACATCGTCCATTGCAGTTCAGCAAGAGGCATATAGATTCTCATAAACCCCAGCAGGTTGCAAGGGGGCTTATGAAAATCTGTGCCTTCGGCTGAAATGAATGAAAATGGGGTGGGTGGTGAACTATTGGGGGTAGTGTTAGAGGCTGGGTAAATATTTAATCCTTGAGTCGCAATTGCTTTCACGTGAAGTGCTCAGGCCACAAGTGACTAAAAAAATACGGACAGTGAAACCTACATGTACACATCTTTAATCATAAAAAAAAAACCACTCATGGTTTAATCTTTCCCTACTGAGAAAAACTGAACTCCATCCATCTGCAAGAGTTATAGATCCTCATGAGCCCTTGCAGTTGCGGGGACTCATGAGGATCTACGCCTCTTGCTGAGACCAATGTGTAGCCATGCCCCTTAGACGGTCGTGGTTTTTTTTCCTTGGTCGTTGAATGAAATGAACACAGCTTTCAGAAAGAAACTTTGCGTCCAGTGGCAGGTATGGGGTTAAATAGGGGGTTGAATCATGCAGGACCTCGCGTTACTGACGCAAAACTAAACCACTCGTGCTCAATTCGACCGATTAAATGCGACCCGCCCCCCCTCCCCCCCCCCCCCCCCCCCCTTCCGACCGCTAACATTCTTTAAAATGCTATAACAAAGTCTTTTGAAACCCCCTCCTCCTCCCTCCCCCAACCATCACCCACCCCCTTTTGTTTGATATTTTAGCAAGTGGTGAGTCTTAACACACACGCGGCTTCAGTCTCTCTCTTCCTACCTCTCCCCCCCCCCCCCTCCGCCTTTTGATTTTCCGGCCCCTTGAAGCAAGGTGTAGCTTCGCGGAGGCCTCTTGTATCAGGTTAAAGGTCCCAAACCAAACGTTGGAACCCCCCCCCCCCAACCCCCTGATCCGCCCCTGTTGCCCGGTGGTAAGGCGTCTGCCACCAATGTTACAGGTGCGAGGTTCGATAACGGGTTCCGGCGTCGGACTTTCTCCTCCAGTAAGTGTCACCGTTAATTCTTTCGGACCGTCTAGGGTTCAGTCTTTCTCCGAGTACTCCGGCTCTTCCTCCCGGCCACTTTGGTACGGGTTTCAGGCCACTTTATAAATTTCAAATACAAGCGATCACAATTTCCGAAACGTCAGTAGCTGAGCTGACCCTTCGCACCATGTGAATGTCCTGTGTTTGTCTTGTACTGTGTTTGTCTTCAGAGTGAATGCGTGTGTGTCACGTGAGCTTGCGTGTTGGGTTCATTTCGCGGCGCTTTGAGCCGGTTCACATATAGGGTAAAGTGTCTTATTATCACATATTATTATTATTGCTATTATGATGATGATGATGACTATTGCTATTATTATTTTTTATTATTACTTTTTGAAAGACCCTTTCCCCCTCCCTCCACACCCCCCTTCTTCTCCCTCCCCCCCCCCTCTGCACCCCCCTTCCCTCCCCCCCCCCCCCACCGCCCCCCCCCTTCCTCCCATGAAAAAAATATCTTCCTACGCCACTGCTATGAAATAAACTCACCCGTCCTACGTCAGTCACCACTGCTACGGAGTCTCGAGAGTTGGCGGCGTCACGCACAGGTTTCATTGTACTGTAAAATGCGTCTCAGTGATCCATTTGCACAAACTCGAGCCGCCGATACATAGACAGAGGTAAATGCTTCGGTTTGGCTAGCTGAGTCAAATTACAGCGTGTACAATGGCACTTGAGTGCTTAGTACTGACACTGACTAGCAAGCCGGCCGGACTTCTTGACTGTGTGAATACTGAGAAAATTTTTGTTTTGAAAAATCGTTGAGAGGTTTGAAGACCTGTGGAACAATGCTATTTTGTTTCCCAAGCAACGGTAAGTCTGTTTTTTTGTTTGTTTGTTTGTTTTTTTAAATGAAATTTTACTTCGTGTGCTGCCGGTCTGTGATTTTGAACCTTACGGCTCTTCGGAGACCAGAATCACAGACCAGAATGTACTGTACAGTTTGATGTTTGGGCCGTTTGTGATTCTGTGAGAGAATGGTACTTTGTTTCCCAAGCAGCGGTAAGTCTGTTTTTGAATTTTTAAATTTAAATTTTACTTCGTGTGCTGGCCTGTGATTTTGAACCTTACGGCTCTGAAGAGCCGTAAGGTTAAAATCACAGTCCAGAACGCATAGTACAGTTTGACTCGATGTTTGTGCTGTTTTGCGATTCTTTGAAAATATGATACTTTGTTTCCAAAGTAACGGCAAGTCTGTTTTTTGAATTTTTTCATTAAATTTTATTTCTTGTGATGGCCTGTGATTTTGAACCTTACGGCTCTGAAGAGCATAGTACAGTTTGACTCGATGTTTGTGCTGTTTTGCGATTCTTTGAAAATATGATACTTTGTTTCCAAAGTAACGGCAAGTCTGTTTTTTTGAATTTTTAAATTAAATTTTACTTCTTGTGCTGGTCTGTGATTTTGAACCTTACGGCTCTGAAGAGCCGTAAAGTTCAAAATCACAGTCCAGTACACACTGTACAGTTCGTGCTGTTTTGTGATTTTGGAGGTTATGAGGGCTGTGTTCATTCAAACATTCACAGACGATCTCTTGCCTCAGGTGTTTTTTGGTTGTTGTTGCCTATCAGCTTCCGGCGTGGTTGTGCGCCTCCATTTTGTTTCGTTCATTTTTTATTTATTCGTGTACTTGTTTATTTCATTGTTTGTTCGTTTGTTCTTTTATTCGTCCATTTTCTTTTTTTTTTCTTTTTTTCATTTAATTATACTGATCAACAACAAAAAACACCTCGAATTTTTCACCATAGCGCTTTTCTTCGTAAATATGCTTTAAACCGGGTTATTTTGACATCACTTATTAGAAAATGTTATGAAGAGTGTGTTTTGTCGTGTGCAAATAAAATGTTTAGTCTTAAAAATCGCACATCGATGAGTTATGACGTCATCAGTGACACTACCATCACAGGATATTGAAAGTGAAATGGGGAGCATCTGCAGAGGACACAGCTAAAAGCCAACCAATGTGCAGTGTCACTAAGGTCCGTGTGCATGAAAATCAGGCCTACTTTTCGTTTGTCAAAGGCACCTAAATAGTCAACATGACCTACAAACATGAAACTCAAAAAGTTCTTTATTTTTGGGCTAGCGGCGATATTTACCTGATCAAATGGATAGGGGTGTGTTCTTTATCTCTGCATCAGTCACTGGATCATACAAATGGTTTTAAAGTAATTTACATGAAATCAAATAAGATTTATTAAGAAAATAATGTGCACCGGAAGTTCTGGTTCTCTAATGAATTTTTCGAGTCAAATTTCATTTGAGGCAGTTAATAACATCATAAGCAATTCACACAACTTGTGCATTAAAACATATCACAGAAAACTTGCATCACAGAGCGTGTCCAGTTTTGCTTATTTTCACCACTAATGAAACTCTGTGTCCTCCAAGGTAGCCATGGGTGATAACTCATCCAATTTTTGTGTAAAGGTAACTCAGACAGTAGGCTGAACATCTGAAGTAAGCAACAAATGAAATGTTTTTGTTTTGCTGTCAGGGTGGCTCTTTGTTTGACACTTACAAACACTTTTCGCGTTGTTAATGGAAGTCAGTCAAACACTTTTCGCGTTGTTAATGGAAGTCAGTCAAACACTTTTCGCGTTGTTAATGGAAGTCAGTCAAACACTTTTCGCGTTGTTAATGGAAGTCAGTCAAACACTTTTCGCGTTGTTAATGGAAGTCAGTCAAACACTTTTCGCGTTGTTAATGGAAGTCAGTCAAACACTTTTCGCGTTGTTAATGGAAGTCAGTCAAACACTTTTCGCGTTGTTAATGGAAGTCAGTATACACTACGCATTAAAAACCACTTTTCAAAGTTTTAGAGACGATATCTTTTTAATGACTGAAGATTTTTAAATTCTGACCGCATCACGAAAAAAATGACGTACTTGTGAATACAACAAGCTAAACTGCATCTTTTTCAGTCTGTTGCGTTGCCTTTAAATTACAACCATTTGAACACGACACCCCCCCCCCCCCCACCCCCAAATTGAAAGTTGCAAGGTAACATTTTCATGTGAGACGCGTTTATCACGCACTGCTCGCGTTTCATTTGGAACTTTATAAATCTGATTGCACCATTTAAAAGGGAATTCATTTATCTCCAAATGCTGCAAATTATTTTTATTTTGAAAGAAAACTGTTGCTGTTGTGGTCTGAATAAGACATGCACCCCTTAGAAAATCACTTGTACCAGTTTCAGACGCATGTCGTTAATTCCTCAGCCAGTGATTTACATTCCGATTGCTATCGTGAAAAGGTGAATTATTTCTCTTTCAAATGCAACCACAAACATTCATTTTGAGCGAGAATTGTGGATTTTATTGCAAGAAAACCTACCCTCGATTCCAAACATTTCAATTTTCATTTGTTTGTCTCTTCTAAGAAGAGAATGCACACGATTTTTAAGAAATTCAAATCATCAGATGGTTTTAATGCGGAGTTGCAACTCCAGCAATGTATATAACACAACATACGTAGCGGTACCGCAAGGGGGAATGTGGAGGGGGGGGGAGGGGAGGGGGGTCGGGGGGGGGGGGGGCAGGTATCGAAGGTGAGATGTAGTGCATCGCTTATATCAGAACGATAAGTTCAACAAGTAACTTGAAATAACACACATTATTTCACAGTCTTCTTGAGTGCGTGTTTGTGTGTGTGTGTTACTAAAACAAAAACAGTAAAAGCAACACACCCGTGCACACACACACGCACACACACACACAAATGCACGCACGCACGCGCGCACGCACACACACGCATACGGACTCAATGAGACGGTAAAATAAAGTGTGTTATTTCAAGTTACACACACAGAGAAGTAAAAGTTCTGAGATCATAAGCGATGTACTACATCTCATCTTTGACACCCTCCCCTCCCCCCACCCCTTCCTCCTCCCACCCCATTCCTCCCTGCGGTTGAACTGAATATCATTTTCTGCATCGGTATTGACTCGATGCACTGTTTTACAGAATGTGTGGCTTCATAAGAGTTATTGCTACTCATATTTCCCGTACTTTCTGTGTCTTTTCTCCTGCTGTTTTGATGGTGGTTATGTTCGTAAGTGTAATGGTGTTTGTACAATAAAGAAACAACACAAATAAACAAGTAGCCCGTCAACTAACTTGAAGCAATAAAGCAGTTACACACACGTTAGCACTCGCGCACTTAAACACACGCCCGCCCGCACGAACGCACGCACGCACGCACACACACACACACACAAACACACACACACACACACACACACACACACACACACACACACACACACACACACACACACACACAAACACACACAGGCCGGACTCGAGAAGTCGGTGAAAATGTCTGTTATTGATGAGAAAAAAAAAATGTTTCGAGGTCATACACATCTCACACTCAACACCCCCGGGCCCCCTCCCTTCCCCTCCCCCGCCTGGTTCCTCCCCCCCCCCCCACACACACATCCCCACCCCCATCTGTGGTACAATTTATTATGCTGTGTCATGAGCATGACTGGAGTAAAAACGCCTCATAAAACGTTATAAGCCATCTGGTGATTTGAATTCCTCAGAAACAAAATGTTTGCATTCGCCTCTTAGAAGAGACCAACGAAATGTTTTGATTTTTTTTTTTTTTTTTTTTTTTTTTTTTTGGGGGGGGGGGGGGGGTAAGTCGGCTTTTGTTGCGATAAGATCCACAATTATCGCTGAAAATGAATGTTCTTGGTTGCATTTGACAGAGAAATAATCCTCCTTCTCACGACATTACTCGGAATTTAAATCACTAGCCGGCAAATGGGAGATATGCGTCTGAAACCGGTACAAGTGATGTTATTGTGGGGTGCATGTCTTATTCAGACCACAACAGCAACAGTTGTCTTTCAAAATAAACATTATTTGCAGCATTATGAGATAACTGACTGCTCTTTGAAATGGTGCAACCAGATTTACAAAGGTCCGGATGAAACGTGAGCAGAGCTTGATAAACAACGCGTCTCACCTGAAAATGTTACCTTGCAACTTTCAATTTTGGGGGTGTCGTGTTCAAAGGGTTGTAACTTAAAGGCAACGCAACAGAAAAAGATACAGTTTGTTGCATTGTATCCATAAGTGTATAAACCTTTTTGTGTTGCAGACAGAATTTTAAAATCTTCAGACATTAAAAAGATATCGTCTTCAAAACTTTGTAGAGTTTTTTTACGCGTAATGTATATTGATTTATTCTTTTGTTCAGTCATTCAGTTATTCATTGAGTACAGTATCAGCTTCCTGTGTGGTTATTTTCATCTATTTTATTTATACATGTGTTTGCTTGTTCGTTCGTTTATTCGTACATTACTATTTGTTGTTGTTGTAGTTGTTGTTGTTGTTGTTTAAATATAATTTAGTTATCTATTTATACATCACTTTATTCATTCAGTGAGTACAGTATCAGCTTCCGGTGCGGCTTTGAGCCTCCATTTTGTTTTGTCTATTTTATTTATTTGTTCATTTGTTTGTTTGTTTTGTTTGTTTGTTCGTCCCTTTATTCGTCTAGTTTTTTTTTATTCACTCACTCACTCACTCACTCACTCACTCACTCACTCACTCACTCACTCACTCACTCACTCACTCACTCACTCACTCACTCACTCACTCACTCACTCACTCACTCACTCACTCACTCACTCACTCACTCACTCACTCACTCACTCACTCACTCACTCACTCACTCACTCACTCACTCACTCACTGAGTAAAGTATCAGCTTTCGGTGCGGTTGTACGTCTCCATTTTGTTTCGACTATTTCATGTATTCATTATTTTGTTTGTTTGTTTGTTCGTTCGTTCCTTCATTTGTTTACGTGTTCGTTTGTTTGCTTGTTTGTTCCCTCCTTCCTTCCTTCCCTCCCTCATTCATTCATTCATTCATTCATTCATTCATTCGTTTATTCATCCTTACAGGGAATGATGCCGCGCCTGAGTGTCAAGCGAGCCTTCGCCACTGTCGCCCTGTGTGGCCTCCTGGCCAACCTTCTGCTGTGCCATCCACCAGACTACCTACTCATACTGGTCGGGTTCCGGTCTCTGCAGCCGCGCGCTCTTCAACTTCGGCCGTCCAGACAGTACGATCCAAGACAGTATAATATAAGTTATTGGTAGCAGCCGTTTGCTACACGAACCCTTGTAGACCTTCGGGAGGTCAAAGGAACCATTGTACCGCGAAGGCCGAAGGCCTTCGGGGTACAATGGTTCCTTTGACCTCCCGAAGGCCTACAAGGGTCCGTGCAGCAAGCCCCTGCTACCAATAACGTCACATTTGTTTTCATTCCTCCACTATTTTCGTAAAAGAAATCAAGAAGAAATCTTCCGACCTGGATGGCGCCAGACATGACTGACGTAAAAGGAATATATATTTATACATGATAGACGTATGACGTAATGTAAAATCTTTCATGGCGTTGCCGTCTCCAGTACTGAGTGTGTTTGTTGTTTCGAACAACACTAAGTAACCTTTTACTTTAGAACGTTTTGGTGATCTTTTGTAGAACAAAACTCGCATCCAAGATGCGTCACAAAGAGGGCTACAAGAAGTCCGCCATTTGTCGCTACAAGGGTTTTTGTAGCTCAGTCACATGGTACGGTTTGCGCTAAAGTTATTGGTCGTTTGACGTAGGGATAAAAACAAAGTATATTATATTATATTATATTATATTATATTATATTATATTATATTATATT
>BTPG01000002.1:74158190-74161969 GCA_036245525.1 Semisulcospira habei | reverse complement strand
CTCACTCACTCACTCACTCACTCACTCACTCACTCACTCACTCACTCACTGAGTAAAGTATCAGCTTTCGGTGCGGTTGTACGTCTCCATTTTGTTTCGACTATTTCATGTATTCATTATTTTGTTTGTTTGTTTGTTCGTTCGTTCCTTCATTTGTTTACGTGTTCGTTTGTTTGCTTGTTTGTTCCCTCCTTCCTTCCTTCCCTCCCTCATTCATTCATTCATTCATTCATTCATTCATTCGTTTATTCATCCTTACAGGGAATGATGCCGCGCCTGAGTGTCAAGCGAGCCTTCGCCACTGTCGCCCTGTGTGGCCTCCTGGCCAACCTTCTGCTGTGCCATCCACCAGACTACCTACTCATACTGGTCGGGTTCCGGTCTCTGCAGCCGCGCGCTCTTCAACTTCGGCCGTCCAGACAGTACGATCCAAGACAGTATAATATAAGTTATTGGTAGCAGCCGTTTGCTACACGAACCCTTGTAGACCTTCGGGAGGTCAAAGGAACCATTGTACCGCGAAGGCCGAAGGCCTTCGGGGTACAATGGTTCCTTTGACCTCCCGAAGGCCTACAAGGGTCCGTGCAGCAAGCCCCTGCTACCAATAACGTCACATTTGTTTTCATTCCTCCACTATTTTCGTAAAAGAAATCAAGAAGAAATCTTCCGACCTGGATGGCGCCAGACATGACTGACGTAAAAGGAATATATATTTATACATGATAGACGTATGACGTAATGTAAAATCTTTCATGGCGTTGCCGTCTCCAGTACTGAGTGTGTTTGTTGTTTCGAACAACACTAAGTAACCTTTTACTTTAGAACGTTTTGGTGATCTTTTGTAGAACAAAACTCGCATCCAAGATGCGTCACAAAGAGGGCTACAAGAAGTCCGCCATTTGTCGCTACAAGGGTTTTTGTAGCTCAGTCACATGGTACGGTTTGCGCTAAAGTTATTGGTCGTTTGACGTAGGGATAAAAACAAAGTATATTATATTATATTATATTATATTATATTATATTATATTATATTATATTATATTATATTATATTATATTATATTATATTATATTATATTATATTATAAAGTCGACTCCGCTTATAACAAGGTCGGATTTAACTAAAGTCGGATATAGGTATCGACACTTTTTTTCGAAGGTCCCAAACAGCAGTTTTTCAAGGTAAATTACTTCGCTTACAACAAACGTCGGAAGTAACAACAAGAAATATATTGGGTCTCCCGGCGATTTGTTATGTCAGGAGTTCACTGTAATATACTGTCTTTGGTACAATCCAACTGCACGAAACAGATCCTCATCAGCCCCCCCCCCCCCCCGAAAGCGGAGGGGTGGGGGGGGGGCTGATGAGGATCTATGTTTTTTGTTGAGACCAGTTTGTATCCATGGTCTTTGGGGCGTCTGTGACTTTTGGTCGTTACATGCTGATGGTGATTTTTTTTATTTTTTATTATTTATTTATTTATTTATTTATTTATTGTTTTGTTTGTTTGTTTGTTTGTTTGTAATTTGCTTATTGTCCTATAAAGGCTACGGCACAGATTGGGAGAAAGATCAATCATTTTAGTTCAAGGGTGGTGCCAGAATAGCTTGGCGCCTCGGGGCGCCAAGCTATTCTGGCACCACCCTTGAACTATCAATAGTCAAATGCATTCCAAGCAGTATAGTGCATCAGGATGAAAAGGGTCAAGGGAGGTTTCAGAAACGAAATACGCGTCCGTTTGGCATGGAAGGGGTTAAACATGATACCACAACAACACTACGGACGCTAATCGGCCCCAGTATTATATGACCAGGTGATCCCATATTGTCTGGATGAAAGGGGTCAACTTCGCTATATTCAAGTCAAGTAGATTTTATTTGTCCCGATTTGTCCCGATAAAATCAATCGTAATAATAATGATAAAGTAGACATGATGGTTAAAATTAAAAAAACAAAACAATAGGTAGCTATGCTCCTAGATGGTGCGAGCAGGTGTTTATTGAAAAGAGTGAGTGCGTTCTAATTTTTCTCCTTTTACAAATTATTTTTATGTGCTGTAAAGCGCTCCGAGCTTGCTGTCCGTGGGGAAGGGCGCTATATAAAAACTATGTATTATTATTATTATTATTATTATTATTATTATTATTATTATTATTATTATTATTATCATAATATTAAAACAGAGCAGGCATAACTCACACCACACATTCACGCACTCACACACGCACATAACTCCCCCCCCCCCCGGCCCCTCCACACACACACACACACACACACACACACACACACACACACACACACACACACACACACGACGCTGTGGCTAATATTTTTCTAAGACTATGATGTAACAATGGAAATAAATAACTTCACTACTGTATGGCGTAAAAGTAAATAAACGTTATCACAATAATACTGCAGTCAAGAGCGGGATAGATATATGCCGGACCACAACCAGCAACGCCCATATGCAAGCGGCATAGATCCTCATAAGCCCCGGCAGTTTCGAGGGCTGTAGTAGTAGTAGTAGTTGTTGTTGTTGTTGCTATTTGTTTGGTTTGTTTGGGTTTTTTTTTGGTTGGTTTTGTGAGTGTGTGTGTGTGTGTGTGTGTGTGTGTGTGTGTGTGTGTGTGTGTGTGTGTGTGTGTGTGTGTGTGTGTGTGTTTTCGGTGGTTTTTTTTTTGTTTTTTTGTTTCTTGTTTTTGTTGTAAGTTGTTGTTGTCTGTTTGTTTGTTTTTGTGGTTGGGGGCCATTGGGCGGTGGGGGAGGGGGTGGGAGGGGGAGGGGGGGGGGAAGGGGTCGAATAGCGACAGCTCAAATTTACCGCACTGGGTGGATTGACACCTGAGTGGATTCGCGCTGGGTATGATTTTTGCTCAGTAGAATCACCCCAAGGCAGATTAACTTCAAAAATAGAGAAGTTGGCTCCTTCAGCTCTCTTCCCCAGTAGCTAAACGTCTTCGGGCACACTGCGGACGTCGTGGGCCCGAGGTCCTTTGCTTGCTGGGTTGGGCCAAAAAAGCTTAAAAAAAGTATCCGGTTTCGACCATAAAAAAGAAACATTAGGGCAAGTAGGTCGGCTGTGAGAGACAAGGCCAAGGACAAATAAGTCGACACGAGTATGCTAGTTTGCCACGGATCCCTTGAATCGTCAGCTGCAAGTAGAACTGGGGCGGATTTTTTCCCCTTCTCGACCCCCCCCCTCCCCCACCACCACCCACCCACCTCCCTACCCCGCACCTCCCCCCATCTTGACCCCCCCCCCCCCCCCGGGGGGCTCGGCAAGATTAGTTAGTTAGTTATTTGGGTTTAACGCCGAGCAGGCGACTAAGGCCATCTCACGGCGGGATAGGTAAAAATCTGGGCAGCCAGTGGCAGAGTAAAAGCAAGGTTTGATGAAGGAAACTATACGCAATTGTTAAGCACAACGAACAAACGAACGAACAAACAAACAAACTAACTGACAAGATGAGGATTTCATCCCAAAGTCTACCGTATTGCTTGGAGCTCAGATGCGTGTATCTTTTTGGAACATTCAGAGTTGTTCATATTTTTAGGCTTATTATGCTGATCCATTTCCCTCTTCTCTAAGCCAACCCCTGATCAACACACGCGTCGGCGCACACCAAATAAAGACGGACATACGGCGCTTCCCGTCATGGCCCTCGTCATTGTAGCGACAGAAATCCATCTCCTTCTACTCTAACCCACCCTCTGATCCACACACGTTTATGCACACAAATAATTACTAGTACGGACACACGGCGCTTCCCGCCATT
>BTPG01000002.1:74095690-74153190 GCA_036245525.1 Semisulcospira habei | reverse complement strand
TCTCAGGGAGAAGGACCAGTACAGACCGCTGAGCGTGTCGCCAAATCCACTGTGCAAGCTTTGTGAATGGCTTCAGGACGGGAGAAACGTGAAAACCTATCCTAATCTTCCGCAATGGTTGGAAGAAAATACTTGTTGGCTGCCAAGCGATCTGTGATTTTATCATATCTACTGAGGAGCAAAAGAAATGCGACATTTTGGAATCATATTTCCAAAACTGTCGCATTTCTTTGTCTCCTCAGTAGATATACTTTTTATTAATTATTGCTACATTTTCATTTAGTACAGCGATATTTTAATGTATTGTTTCCGATGATTCCAAATCTGTCGCATTTCCTTTGCTCCTCAGTAGATATTTTTAAAATTTATTATTGCGATAGTTTCATTTAGTATAGCGATATTTTAACATTCGTTATGGCGATATTTAAAAAATTTGTTATTGCGATATTTTCATTTTCATTTGTTATAGCTAGTGTATCAATGTTTTGGGAAAAGCGAGATTTTCATTGTATTACAATGAGAATGTCGCTTTTCCACAAAAATGAACAAACTGAGGTGGAGATACCTGTAGGCGCCAAGCTAATCTGGCACTACCCTTGAATTACCATCAGTAGCGTAGACATGTTTTCGGGGGGGGGGGGGGGAGGAGATAATATGATCCATCCTTATAGAAAACCAAATGACGGGGAAGAAGCTTGGGGTGGGGGTGGGGGGGGGTTTGGGGGGGGGAGATAATATGATCCATCCTTATAGAAAACCAAATGACGGGGAAGGAGCTGGGGGTGGGGTGGGGTGGGTTTGGGTGTGTGTGTGTGTGTGTGGGGGGGGGGGGGGGGGGGCGGAGATGTAACCAATACAAAACGCGACGAACCGCCGAGCATGCGCATACGGCACGCCTCCAAATGAGTTAACCCCTTCAACGCAGGGAAGACAGATGCTAACTTTGCCACTCTGCTTTGTGCAAGAGGAAAAAGAAACGCCTTGTATGAGCCCTCACAAATATACTTTGTATTCTCTACAGATCCGTCTTCTTATGGCGTATGCGGTTCTTTGGCGTGTGACTGCGTGTGACTGTGTGTGACTGCGTGTGACTGCATGCCAAAGAATCGCATACGCCATAAGAACACAGATAGATTTCAGAAGCAGAATTTGTGGCTGCTGGCGCTGAAGGGGTCAACTTCGCTATATTTCTGCGTAAATCTACAAATCGAGAATCTGCCCAGGCGAAAAGACAGTTTTGCTCCATGTAGCACGTCTGCTGAAAGTGTCTGGTAAAGCAATGTGGCACAGTTGCAGTGCGCCTGAATTGATCAGTGTTCAGGCGCTGCTCCATAAGTAATACCGCTCTACCATAACCCGCCCGCAAGGTGCTCTAGGCGCTTTGCAATCACAGTAATGAAACACAAAGCAAAATACAAAAAACAAACACAAACAACAACAAAACAACAAACGTACATTGATTTACAAGGAGCAGAAAAGACACACACACGTACACACACGCACACAGTGATGAGCCGGCAATCAAAATGGTCTTTAAGATTTCACAGTTGTGGGGACCCAAGCCTGTTTGGAACCACCCTGGTTGGACTTAACTCATTCAGCCCGACGCACGTATTTCCCAAATTTTGGAGGCGTCATCTAATGACTATGCACCAATTGCAGGAGATGGATCGGCCACGATGATTCAAGGGCAGTGCCAGATTAGCTTGGCGCCGACAGGCGCCAAGCTAATCTGGCACTACCCTTGAATTATCATGGTCGTTCCATCTCTTGCTGTAGTGCGTCAGGTCTGAATGGGTTAAACGTCCACTACGCCGTAACAGTTACTGTTCAAGGAAACGCTTCTGATCAGAGTCCGAAATAGCTCAGGCGGTTAAACGTCGGAGCAGGAGAGCGAAGGGAATCTCCGGGTCGTGGGTTCGAATCCCGTCCCGGCCCCGGTAGCTGGACTCACAATCCAGGGGGAAAAGACGGGTTTGTTCAATAGCATGTCCGTTGAAAGGTCCTGGTAAATCAAAGTGGCACAGTTGGAGTGCGCCTGAGTTGATCAGCGTTCAGGTCGTTCTCCATAGGCAATAGATTTCCCTGTCCCCCATAACCCGCCCGTCAGGGCCGTCCATTATCACTTCGGTGCCGTGGACGTTAAACCCGGAACTAATCAATCAATCAATCAGCTTCTGATGGTTACGAAACGCTTCACACAGGTTTAAGTTATGGGTCATTTAGACACACTGAGGAGAAGCCAGTTCAGCACACGCGGTCAGAGAATAGGAACAGGAGAATCCTAAGACAAGATTTCCATTGTGTGTGTGGTGTTTTTTTTTTATTTATTTATTTTTTTTTTAAATATTTTTTTTTACGTCATTCTAAATTCTCTCTATTCAGGATGACGTCTTTTCTTTCTGTCGTGTTCTTTTCTGTTCTACGTTTGTTTCCATGTCACCTGAAGAAGGATCTTTGATCCGAAATGTCGTTGTTTCTATTTTAAAGGGTTTTCTACCACTATCTTCTGTTTTTCTTTCAAGATTTCCATTGTCTTAAGTTGACCCGCGCACTGCCGAGAACGGCCGGCGGACGTAGATTGTTTCCTAGTTGACGTAATGCTAAAGATCCCGTACCGTCGAAGAACCATGGATACATAGTGGTTTCAGCAAGAGGCATAGATCCTCATGGGCCCCCGCAACTGCGGGGGCTCATGAGGATCTATACCTCTTGCAGATGTTGTTTTTGTCACTTTTCGCGGCATTCAAAGGGTTAATATCAAGTCATTTGACACTGACTCTGCTCAAACGCTATCTGTACAAGTAGCACTTAGATAAAAACAGGTTGACTCGCTAACAGCTGCTGCAAAGTAAACCAGTGTGATTACGCGAGTGCGTTTGCTGCTGTAGAAGTTCAATGTCAACAAAACATGACAAACACAAAGGGTGCGGAAATATCTCTTCAGATGTGTTCGCGTAGTGGTACTTTAAACTGTGTATATTTTATTTATATGAAAATCCTGTTGGAATCACGCCAGGGCAAATTTAGACTAGAACGATTCACGCTCGAGTGGATTTACGCTGAGTAGATTTTCGCTTGGTAGATTTGCGATGGGTGGATTTTCGCTGAGTGGATTAGCTCCAGGTAGATTTTCGCCTAAACATAACGAAATTGACCCTTTTAGCCCCACTGGCAGTAAAGGGTTAACCCGCTCAATGCCAGTCGACGTGGACTGTGTTTCTGCATTCTTCGTTAATTCTGTGTTTATTTACAGTGAGTGAGTGAATGCGCGTGATTCACGCGAGCGTGCTTGTTGGGTTCCATCGCGGCAGGCGCTTTGAGCCGATTTTCAACTGGGATGAAGCGCCTATTTAATGCGCTGATTTATTATTTATTATTTACTCTTCGTTAATTCAACATCAGAAAACCCTAGCTGACCTAACATGGATACACAGTTGAGTCATCAAGAGCAACTGCGGGGGCTCATGAGGAGCACCCGCAGTTGTGGCTGGGCGGTGTTCAGATTTTCTCAGCACTGATCGGGTTATGTTGTGCGTTGGTCTGTGAAAATGTTGAGCATTTCATAATTACCCATTCAGCCCTGACTCACTACAGCAGGAGATGGGTCGACCATGATAATTCAAGGGTAGTGCCAGATTAGCTTGGCGCCTGTCGGCGCCAAGCTAATCTGGCACTACCCTTGAATTATCATGGTCGATCCATCTCCTGCAACTGGTGCATAGTCATTAGATGACGCCTCCAAAATTTGGGAAATACGTGCGTCGGGCTGAATGAGTTAATATTGTCCTACAGCTCTCACGGATGCTAAGGTCTTGGCACAGATGCCGCCAAGGCTTAATGTTCCTGTTTTTGGGGTGGACCTGACAGAATTAAAAGTGCGCTAGTCTTGACTACCTTCTAAGACGTCTAATTCTTGATGGCTTTTCGTAGGTTTTATTACACGTGTTTCAGGTGCTATTCCACACTGGCTGTCTCCCTCGATTCGCTACCGCTGACAGCGGTAGCTAGTGTTCCCGGTGCGGTTCTACTCCTAAGGCTGTACGCCCCAGGGCGGTCTGATGGCTAAAATTATCTGACTGCGCAACGGGTTATAGGGGCGTACCAGTTACCTCAGGGTGGGGGTGGGGGGAGTGGGGGGTCCAGCTTTTTCTTTGGGAGCTTCAACCTAAAAAACACAACAGGCCTCCCCGACACTAGAACGTCATTCAGTGGCCGAAAAATCTGGCAACAGGGTCTGGGGAGTGGGGAGGAGGGGGGGGGGGGGGGGCGGGGGGCGACGTGGCGGGAAAGAGATTGCCGGAATGAATGAATGAAACTTTATTTTCCAAGGATAAAAGAATAGGTGCGCAGACCTGTTTTCATTCTTGTCCTGAGAGAGAGAGAGAGAGAGAGAGAGAGAGAGAGAGAGAGAGAGATGAGAGAGAGAGAGATGAGGAGAGAGAGAGAGAGAGAGAGAGAGGAGAGAGAGAGAGAGAGAGAGAGAGAGAGACAAGGCGCGTGTGTGAAGACTCTCGCCAATCGTCAAAATATAAAACGGGCGGGGGGGGGGGGGGGGGGACGTGTGCGTCTGAAAATTCGCCAAAATATCAAACTGGGAGGTGTATGTGTGTGTGTGTGTGTGTGTGGGGGGGGGGGGGGGTTGGTCCAAACACCCCAAAAAGGGACTATGTTATAGGATTTTACAGAATTTTGGGTCTTGGGGCACGGGGATTCCGGAAACCCTGGGAACCCCCCCCCCCTCCCACACACACACACACACACACACACACCCACCCCCACCCCAGATCCGCCCCTGTGTTGACACCGCCTCAGCTGAAACCTTTCTAACATTCCTTTCACAATCATCCAGGCACAACAACGGGCTTGTTCATCTCCTGCAACTGGTATACAGTCATTGTGTGACGCCTCCAGACTTGCGCAAAAGCGGTCGTGGGCTAAATGGGTTAACTCATTCGCGGCCAGCCGCATCCGGATGCGCGGCTTTTGCCGCGCATCCGGATGTGGCTGGCCGCGAATGAGTTAACCTGATACGCTGCCAGCGGCCGTAAACGAAAACCCCGAAACGGTCACATGCCGTTGAAAATCTGGGAAATCTCAGTGGATATTGATTTCCTAAGTAGCTGTGTGTTAATGGATTTGTGTGAGTGTTGCTGTGATCTTAAACGCCTGTGCCAGGAATCACGCGCATTTTCTTGAATGCATGAAATAAATCGCAGTAAGCTTGCCGTCAACTGGCTCGTTTCATTTTTAGATCGGTGTGAAAAAAACACTACGGTGTTGACGCTGTTGATGATGACGGTAAACTCGTGACGGTGATGATGATGATGATGATGGTGGTGATGGTGGTAGTGGTGATGGTGGTAGTGGTGATGGTGGTAGTGGTGGTAGTGGTGATGGTGGTGATGATGATGATGACGATGATGACTACGACGATGATGATAAAGACGATGATGATATAACGATAATAACGAGGAGGACGACGATAATGGGCACGTCGGTGACGATTATGGTAAGGACAACGATGTCATCAACAGCAGTCAATCATCTCATTCATCTTTCTAACTCTTAACAAGTCGATCAACAGATCAAACTGCAAAAGCTTTACGCTATGCTCAAAGTATAAAGTTTACAGCCTCTCTGCTTATACTATAGTTATACCACCCTTTACAATACAAAAAAACTTTGCATCCAATCAAAGGCCTCATAATATGTTCATATATACCGTCTTTGGTCCAATCATAATAATGCGTAATGGTCTTGTGTTTTTGAAACAAAAAAACAAACAAAACAAAACAACAACAAAACTGCTGACGCGGCCAGTTTAGAAAAGTGCGCTGGTCGGTGATTTTGGACCTTACGGCTTTCAGCCGTAAGGTCCAAAATCACAGACCAGCACTGACACAAAGACTATTGTCCAATAAACACAGCCCACGTCATACATCCATTATGATATATATTCTTCACCGGTGTACATGTGGTCATTATTTCGACGCGAACAGCCTGGCTTTATTGCATTGTGTGGAACGGTAGAAATTTGCAGGCTATTTTTTAACTAGCATCGGCGTGAAGTATCGCAGTGATGAAACCGCTGCAGCTTTTCAGCTATGCGGTGGTGCTTTGCGCCATCTGGAGCAGCTGTCCTGCTTTGGTAAGTAAACACACTTTTTACATACACGTCTCCTTCTTCGAGCCTTTAGCGGAATAGCTGCACGCACATGTTTGAGACAGTTTGAGTATACCACAAGTGTGTGATAGAGCCTTGGTGAGTGCACAAATGATAATTATTGTTTTGTAGAAAGTCTGATCAGCAAGAATTGAAACGTGGCCTACTTTATACTCACGTGCGGCGGCAATGACGGCATTTTATGGTGACGACTGGGACTCTGACGTCAAGTATTGCGCTATAATGTCGTCATGTAGGAACCTTTTTTTTCTTTCTGGCATCCAAAATATTGACGCCACATGACAACGTGAATTACATCACCACGATCTTTGCCTAGACACGATGGCGTCTTTGTTGAGGCTAGGCGTGTACCAACTCATATCGGACTGCCACAAACAACACGATGGGATGAAACATAACCCACAAAGTCTCTTCTATATGAGAGTTGTACCCACAAAGTTCCTTTTATACGCGGGCTGTTCTCGCTATCAAGGGTATCTACCTGTTGCTTTTGGCCTGATTCTGATGTTGAATTATCTCCTTTTGAAAAAAGCCTCGCAGATCTGCCAATGCGTCAGTGAGCTCTATAAGGGGCATAGTGCATACGCTTCATTGGTTTCATAAAGGTCATTTGTCATGACATACTTTTAATTTTTACGTAATTTTATATTTTGCGTGATAAGTGTTTCACTTTGCCTTCCAGACTTAAGAAAAAACGGTGACAAAACTAGCATTTCACTGTACTTCAGTCTTTCATTCTTGCTATAATTTGTGTGAAGTGAGGTTGACTTTACCTGGACGCAACATATTCTACTGTACATGCGCAACACACACAAACACACATACAAATGGCTTCGCGCCAAAAGTGCGTTCAGCAGGAGGTTAGCGTAATTAGACATGACGTAATTTTTATCTGGTTACTTTAATTGTCAGATTTGTGTATCTGACCGCCTATGTCGCCATGGGCATGCTATTGAATTCGCCCCAATGCCACCCATCCTAAAAAGTCTCCTCTCTACTGAATAGAAGAGACTTTTTTTTTAAAGTGGTTAAGAAATATATTCTTACATCGGTATTTAGGCGATACTGATAATAATAATAATAATAATAATAATAATACATAGTTTTTATATGGCGCCCTTCCCCACAGACAGCAAGCTCTGAGCCCATAAAAATAATTTTAAAAGGAGAAAAATTAGAACGGAATAAACACGCACTCACTCTTTAAATAAACACCAGCTCGCACCATGTAGGCACATTCCTAACACGAAACACATGGGCCCATACACAAACAAACACACGCGCGCACGCACACACACACACACACACACACACACACACACACACACACACACACACACACACACACACACACACACACACACAGTCTACATACATGGGCTACACATCTAAGAAAACAGCCAACATTTCCAGACAGCACATCCAGACTAAGCTAATATTGATATGCTACCTGGAAAAGAGACGGGAAGTGGCGCAGTGGTTAAGGCGTCTGCCTCCAATGCCAAAGGTGCGAGGTTCGATACCGGGTTCCGGCGTTGGATTTTTCTCCTCTGGTAAGTGTCACCGTCTGGGCAGTGGGACATAGACGACCCCGGCCCCCACGAGTCCCCTGCTGCCTTGCAGGCCTGGCCGCTTGGCTGCGGAAAGGCTAAGGGAGGAAACCCCTGACATCAAAGCCCCCGTGTCTCCGGTGAAGGCTTTTGAGCCAGAGACTAAGACAAGGACAGTCTGATATAAAACCTACGACCCGAGGACCTCGATGCCACCGTCCCAGCTTGCTAGGCCATGGCAAACGAACCAAGGGTTTAAAGGGTGGGGCCAGTACTGCGCACACTGCACTCCACCAAAAAGCTCCACCGCGCAGGCTTTAGGAAACGCCAACGGACTATGACACTGAACTTTCCAAGTCCTGTAGCGATGGGCAAGGGGCAAAACGGCAGGTGAAAGATGTCACTGGAAGCCGCAGTCTCAAACCTGCATGCAGGCGGTTCAGGATATTGGTCAATCCAGACCAAAAAGGTGACTGCCAAGCGTGTAATATGCAAAGAAGTACCCAACGGAGAAAGAAACACGCTTAGAAAAGACGGGTACAACACAATTTATTAATATTTCGGGTAAATACCCTTTGTCAAAATAGACAAACAAACAAACATAGAGATTAGCCGCTACTTATCTTCAATGGCAGAAGGAATGTGGCTAATCTCTATGTTTGTTTGTTTGTCTATTTTGACAAAGGGTATTTACCCGAAATATTAATAAATTGTGTTGTACCCGTCTTTTCTAAGCGTGTTTCTTTCTCCGTTGGGTACTTCTCTTCTTAGGATATTGGTCGCCTGATGTTGACCTGGGGATGACAACGTCACTCGGCACACCCTGAACGACCAAGCAGCCTTCTCTAGGGACAGCACTGCTTGCTCCACACGGAGAGGGGCCTAGAAAAGGTGGCCTAACCAAAGCTCATCCCCTTGTAACCCCAGTTGGCTAGCCGCGGTCAACGGGCATCTTCTCATGCGGTCAGAAAACAAGAAAAAACAATGGATCCACTCTCATGACGACCACGACCGGACTCACCGTAGCATGCTGGAACATCCGAACCATGCTCGACACAGCAGACAGCGGACGCCCTGAACGTCGCTCCGCCCTCATTGCCCATGAATTGCGGAGGTTAAACATCAACATCGCCGCGCTCAGCGAAGTACGCCTTGCGGAGGAAGGCAGCCTCCAAGAACTTGGCGCTGGCTACACCCTCTACTGGTCAGGCAGGCCTGCATCAGAAAGACGGCTCTCAGGCGTGGGCTTCATGGTGAAGACCCCCATTGCGACTAAGTTGGAAAACCTACCAACGGGTCACTCCGACCGCATCATGTCCATGCGCCTCCCACTGAGACACCAGCAATACGTCACCTTTCTCAGTGTGTACTCCCCAACCCTCCTGGCAGAGCCTGCAGAAAAAGACAAGTTCTACTCTGACCTGCGCAGCCTCCTGCAGAGCACCCCTGCAGACGACAAAGTCATCATCCTTGGCGACTTCAACGCCAGAGTGGGCCAAGACTCTGAAGCCTGGAAAGGAGTCCTCGGCAAGCATGGCGTTGGGAACTGCAATGACAATGGTCGCCTACTGTTGGAGCTCTGTGCAGAGCAGCAACTTGTCATCACCAACACTACTTTCCAGCAAAAGGACAGTCGAAAGACCACCTGGATGCATCCTCGCTCCAAGCACTGGCACCTTATCGACTATGTCCTAGTGCGTCAGAGGGACCGCAGTGACGTCCTCCTCACCAGAGTGATGCCCAGCGCAGAGTGCCACACTGACCACCGCCTTGTTCGCTGCAAACTCAGGCTCCGCCTCAAGCTGAAACCCAAGAAAGGCCCCCCCCCCCCCCCCCCAAGAAAAAGCTTGATGTTGCCAGCCTTCAGCGTGACGACAAGAAAGCTGCCCTTCAGGCCGATTTACAGCGCATGCTCAAAGACACAGTTGATCCAGCAGACTCCTCCCCTGAAACACTCTGGGAACAACTGAAAACTGCTATTGTAAAATCGTCTGTGGAAGTCTTGGGCTTTGCTAGAAAGAGGAACAAAGACTGGTTTGACGAAAACGACGTAGAGATCCAGGAACTTCTAGCAAAAAAAAAAGAGCCGCCCACCAGGCCCACCTAGCCCAGCCTTCCTGCCCTGTGAAGAAGTCTGCCTTCTGCCTCATCTGCAGCAGTCTCCAGCTCAAGCTTAGAGAGCTCCAGAACGAGTGGTGGTCCAGACTCGCACAGAGGACCCATCTCTGCGCTGACAACGGTGACTACAGGAGCTTCTACGAAGCACTGAAAGCAGTGTATGGCCCTAGGCACCTGGTACAAAGTCCCCTGCGAAGCGCTGATGGACAGGCACTCCTCACAGATAATACCTCCATCTTGAACCGCTGGTCGGAATACTTTCAGGACCTCTTAGGCGCTGAGCGCACTGTTCAAGAAACAGTCATCCTCCATATCCCACACCTTCCACTAAAGGTTGAATTGGACGAACCGCCCACCGCCGAAGAGACCCTCACAGCCATCCACCAGCTCAAGAGTGGCAAAGCAGCAGGCATTGACGGAATCCCGCCAGAGATCTGGAAACATGGAGGCCCAGCACTGCACAACAAGCTCCACGACCTCTTTCTCTGCTGCTGGGAAAAAGGAACACTACCAAAGGATCTCCGTGATGCAGTCATCATCACCCTGTACAAGAACAAAGGAGAGAAGTCTGCCTGCTCTAATTGTCGTGGAGTTACCCTGCTGTCCATTGCCGGGAAAATTCTCGCAAGGTTGCTCCTGAATCGGCTGGTACCTGCCATCGCTGAAAACCACCTCCCAGAGGGCCAGTGTGGCTTCAGAGCCAACAGGAGTACCACCGACATGGTCTTTGTGCTGAGACAGCTTCAGGAGAAGTGCCGCGAGCAGAACAAAGGGCTGTACGTAACGTTTGTCGACCTAACTAAAACGTTTGACACTGTGAGCAGGCAAGGTATGTGGCAGATCCTGGAGCGACTAGGTTGTCCCCCAAAGTTCCTCAACATGATCGTCCAGCTCCACGAGGACCAGCAAGGCCAGGTCAGACTAAACAGTGACCTCTCAGAACCATTCCCCATTCGCAACGGCGTGAAGCAAGGCTGCGTGCTGGCACCGACCCTCTTCACCATCTTCTTCAGCATGATGTTGAAGCAGGCCACAGTGGACCTCGACGATGACGACGCAGTGTACATCAGGTATCGTCTCGATGGCAGCCTGTTCAACCTCAGACGACTGCAGGCCCACACGAAAACCCTAGACCAACTGATTCGTGAGCTGCTCTTTGCTGATGACGCTGCCCTCGTTGCACACACAGAGAGAGCCTTGCAGCGCATTACGTCCTGCTTCGCAGATGCCGCCCAGCTCTTTGGACTTGAGGTCAGTCTGAAAAAGACAGAGGTCCCTCATCAGCCGGCACCCAAGGAAGAGCATCGCCCTCCCCACATCACCATCGGCGAGTCCGAACTGAAGTCTGTACACCAGTTTACCTACCTTGGCTGCATCATCACGTCAGACGCCAAGCTGGACAAGGAGCTGGACAACAGGCTGGCAAAAGCGAACAGTGCTTTCGGGCGACTATTCAAGCGGGTGTGGCACAATCAACAGCTGAAAAAAGGCACCAAGATCAGCGTGTACAGAGCTGTCGTCCTCACCACCCTGCTGTACGGTTCCGAGTCCTGGGCCCTCTACCGCAGCCAACTACGACTCCTAGAACGCTTTCACCAGCGCTGCCTGCGTACCATCCTCAGCATTCACTGGAGTGACTATGTCACCAACGTCGAGGTCCTTGAACAGGCGGAAACTGTGAGCATCGAGGCTTTGCTGCTGCGGACACAGCTTCGCTGGGCGGGGCACGTCTCCAGGATGGAGGATCATCGTCTACCCAAGATCACTCTGTTCGGCGAGCTCGCCACTGGACACCGTGACAGAGGGGCACCAAAGAAGAGATACAAAGACGGTCTCAAGAAGTCACTTAGTGCCTGCCAAATCGACCACCGACAGTGGTCTTCGCTTGCTGCGGACCGTGACACCTGGCGCTCCACCATTCACAAGGCAGCCGTCTCCTTTGAGGACTCTCGCAGAGCTAACCTTAAGGACAAGCGGCTCAGAAGAAAAAACAGAGTTGTCGTAACTCAGAACCCTGACCAGACCTTCCCCTGCAGCCACTGCAGTCGAACCTGCCTGTCCCGGATTGGCCTCCGCAGCCACGAAAATGCCTGCAGACGACGTGGGCAAGCCCTATAGAATCTTCGTTCGCGAAGTCAAGCCAAGAGACCTGGAAAAGAGTGGTCTTCAAATTTGTTTTGAAAGTCGGCAGGGTAGGGGATAGACGGACATGCAGTGGAAGTGAGTTCCAGACGTGAGGGGCCTGATAACTGAAAGAACGTGCACCAGCGGTTTTTAGATTGACTCTGGCTGAACAAGCAGTTTCTGTGAGCTTGAGAATCATACTCTCGTGGTCTTAAAAAATTATCCTACTCGCTTTCGCTCGTAGGACTGACGAGGTTTTAAAACCACTCGAGTGAGATTTTCAGTATCGCCTAAACACCAATGTAAGACTCCATATAAATGTATGTAACGTGCAACTGACACAATACCACGCTGGATCGAGTCAACGCAAAAGCGAGTGACGGCAAGTAACTGACTAGCCAAGCGGAACAAACAGTAACTGACGCCCCTTTTAAAGCGACCTACACCAGACAGTGAAGAGTTAATAGATCTAATATCTCTTTCTTAAATGTGTTCAGTATGCCCGTCCCACTGCGACGCAAAGGCCATCGGGCCGACGTCGGCCGCCGTTGGCCCGCGCACGGTCGTGCGCGGGCCAACGGCGGCCGAAGTCGGCCCGATGGGCCTTTTTTGCGCATTGGGAAGAATTAAAAATAAATAAATAAATAAATAAATAAAAAAGCAGTTGCGCGCTCCGATGTCGAGTCATTGCGCATACAATAAATCTGAAAAAAAAAATGGCTCACTTAAATTATGAAGTTTGAAATGTGAAAATGACAGAATTTGCTGCTCTGCTGATCTTTTTGTAGGCAGGAGAGTTCCTTCCGTAACGCTCGAAAAGCAATGGCCAACCTCTGGTACCGACGTGTGCCCAGGCTATACTAAAAGCAATGGCCAACCTCTGGTACCGACGTGTGCCTATACTAAAAGCAATGGTCAACCTCTGGTACCGACGTGTGCCTATACTAAAAGCAATGGCCAACCTCTGGTACCGACGTGTGCCTATACTAAAAGCAATGGCCAACCTCTGGTACCGACGTGTGCCTATACTAAAAGCAATGGCCAACCTCTGGTACCGACGTGTGCCTATACTCACATGACTTGTGAAGTGAAGGGCACAAAAGTCGTAGTTCAGGCAAGACAACGTTGACATCAGCGACTTGTGGCAACCAGAGTCAGCCATGACGCAGATCGGCTTTTGAAATTCGAACCGCCGCCGGCACCGCTATACGACGTTTTCGCAGCTATTGATGCGGGGATCCGTCAATGAGTTAAGAACGTGAGTGTATATAGAGACTATCCAATGAACTCATGAACTGATTTCTGTCATGATTTTGCTGCCCAGGGCCAAGTTATCCCACAAAACAATCATATCGTCAGGACCTGGGATTCTAGCTTACCCGCGGGTAAGTCTATCTGTCTGTCTCTCTGTTTGTTCGTCTGTCTGCCTGTCTGTCTATCTGTCTGTCTGTCTGTCTGTCTCTCTCTCTCTTTGTGTGCCTGCCTGCCTGAATGTCTGGCTGTCTGTTTGTCTGTCTGTCTGTCTGTCTGTCTATCTCTCTGGCTGCCTGCCTGCCTGCCTGCCTGCCTGCCTGCCTGCCTGCCTGCCTGCCTGCCTGCCTGCCTGCCTGCCTGCCTGCCTGCCTGCCTGCCTGCCTGCCTGCCTGCCTGCCTGCCTGCCTGCCTGCCTGCCTGCCTGCCTGCCTGCCTGCCTGCCTGCCTGCCTGCCTGCCTGCCTGCCTGCCTGCCTGCCTGCCTGCCTGCCTGCCTGCCTGCCTGCCTGCCTGCCTGCCTGCCTGCCTGCCTGCCTGCCTGCCTGCCTGCCTGCCTGCTCTGCCTGCCTGCCTGCCTGCCTGCCTGCCTGCCTGCCTGCCTGCCTGCCTGCCTGCCTGCTGCCTGCCTGCCTGCCTGCCTGCCTGCCTGCCTGCCTGCCTGCCTGCCTGCCTGCCTGCCTGCCTGCCTGCCTGCCTGCCTGCCTGCCTGCCTGCCTGCCTGCCTGCCTGCCTGCCTGCCTGCCTGCCTGCCTGCCTGCCTGCCTGCCTGCCTGCCTGCCTGCCTGCCTGCCTGCCTGCCTGCCTGCCTGCCTGCCTGCCTGCCTGTCTGCCTGCCTGCCTGCCTGCCTGCCTGTCTGCCTGCCTGCCTGTGCCTGCCTGTCTGCCTGCCTGCCTGCCTGCCTGCCTGCCTGCCTGCCTGCCTGCCTGCCTGCCTGCCTGCCTGCCTGCCTGCCTGCCTGCCTGCCTGCCTGCCTGCCTGCCTGCCTGCCTGCCTGCCTGCCTGCCTGCCTGCCTGCCTGCCTGCCTGCCTGCCTGCCTGCCTGCCTGCCTGCCTGCCTGCCTGCCTGCCTGCCTGCCTGCCTGCCTGCCTGCCTGCCTGCCTGCCTGCCTGCCTGCCTGTCTGTCTGTCTGTCTGTCTGTCTGTCTGTCTGTCTGTCTGTCTGTCTGTCTGTCTGTCTGTCTGTCTGTCTGTCTGTCTGTCTGTCTGTCTGTCTGTCTCTCTCTCTCTCTCTCTCTCTCTCTCTCTCTCTCTCTCTCTCTCTCTCTCTCTCTCTCTCTCTCTCTCTCTCTCTCTCTCTCTCTCTCTCTCTCTCTCTCTCTCTCTCTCTCTCTCTCTCCTCTCTCTCTCTCTCTCTCTCTCTCTCTCTCTCTCTCTCTCTCTCTCTCTCTCTCTCTCTCTCTCTCTCTCTCTCCCTCTCTCGGCTCGCTGGTACATGGAATATCCTCTACTTACCTACTTGCATTTGAGACACGTTAATCTGAAGGATTAATTCGTTGCCATATCAACAACATCTGAGATCTATTCCATCACCATTTCAGAAACATCTAACTTAACGTCTCATTGATTACCATTTTAGATAATTTAATTTCTATAATAAAAGAATATTTTTTTCTGATATGGCAGCCGGGCGGCTGCCACATCAGAAACATTATACTTTTATTCTATTGTCATGTCAGAACACGGAGGGTGCCAGAGATGTCCAACGCCTGCTTTGACTGAAATTTCATTGACGTTTTCCTCTAACGTATATCAGACTGTCAATAAGAGACGTTTAACGCGTATTTTCTTGCCTGTTCAGAGAAGTTTTCACATTTAATTGATTGCCATTTCAGATACGTCTTGCACTGGGCCATTTCAGAAGAGTTTAAATACTGTTCCATTGCCTTTTCGAAGATCGTTTTACGCCTAATTGATTGCCATTGGAAAGACGTCTTTCATTCCCATTTCAGAGATGTGCAAGTACTGTTTAATTACCGTTTCAAATTCGTCTAAGTGCTTTTTCGTTGCCGTTGCAGAGACGTCTAAGTACTGTTTTATTGCCGTTTCAGAGACATCTAGTACTTTTCCATTGGCATTTCAGAGACGCCTAAGTACTGTTCCATTGTCTTTTAAGATTCCAAGTAAAGCTTCATTGCTTTTGCAGAGACGTCTTAGTACTATTTTATCGGCGTTTCAGAGACGACTGAGTATTGTTTTATTGTCTTTATCAGCATCGTCTAATAACTATTCAATTGCGGTCTCAGATTCGTCTAAGTACTGTTTCATTCCCGTTGCAGAGACGTCTAGTACTGCTATTTTGTTGCCTTTACTAGGGACGTCTTAGTGCTGTTCCATTGCCGTTTCAGAGACGTCAAAGTACTATCTCGTTGCCGTTTCGGAGACGTCTAAGTATTGTTTCATTGCCCTTTTTTTGTTTTTTTAATATTTTTTTATATATTTTTTTAGACGTCTATGTATGGAGTAGTACCGTTTCATTGCCGTTTCAGAGACGTCTAAGGATGGGTTCGTACTGTTTCACTGTCGTTTCAGAGAAGTCTAAGCACTGCTCGAGACATGCGAGACGTGCCGCCGTATCCGGATACGCGACTTTATGCCACGTGTCCGGATACGGCACGTTTCGCTTTAGCTGAGTTGCCACACTGATGGAGATTTCATTGCCATTTCAGTAACATCGAACGTCGCAGCCTTGAAAAATGCCTCGATGAGCTCGAGCACTTTAGTGGGCGCCGCAAGGTACATCACGGACACGAACACAAACAGTATCTGCATGTCAACCGCGATGGCCACAGACATGAGTCCGTGGTTGCTTATAGACCTTGGTGATTTCCACTTTGTGTACAGCATCACTATTATCAAGTGCTTAGCTTATGGTAAGCAATTCACTCAGTGACTCACCGCCTCACATAATGCATGCACCTTCCCACCCTCGCACTCACGCACAAAAATGACGCTCGCTCGCACGCACGCTCTCGTTCGCTCGCTTACTCAAGCACTCGCTCGCTAGCTAGCTCGCTCACTCACTTAAACCCACGCACCCAAACTCACTCACCCAAACTCTCCCACTCAAACTCACTCACTCAAACCACCCACTTACTCACTCATTCACTCACTTACTCACCCCCCACTCACTCACTCACCTACTCATTCACTCACCCACTCACTCACCTACTCATTCAAACCCACCCTCACACCCGACAGCCGGGTCAAACGTAAATACTGTTTATGAAGGATCATTCTGGTATAAAAATAATAATATTGTTTTTTTCGTAAAAAGATTCAAATGTTTTAAGAATATTATCAAATAATCCAAACCCCCCCCCCCCCCAAAAAAAAAAAAAAAAAAAAAAAAAAAAAGTGATTAAAAAAAAAAAGAATTAAGTATTACTCAAAAGGCTGTAGAGGTACAATGCAGGCTAACGACCTCACTCAATATCTTCATTTAATCTAGCTCTATACAAAATATTTAGTAAGAATAATACAACTGAATTACAGACTGAAATGCGGATCAGCGAATGTTTGTTGTTGTTGTTGTGTTTGTTTTAATGCATCGAAATAATTCTTTTAGGAGACAATATCTTAAAGTGTCAAGCTTGTCCGTCCCGGCACAAACGCGAACTCTAGTCGCTGTCACTCACAAAGAACTTGACTGACGACGTCATGTGCATTCTATGGAACGCGCTCCGACCAGCCCCATTTCAAAGTCTATCGCATTTTCAATACGGTACAAAAAGAAAGAAAAGAACCAACATGCTCTCTATCTGGCGCCCCTATGCCACCGAAAACTGATTTAGAAGATCCTAGACAATGCACAAGCCACGGACAGCTCACTACTGTGTGAAAGATTTCAAATCTCCCGCCATTTTGTCCACACGATTTGGGCGGGATAAATATATTCCACGTCATTAGAATAATTATATTGACAGTAGCGAGGAAACGCCTCGTATGTCCCTTAAACCGTTTCACTTCCGAGAAAACTGAACACAACTCCAAGCGCAAGAGGTATAGATCCTCATGAGCCCCCGCAGCTGCGGGGGCTCATAAGGATCTATAGCTCTTGCTGAGACCAGTTTGTATCCATGTTTCCTGGACGGTTCAGGCTTTTGGTCGTTGATTGAACAAATAGAGTTCAGAAATAAACAATTTGAGAAAAAAAATGAACATCACTCCAAGCGCAAGAGGTATAGATCCTCGAGAGCCCCCGCAGTCGCGGGGGTTCTTGAGGATCTGTACCTCTTGCTGAAACCTTGCGCATTTGGCATCTGCGCATCTTCGGTCGAAGTTGAAATCGCACTGATTGCAACAACGCAGTCTTCGCCCTCGTGTGCTGGGGAGTGTTTAACTCTTATCACACTGAGGCTAAACGCTTCAAATTTGTACACTGCCATAATTATGTAAGCTACATTATGGTACTTACATATAAGGATATAGACCAATGGCTTTAGTTCAAGGGTGGTTCCAGAATAGCTTGGCGCCTAGAGGCGCCAAGCTATTCTGGCACTACCCTTGAACTATTTTAGTCAAAAGTATTTCACACACCGGTGTATTCCGAATGATAAGGGTGAATTAGCGTCACCTCTACTTTCAGATGTCTTCTGGCGGGATTTCTATGTTGGCGTGTACGGCCAAAAGCCGTCTGCTCCCAGCCCAACCTTTGCACCCCAATCCCAGTGTATTTCCTTCACGGGGATTTTGCCGGCCACCAAAACGGTCGACCTGCCTTGCCTGTATCCCACGGCGGGCCGCTACGTCCTGCTTCACAGGGCCACTGGCTTTGGGCTCAGCATGCAAGAAGTGGAAGTCTATGGGCAGAGACACGGTAAATAGTACACGTGGAATCCTTTCGTCCGTCCGTCCGTCAGTCCATATCATCCGTCTGTTGATAACATCCGTCCGTACGTCCACCCACCCGCCCACCCATCAGTCAGTCAGTCAGTCAGTCAGTCAATCAATCAATCAATCAATCAGGCATTCTGTACACCAACCTATCGATCAGCAACCAACAGTCACCCATCCATCCACCATCCACCATCCAGCCCAACAACCAACCTACCTATCGATCAGCCAACTGACCAGACAACCAGTCAAACAACCGGCCAATCAGTCAATCCATCCATGCAGCCAGCCAACCAGCCAGCCGGCCGGCCATCTATCTATCCATACACGCACCCAGCCAAGCGTCCATCTACCTATCCCTCAACCAATAGACGATTTCAGAAATCAGAAGTAGGTTAACATTACACGCAAACAGTGGATTAAAAGCCCCGACAAATATGCGATATCGCACGTATTTCGACGAAAAAAAAGTAGATTAAATGCCCGGACAAACATGCGAAATCGCATTTTGTCCGGGCTGAAAGCCCGGACAAAATGCGATTTCGCATGTTTGTTATCTCCAAAACAGCCACAACTTTGAACTACGTCTGATTTCTGGACGTGTTTTTCAGTATAAGCATGTATTGTTTTCAGTATGCCCATGTATTGTTTTCAGTATACCCATGTATTGTTTTTAGTATACCCATGTATTGTTTTCAGTATACCCATGTATTGTTTTCAGTATACCCATGTATTGTTTTCAGACCTTTACGGATTGCGGAACGTAGCACTGGGAAAGCCAGTCACAGTTGGATCTTCGAGAACGCGATTCCCCAACTTGAATAGTGGAAGTAGGTATCACCTCTTACCTGTTAGTTATTTCCTGGCACTAGAAATTATTGTTTTCTGAAACCTTCGCAGGCCAGGTGCTGAGAACTGCCTCAAGGACACAGATGTAAATAATGCCAGCAAGACTGACGGAATCCTTATGGGTCCCCTTTGGTGTATGTACTGTGTCTGCTGGCGTTTGACTCGCCTATCTGCTTTGTGAGTATAGGCCGTTTGATTTCGAAGCGCGCATTTTTTGTCCACCGTATTTAAAAAATACGGTAGACTTTGAAATGGGGCTGGTCGGAGCATGCATATGACGTTTTTGGCGTGCGGGGCAGAAATTCTGGCATCAAGATAAAAATGACGTGACGTCTAGCTACGCAAACCTTGATAGAGAACGTCTTTATGGCGCCAAAGCGCGCGCGCGCGTGTCTGTGTGTGTGTGTGTCTGTGTGTGTGTGTGTGTGTGTGTGTGTGTGTGTGTGTGTGTGTGTGTGTGTGTGTGTGTGTGTGTGTGTGTGTGTGATGTGACAGCGACTAGAGCCCGCGTTTGAGGACGGACAAGCTTGAAATTTTAAGATATTGTCCCTAAAAGAATCTCTGGACCTTTTTTCCCGATGTTTTGATTAAGATGTTCATTGGCGAGAAAATGGTCGTTTAAAAAAAAAAAAAAACCGGTTGATCCAGACTGGAGTCCGTAATTTTTCGGATTTTTACTAGATATTTTGCATATAGCTAGAAAAAAGGGACATATTGAATGAGTTCGTTAACCAGCATTGTACCTCTAGAACATTTTGAGTGATAATTAGATATTTAAAAAAAAAAAAATTCACATTTTTGGGATTAATTTCACGCATTATATGGGTTAATCTTAAAACAATTGAATCTTTTATTTTAAAAATCTTCTCATTAATAATCGCATGATTTTTCGTACACGGTCTTTACATAAGCCTACTGTTTGTCTCAGTGTCTGATACGATAAGGTCAATTGTGACCTGAATGCCCTAGGTGTTAAAATCAGACAGTTTTTTCACCATTTTTTCGGAGTCATTTGTAAAACAGCAAACATAACTTTAATTTTTCTTTACGAAAAAAAATATCTTCTCATTAATACCCGCCTGATTTTTCATAAACAGTGTTTGCATAAGCCTGCTGTTTGACCCGGTCTTGGGGTAGGATTAGGTCAAATTGTGGAAATCAGCAAGAAAATTGCAAAGTTGATTCTCTGATACATCATATGTTAGTACTGCGAAAAGTGACGTATAACACCGAGTCGTCAATATGAACACGGCGTCGTGGGACTGATGATGCCATGACGTTAAGCTTGAAGTGACGTCATTTCGCTGCTCGTGCTATCATTCGACTTCTTCAGAATAGCAATGCTACGCCAGACCACAGAGCTTACGAATGGCGGGAATCGCCGTGTGTGCGTCTTTATTTCTGTGTGCCACTGTATGTGAATCAGAGGGTGGGTTAGAGTAGAAGGAGATGGATTCCTGTCGCTGCACGAGCCCACGGAGCGTACTAATGGCGGGAAGCGCCGTGTGTCCGTCTTTATTTGTGTGCTCCGACGTGTGTGTTTTTAGAGGTTGGCTTAGAGAGGAGGGAAAAGGTTCAGCATAATAAGCCTAAAAATATGAACAACGCTGAATGTTCCTAAAAGATAAACGCATCTGAGCTCCAAACAATACGGTAGACTTTGGGATGAAATCCTCATCTTGTTTTTCTTTTTAAAAGATATTATTTATTTATTTATTTATTTATTTATTTATATTTATTTATTTATTATTTTATTATTCATTTATTTATTTATTTATTATTATTTTATTATTTATTTATTTATTTAATTGTATGTTTATATTTTGTTTGTTTGTTTGTGTTGGATCCCCCCCCCCCCCCCCAATACTTAAGTATCTCCTCTGAGAAACACATTTACGAGATTCTCTTCAATACTATCTCCTTCAAAGTAAAAAAAATACAGAGTATTTACGACTGTACAGCAAAACAGGCAAACTGTACGCGGCGTTTCTTGAAGGTAAATTGTATTACGATAACTGGCACTGGATGCTATTTGCACTGTGAGTGTTGTAGTCAACTGTTTCACTGTGAACCCAGTGCGCAAAGGCCATCGGGCTCGACGTCGGCCGCCGTGGGAAAAAAAAAGGAAAAAGTTTGCGAGCTCCACTGTCGAGTCAAACGACCCTACACCCCGTTCTACTGGCTCTATAGGGCAGTGATCAGCACCTTGACAGCAAAAGGCATGATCACACACAGAGCTATGCCATTTGTTTTCGTATTCAGTTTTGCATTTCACGAATGTGTGCTGGTCTGTGATTTTGGACCTTACGGCTCTTGCAAGAAACGTAAGCTCCAAAATCACAGACCAGCACACGTTTGTTTTATTTGTTCTGTTATGTTGTTGTTGTGGAGGTGTATTTTTTGTTTGTTTGTTTGTTTTGTTTCGTGTTTCTAAGCCGCGCGTCCGAGTACCTTTAAGATGGCAACGGACGGAGTATACGAAGACCCTAAGGCGCCAGGGTTGACCTGCGTGCACACAACTTTGGACGAGTTCAACACGTGGCTGATCATTGATCTGGAAGACTTTTATGTCGTGTACGGCCTGGTCCTCAGCACGTCCGTCCGTGCAGGTAAGAACATTAATAGTACCACTACGGGTACATTTGAAGACACATTTCAGCGCCATTTGCGTTTGTTATGCCGTGTCGACACACTTAATGAATTTTAACAGCATTTGGGACAGGCAGCAAAAGCACACGCGTAATCACACTTATTTTTTCTGTCCAGCCGTTAGCATGTCAATCTATATTTAGCTGTTTCTCGTACTGAAAGCGTTGTATTTATAGAACGTAGTAGAGTCGTTGTCATATTACATGATATCGAAACGATGTGTGCTGAACTGGGTTGTAATCAGTGTGTCTAAATGAACCCTATCTAGACCTGTATGTAGCGATTCGTAACCATCTGTCACAGAAGTGTATCGTTGAACAGTTACGGCGGTAGTAGGCCTTTAAGAAAACGCGACACGACACGACACGACACGACACGGCATGGCACGGTACGACGCGACGCGACGCGACACGACACGATACAACACGACACGACACGACACGATACAACACAACACGACACGACACACAACAACATAGCATAAAAACAGAACACACTACAACACGACAACAACAGAACACAATAGAACAGAACACAGCAGAACACAACACAACACAACAACACAACAACAAGAACATGACAACAACACAACACGTCAGCTACACGCCAACAACACAACTCAAACACCAAGAAAACTGAGTGGGTGGGGAAGGGGGGGGGGGGGCGAACCCCTAACCTCCCACATCCCCCAACCCCGAAACGCGCCAGAAGTGTGTATGTGTGTGTGTGTGTGTGTGTGTGTGTGTGTGTGTGTGTGTGTGTGTGTGTGTGTGTGTGTGTGTGTGTGTGTGTGTGTGTGTGTGCGTGTGCGTGCGTGCGTTCGTGCGTGCGTGTGCGTGCGTGCGTGCATGCGTGCGTGCGTCTTAATGTTTGTGCTCGGACATAACTGATAAATGGTCTCTGTACTGAATCATTTATCCTTGAGAAATAAAGTTTCATCCATTTCTTTTTATTTCATTTTATTTCATCTTCAATTTTGTTGTCAGCTGACGCGCCGGTCGGTGTGACTGTTAACGTGCATATCCAGTACCCCATCAAGACGCAGGGTGTCCTCTGCTACCAGTACCTTGGGCTGCTGCCCGCTGGGGTTAATGAAACTCTTCCGTGCTTCCGCTCGATAACGGGGCGCTATGTGCACATATTACAACCCAGACAGAAACTTGCAGTGTGTGAAATTGCCGTGCTGGCCACCTCTTCTTGTAAGTATAGGTCAAAGCACACAGTCGGCCTCCCCTGCAGTCCTATCTGTTAAAATGCCTTAGCCTTAGTCTGACCCAGACATCCGCTAATTTTTCAATCCCCTAAACAACACTACCGCCCACTTGCTGCACATTTATCATGCACAAAAAAAGGACATCACCAGTCTCATTTCTTGGCTTTCAACATGTTTCTGTAACAACCCTACATCCAAGCGCAGCCAAAACTGGTACACACCTCAAATCACCATCCGCTTGGCAACTCAACCTAGGCCCCAAAAAAAGTCCGCTGGTTAAGCCAAGGCTGGTATGAATCAAAGCACCAAACATGTCTCCTCTCATCTATCAAGAGATTTTAAGCAAATTCTAACATACTGAATCTGTACAAAATGCCAAAGAAGACAGAAGATTAAAAAAAAAAACACAAAAAAACAACACCGGATCTTGCACTGCCTCACCTGTCTCATTTGAATATGTAACGTGACCTATAGTCAGCGGGGATTGAGCCGCTTCTCAACTGTCGCTTCACAAGCAAGTGGCCACCATGCCCCCTGTTTTGGCCACGTGCACTCACCAGTCAGAAGGCATTAAGTCCATTTTTTTGAGAAGCAATATGATTTGCATTGCATTGCAATGAAACCCTTACTTTTCACAGAAATGAACGGGCCGTTTTTGCTTTCCGTTTAAGCGGCAGTGTGTCCATTTAGGAAAATTCCCATCGTATTACAAGAAGTCCGGTCATTTTTCTTGAAATAAATTTGACTTTGATAGTTCAAGGGTGGTGCGCTAAGCTGTTCTGGCACCACCCTTGAAATAAAACGGTTGAGGTTGAAATTTAGAAAATTAGCTTATTGTCTTATGAAGGCTGTACAGGTTAGGAGTTAGATCCACCGTTTTAGTTCAAGTGTGGTGCCAGGACAGCTGGGCGCCTGTGTGGTGTGGTGTAGTGGTGTGTGTGTGTGTGTGTGTGTGTGTGTGTGTGTGTGTGTGTGTGTGTGTGTGTGTGTGTGTGTTGTGTTGTGGTGTGTGTGTTTGTGTGTGTGTTGTGTTCTGTTGTTGTGGCGTGGTGGTGGTGGTGGCGGTGGTGGTGGTGGTGGTGGTGGTGGTGTGTGTGTGTATGTGTGTGTGTGTGTGTGTGTGTGTGTGTGTGTGTGTGTGTTCGTGCATGTGCACATACTCACCAGTGTTAGTGTTTTTGTGGCTGTTTGGTTTTATAAATTATTTTGTTGATATTTATTTGTTTGTGTATTTATGTTTGCATTGTGTGTTGGTTTTTTTTTTTAAAAAAAGAACAAACAAATATTGTAAAGCACCTAAAATTCCGTCAGGAGGTTAGGCGCTATATAAATACCCATTATTATTATTATTATTATTATTATTATTATTATTATTATTATTATTATTATTATTATTATTATTATTATTGTCTATGAAGGCTCTATTACAGATTAGGAGATAGATCCGCCGTTATTTGTTCAAGGGTGGTGCCAGAACAGCTTGGCGCCTCAGGCGCCAAGCTGTTGTGGAACCAACGGCCCTTGAAATATCAAAGTAATATTTATTTCAAGCAGTTGTGTATCAGGATGAAAAGGGTTGTGTCACATTGAAAATCTTGCTAGTCACAAAAATGGCATGGAGTCTTTTGCCTGTGGCTGTCTGTTACGTGGTGGGGTCGTAGTCGTAGTATGATAAACACACCAGACGCACGCACGTAAGGTTCTTTTAAATAAACTTCATTCAGCTGGAACCCGTCACACCTGGCTTAAGGATGTAGGCTACACTGGAGTAACAGTTCCAACAATATTTTAATTCAGCGATGCGATCTCCACACAATGCATTCCCAAATGCACCAACACTGATACAATGTCTTCTCTTCTGCACATGTTAACACTGGCGACACAAAGTTCCTCACACAACGTACACCACCGTTACACTGCGTCTCTCACAATGTACACTCTATACGGGCTACGTACCTACGGATAAACTGTGTGTCCCTACAACTGACAATGCATGACAAAGTACACACGTGCTTCTAAGCACCAACTTTTATAGTAAAACCACTTTCCAGAATAATCTAAGGAATTCACCCAACGCAACCAATTAGAACGGAACACGTAACTGAAACTCATAAATATTAATAATAATAAAAAAAGAACTTTCTAAAATACTACAATAGTCTACAAAAATTCGACTGCTCATTTCAGCCCCAAATCCTAGTGTGTAATGACGTCACACAAGAGTATGGTAGGCAGTTCACGACCTAGTCGGGATTTTCCATAACTTTCACGATCTTTCAAAAACCATACTGACCGACTGCTAAATTCACGCGCACAGGAAACAACTATAACTAAAAATAGAGCTTGCACTTTGACGTCACACGTACGAGGTCACCAGACAGCATGATTTCACTTGAACGTTTTAATCTATTCTCAGCGAAACTACGCATTCCAAAAATCAACCGCTCTTCTCCTTGCGACTTCGCTAGAAACTTCCGGACTAATCTTAGCGTATCATAACAAAACCAATTCCGCTATCCGCGAACGATAATGAATCTCACTGAAAAGGTACGTGATTCGCAACCATGATAGCTCAAATAAATATCGGATCGTTTCCTACGATTAACACATGTATGCTCTCACAGAACGGCACAACCACAATCGTAACACTGTCACGGGACAGCTGCGCACTCACTCAGTTCAGTCATTCAGTCGCGCATACACACCACGCACTGTTATATGTCGTCTGTGTACTGACCGACACGCGCGTTGATCAGTCACTCACTTACACACACACAAGCACACAGTCATCAACTCAGAGTATATCCATGTGCACACGCACTCATTAGTCATTAACACACGCTCACTAATCAGATTTGTCACTCGCCCACCAGCACACACAGTCATCAGACCAGTCGTCCGCTCACCTGTACACACACTCATCATTCTTTAACACACAAGAACTCATCAGATCTGCCATACACTCATCTGTACATGCACCCCGTAGCCACTTACACACACGCACTCATCAGGGCCCGCTTGCATAGCGATGTAGTTCATAACTTCGGAAGTAAGCGCCTACTTCCAGATGGTATCCGCCATGAGTCGTTATAATAAAATACACCCCACACACAGTCTTGATCACTTCACTCAGTGGTACACTGTTCGCCAGGCCCATGAACACGCGAACTTGCGTCTTGGTTGTCGGTCATGGGGCATCCCTGATCTTTCTCACGTTGTCGCCATGTAGCCCTTTCAATCCTTCGCGTAACCGGTGCCCTATGAAGTCTGCGTTGTCATGTCGGCCCCAAGAACTTGATACACTTGCTTGGGGTCAGGTGGTGAAATTCGCATCTGACAGACGCTGGAACTGCTCTTGGAAGACCTTTATATGATCTCCCCAGGTCTTGGTATGGATCAAGATGTCGTCCCAGTAAAAGACCACATTCTGCATATCTTCTAGGATCTTTTTCAGTCCTCTCTTCAAAGTGGCACCACTGTTCACCATTCCAAAAGGCATCTTCAGGAACTCCCAATGACCGTCGGGTGTGACGAACGCTGTCTTGTAAATATTTTCTCTGCAACTTTGATTTGCCAGTACCCTTGGCTTAACTCATTCTACCCCAGACACACCACAGCAAGATAAGGATCGACCATGATAGTTCAAGGGTGATGCCAGAATAGCTTGGCGCCTATGGGCGCCAAGCTATTCTGGCATCACCCTTGAACTATCATGGTCGATCTGTGTCCTGCACTGCTAATGCAGTCTTCAGAGGACAACGGCAAACTTTGGGGATTTCGGTGATGGGGTAGAATGAGTTAAGTCAATTTTGGAGAAGAATCGGTCTCCACTGACCTTCTGGAACAGTTCTTCTGCTGTGGGCATTGGCTCTGGGTCGAAGACTGTCAGTTTATTGAGTTTACGGTAGTCCACACACACCGGTTGGATCCATCTGGTTTCTTCACGATGACTACTGGGGACGCATATGGCGACTTGGACTCCCTGATGACTCTCAGGTCCAACATCTCCCTGATGTCTTTCTTCAGTTCTTCCCTCTTGTTATAAGGTAGACGATATGGTTTACTGCAAACTGGTTCGTTTGACGTCAGATAAACTTCATGCTGGATGGTGTCTGTTGTCCCCGGGTCACGTGTAAACCGATGCTTGAACTCCGTAGTTAGGACTCTCAGCTCTTGTTGTTGCGCCTTGGTTAAGTTTTGACCCAACTGGATGTCTTCTACACCCTCCTGGTGGCGGAGTTCATGAAAGGTCGAACAGGTTCTCGTCGTCTAGTCTCTCGTCAGCAGCCAGACGCACCGATGCCGCTTGTTGTGGTTTGTCCTGACGACCTCTCTCAATGTACTTATTTAGCCGATTCGCGTGGTACGTCTTCATCTTGTTGTTCACCTTGACTCTGTAGTCGTGATGCCAACCACTGTGTCAACCACGTACGGTGCCTTCCACTCCATCAGGAGCTTGTTGTTGTCGGTGGGGAGAAGAACCAACACCTGGTCACCTGGCTAGAACCATCGAGGTTTGGCTTTACGGTCACAATAATGCTTCCCCTTGTTCTGCGCCTTCTCCAGTTCTTCTCTAGCCATCCTGAGGGTATCCTCCAGCTTCTCTCTCAGGTCGAAGACATCCTGTTAGCTGATCTTCACCTCAGGCGCGTCGATGTCCTTGGTCCACAGCTCCTTCAGGATGTGCATGGGTCCCCTTACAGTCCTGCCGCACAGTAATTCAAAGGGGGAGAACCCTGTCGAATCTTGAGGAACTTCACGGTTTGCAAAGAGCAAGGCATTGATGTACCTATGCCACAACCTTGGCTGCTCAGCACACAGTTTCTTCAGCATAGCTTTCAATGTTCCGTTAAACGTTTCCACCAAACCGTTACACACGGGGTCGTAGTGAGGTGTCGAATGTTCAACAGTCGATTGACTTCCTCTATGCAGTCGGAGGCGAACAGGGTCCCGCAATCACTCAGGGTCTCCTCAAGAATCCCCAGACGGCTGAACATGTCCTCAAGCGCCTCTGCTACTGTTGGAGTGTTGATCTTCTTTAGTGGTATGGCCACAGGGCATCTCGTAGCGTAATTCAGCAGTGTCAGAATGTAGCGATAACCATCTTCACTTGGGGGAGATATTGGCCCCCACAGCTACTCGTTTGAAAGGCATATCGAGCAGTGGCACCTTCTCGAGGGGAACCTTGGGTACCTTTCCTTTGGAGATTGTCTTCTGGCATATGTCGCACGACCTGCAGAATCGTGTGACGTCGCCCCCCATATCAGGCCAGTAGAAGACTGCTCGGATCCGGTCGAGTGTCTTGCTGATTCCCAGGTGTCCTCTTAAGATAGAATCATGGGCCCTTTTCATCACCTGCATTCTCAGGGGTCCAGGAACCACCACTTGACGGACAGACTTGTCTCCATGGCTGTTGAATACCTGGTACAGGATGTCCTTTCTGGTCTCGAAGGTTTTCTCCTTCACTCTTCGTCTCGCGGGCTTGGTCTAACCTCGGAACCTGTCAAGCGTGAGGTCGGCTCTCTGTAGTTCCTAATAGGCTTGTCGCTATTCACCACGGCTGTTTCTGTGTTGTCAGCCCCTTTTAGAGGAATGGTCTGGTGACTCTTCTTTGCTTGACTTCTCGTGGTAACGTCACAGGTTTCAGGTCTCCACTCCGGATCTGGATCCTCTGCGTTTCTGGCACCGTCAAAGTTTCCGATGATAGGGTCGTACACTGGGGTCTTTACGCATAACGCCTTCACCTCTTTTGTCAGGTACGGGGTGTTGACACTGACCTTGGCAAGGGGGATAATTCTCACAGTTCCGTCGGCCAGGATGAGGGATGTCCACTCCTGTAGCTTTTGGTCTTTAGCTACTAGGTCCTCTCTCATTATGACGCCGCTACAACCCGTGTCCCTCAGCACTCTCACTGATGTATTGCCGACGAATCTTGACACCACCGGCATGTTGAGTACTTCACTCTCAGGCAGCGCGATGTTGGAAACTGGTAAGAATGTTGCCCCGTCGCCAACTGGAATACGTCCACTCTTTCTGAAAGACTCGATCAGCTCCGGTGTCGCCCGCCTTTCTCAGGACTCAAAGTCACTAGATGACGTCACATCATTGGCCAGTACAGCGGCGGCTCTATGTTGAGACGTGGTACCACTTCTGCCTGTTGTCCCGCGGTCTTGGTTGGGCCTTCTGGTGTTGTCGCCTCGGGGAACATCCTTGAAAGGACAACGTATCGCCTTGTGTCCCTTCATTCCACAGGAAAAACATGTCAGGCTCTCCACCGACATCAGTTTCGGGGTATCTCTGACGTTGTAGTTTTCCACTGCTTGTGTAGACGTGTAGACACACGCTGCGGCTTACCGGGCCCGAACTTCATGTTGTGGGTGTCCAGGTATCTTTGAGCGAAGTCTGCAAGGGCCTTCAGGGACTGGTCCTTTTGCTCCCTGAGGTGGGCGGCCAGGTCCTTAGAACATGCGCTGAGGACTTGTTTTTTGATGATGAGGTCACACAGGTCCTGGTACTCCTTCTTCAAGCCAGCCTGCTCTATCAATTTAATAATAATTAATAATTACGGTATTTATAATGCGCTTATCTTATAATAATTAAAGTCTAAGCGCGCACTCACAACTCGCGCACACATGCGCACGCTTTAGACAACGACTCACGTACCACAAATAGTGAAATACATTACGACAGTCAGCTTGGGGTGGGGAGTGTGGTGATATAGTGCTAGAACTGTTGAAAGAGGTGAGTTTTGAAGGCGGACTGGAAGGAGGAGAGAAAGAGAGTGTTTCTGACGGAGAGAGAGTGGGAGAGTGTTCCAGGTGGATGGACCGTATACTGAGAAAGAGCGGGGGCCGAAAGTGCTGAGTTCTCCAGGTAGGTCCTGATTCTCTCAATGAATAGGCCGGGGTTTTCTCCTTCCTCAGGCTTGCAATTCCGGAATCGTCGTCTGTAACCTTCTTCAGTGAAGTCGTACTGTCTCAGCAGGGCGGCTCTCAACTGCGCATAATCTTCAGCTTCTTCTCTTGGCAGGCGGGTGTAGAACTCAAGCTCTTTGCAAGTTAGAAGTGCACTAAGATTGGTGGCCCAAGTCTCTTGTTTCCAGTTGTTGCTGCTTGCGAAGCGCTCGAACCGCTCAAGGTAAGCGTCCATTTGATCTGAATTTTCTGCAAAAGGCAGCAGTTTTGGCGCACGGGCTGTTTGCTCTCTGCTGGCTAAAGCCCGTTCTTAATTGGAAAATCTTTGATCGGCAAACCTAGATCGGAGAAGATCGGCGATCTTTTGGTTTCTTTCTTAATTGAAGTTGAACGAGCCTGAACGAACCTAAGCGAACTTGAGAAAACTAGGTTCGCCATGGTTCTCTTTCTTAATAGAAGTGCTTGGTTTGGCATAAGTAGGTCTGCGAAGGTGTTCAAAATGGCTGCCGCAATGCCGCTTAGCGATGTGGAAGATTTTTGTTTTGTACTCCTTGCAGGAGGGATCCCACAAACAACGTTGCACCTCCCACAAATCAATAAAATAGGTCTTGTTCTTTGCACGAAAGTGAAATATCGCCATCCGCCATGCTTGTTGGATCGGTGACTATCTTCTTATCTCCAACGCAGAAGAAGGTAAAGGTTTGGACCAATTAGAGAAAAGGATCGCCTTGGATTGCTCAACATATCATGCGATCTTTTCTCCGACAGCGAACTTTTGTTTGCCGAGGTTCGCGAACTACTTCAAACTAGTTCGCCGTACCTTTGCATCGTCCAATTAAGAACCAACCTGGTTTGCCCGAGATCACGAACTCTGAATCGTCAGAGTTGGCGAACAAACGTACGGGAAGGTTTGTCCAATTAAGAACGGCCTTAAGGCTGCTGCTTCAGCTGTCCTCTGGCCCTATGCCTCTAACTCCATCTTATTTTAGATGAATTTCGTGTTGTCGCTGCCTCTTCTCGCTGAATTTCGAGTTTCTTGATTCCACGCTCTTTGGCTCTTTCTTATCTCTCCAATCTCCTTTCTTCTTTCTCCTTTTCTATCTCCAGTCTCTTTTTTTCTCTCTCCAGTTCTTCTAGTCTATTTTCCTTTTCTCTCTCCAGTCTCTCTCCTTTTCTCTGTCCAGTCTCCTCTTCTCTCTCTCCTTTACAAACTCCAGGAGTTCAGCTCCCTCGAGTCCACATTCCTTTCAAGTTTTCAGGAATGTCTCCATTTCTGATGTCGCCATCTTCGCGTTTCACTGCTGCCTGTTGTCTCCGGCTACCCTTTCCACTGAGCCAACGGAAGAGGTCCCGTCGGAGGTGCAAAATGTTACGTGGTAGTCGTAGTCGTACAATCACACCAGACGCACGCACGTAGGGTTCTTGTACAAAACCTTCACTCAGCTGCAACTCGTCACAGTGGCATAAGGTTGTAGACCACACTGGAGTAACAGTTCCAACAATTTTTTTTTCAGCGATGCGATCTCCACACAATGCATCCACAAATGCACCAACACTGATACACTGTATCCTCTACAATGTATGAACACTTTTGACACACTGCGTCTCTCATACAATGTACATACATACTTCCTAACACGGTCTTTTATACTATTACAGATTTCCAGAACAATCCAGCAAATTCTCCCAACACAACCATTCAGAAAAAAACCGTAACAAACTCATTAATATTCATTTAAAAAAAAGAACCACAAATTTCCACTGCCCTCTAAGCGCCCTTGATACAATGTTACGAACTGATGTTGCCGACAACTTCGACGTCGTATCTGAGGTCACTAGAAAGATCGCGACCCTGCTCGAACCTTCCCGTCTAATGTAAGTCAAACTTTACCACATCGTAGCGAAACTACGCGTCACAACAAGAATTGATCGCAATTCTCCGTGCAAAAGAAAACGAATCCTACCAAAAAGGTACGTAATTTTTGTCCAAAATAACTCAAATGAATATCCGATCTTTCCTTTGATTAACACACACATGCTATCAAAGAACTGTAACACAACTATAAACGTAACAACGCATCAGTCACGTACACACACGCAATCATCAGATGAGTCACTAACTCACCAGATCAGTCGTTCACTTACGTGTACACGCACTCTTCAAGTCAGTCATCCACTCACCTGTACATGCCAATTTTCCTGTAATCTGAATATCTAAAGGATTGAACTTTTCAACAAAACGAAGAAAGAAAGAAAAAAAAAAAAAACCCAAAAAAACCGCTCCGTACAAGCTGATGCAGATTGTGTCATCTGCCCACCCAAGCTGTCCCAGGAACTCTGGAATCAAAGTCAGAAAGAGGTATATAGATCCTCATGAGCCCCCGCGACTGCGGGGGCTCATGAGGATCTATACCTCTTGCAATCCGGTGGTGTTCAAATTGTCTCGGCACAAAGCCGGGGTTAACAAAACCAAATCGGCAGCCACCAGTTGCAGGAAAGTCAGTAACATCCAACCAGTTGTCCAAGATGGCGGCCATGCAACACCTCCTGGCCGCCCGCTCCGGCAGAAATGGTCGCCACCGGCACTCGCAGAATTCTAGCAGACATTGTACCTTCGTTTGATATACGATGTCAGGCCCTGCAATGCTGCATCACGGCCGGTATTTCTTTTTGAGGACTTTTGGTAATTTGATGTGCTGTGACTGTTAATTGGATTTTATATTTCGTTTCTCCGCTGTGCCGCGATGCTGGGAGTTGATACACGCTGATTCTTGTTGTACCAAGCGGATACCAGAAGAACAGCGTGCGCTATGCTGTGGCAATACAACCAACGTGCTTTCCTCCCCTTTCATCATCTCATCTCAGGAGTGGCTCTTCCGGCACGCCACGCTCAACATCACTGCCTGCGCTAGCGCAAGCCGCGGTACACAGTGCAGTTTCCGTACTGTCCAGTCTCTTAGCCATAGTCAGTCCCAGGCATCCCCTAATATTTCAATCCGGCCCATAAAATTACTACCGCCCCCGCCCACCAGCTGCACATTTGCCATGCACAAAATAACAATAAAAACAGCACATTGACAGTCTCATTTCTTGGCTATGAACCTGATTCCTTACCAACCCCACACGCAAGCACAGCTGAAATCAGCGTGCCCCTCAAATCACTACGTCAACGGCAACTCAACATAGGTCCACAATTCTCTACTGGATAAGCTCAGGATGGTATGAATCAAAGCACCAAACATGTCTCCTCTCATCTAACCAGAAATTTCCAGCAAATTTCAACATTCAGCCCTATTACAAATTTTCAAACAAGGCAAAAATTATTTTTAAAAACACCGGTCCTTGCACTGCCTGAACTGGCCAAATTTGACTATGTAATATGACCTGCACTCAGCGAAGCGAGTACCAGCAAGCTTCAGGCCCCACATTCTAACCGAATGATGTAATGACAGACACCTCCCAGACGCAGTGATTGTGTTTGTTCCTGAACAGCCGCGTGTGTACTCTTTAGAAACCATTAATTTTGGACTGCTTTCACGTTATTGATGTAGTTCTACTACTTTTGCTTTTCAAATGACTATGAAACTATATACTACTGAGTTAAGTTCAGTATAATTAATGTGGTGACTGTTTATGCCGGAGCGACTGTCTAAACACCGGCGCTGTACTATGGCGGCGACGGACCCCCAGGTCAGTGCTGTTTGACCGTTGTTCAGTTTTATGTTGCGGCCTAGATCGGAGATGATCTCGTATCGACGCGGGTATTTTGTTTTCTGTTGTTAACTTGTTTTATGTACAAGTTTTAGCCAAGTAGGAACTTAATAAAGAACACTATAATAGTGTGTTCAGGAGACATAGGGCTGTCTTAGTTTTTTTTGTTTTTGTCAGGGAGGTTCGGGTCGGGATGAGGCCACTGGCACTGGCCATTAGATGCCTTGGCGACGGACTTCACCCGTCCCGAGTCATTGTCCATTTTGTAGCTCTGTTATTGTAATTTGTGGAATGAGCGAGTGAGTAAATGAATGTAAGCAGCACCTGTGGTGCCAAAAAATGTGAATTTCCCCATGAGGGATTAATAAAGTATTATTGTATTGTATTGTATTGTATTGTACACTGCAGCGATTTTTTTTCTTCTTTTTTTTTTTCCTCGCATGCGACTAAAAGCTAGGACGATAAAAGACAGGTACTGACTATTGAAAATGGCAATCACTATTTGCCGCAGATTTCCGGAGATCTCGCAACGTCGCCATCCGGAAACCGGCCCAGCAATCTTCCGTGCGCGACAACTACGGACCGAAATATGCGTTGGACGGAATATATAAACAGACCTCTGGACCCGGAGCGTCGTGCATCCTGACACAGTCTGCCGACGCCAACCCTTACATAGCGATCAACCTGGAAACCCTCTACAGTATCCGTGGGGTCAGGATCGTCAGTGGAGGTGTACCTGACAACGCGAGTACGTATATAACAGTGCTGATTTAATCGACACGAGGGGCAAGCACTCGTTACACAGCAAACTCTTTGAACGTCAACACCCCCCCCCCCCCTCCTCTCTCCCTCCCCCCAGATAAAATCTTCATTTTTTATTTTTTATTTTTAGAGAGAGAGAGAGAGAGAGAGAGAGAGAGAGAGAGAGAGAGAGAGAGAGAGAGAGAGAGAGAGAGAGAGAGAGAGAGAATAAATGAATAATAATAATGATGATGATGATAATAATAATAATAATAATAATAATAATAATAATAATAATAATAATAATAATAATAATGTATATTTTTAAGGCGCCTATACTTTTGATAGAAAAGCTCTAGGCGCCGTACAAATGACATACTAACATACACAGACCTTGCATCCTACAGCACATATATATATATGCCCTAACATACACACTCACGCAACAAGATATACAGGGAAAATAAACTTAGCATAATAAACACACCAACAAGAAATGCTCACACACACCAAAGATATACGTGTACCATAAAACTAATAACAGATACACTAGGCAGCTCTCACTGACAGCAGCACCAAAAACAAAAATAAAATAATTATAACGGTGAATGCACGTTTAAAGGAATAGATGTGTCTTTAACGACTGCCGGAAACTATTCGCTGGTTCAACATATCTGAGGGACTGTGGGAGTTTATTCCAGAGAAATGGTCCTTGGTATGAGACAGACCTCTCGCCAAAAGACTTAGTTCTCACAGTCGGAAAGCGTAATAGTTTAGTGTCTGCTGAGGAACGGAGCTGTCTTGAAGGTGTGTACACATGAAGAAGCTCAGAAAGATAGACAGGGCCAGTAGAAGTAGACAGACAGGAATGACAGATGGACAGAACTTTGTATTGTACTCTGGATGTGATAGGCAACCAATGGAGTGAACGCAAGATGCGTGTGATGTGGTCTGACTTCTTTGCCTTGACAACAAGCTGTGCTGCTGAGTTCTGCACCCTCTGGAGCCGATCCAGAAGGTACTGAGGACAGCCACACAGGAGTGCATTGCCGTAATCGAGTCGGGACAAGACAAAGGAGCAGACCAGTGTTTTAGTGGCTTCTGGTGTGAGAAGATGCCTGATGGAGCTAATGCGACGCAGTTCAATGAATGCAGATCTACAGGCATTCAAAACGTGTTGTTTTAGTGAGAGGCAGCAATCGATGGTGACGCCAAGATTTCTCACCTGATCAGAAAAGCTAACTTCAGTGTCTAGGATTGTGATGGACTGCGGTAAGGAGGAAGATATTCTGGTAGAGGAAACTAGCATGGCTTCTGTTTTATCTTCATTCAGTTTTAATTTGTTGGCTATCATCCATGTTCTAACATCAGAAACTGACTGTTGCACACACTGGATGATGGCATCGACCTGCTCAACATGGCCTGATTTATACAACTGCGTGTCATCAGAGTACGCGTGGTGAGAAATTGGGCGTGCAGCTATGACACCCGACACTTCATACATAATGAAGAGCACAGGCCCAAGGACTGACCCTTGGGGTACTCCGAAACACAGAGGGGCGGCAACTGAAAGATGACCACAGACAGAAACAGTCTGTGACCGGTTAGACAAATATGATTTGAACCAATCAAAAACCTGTCCCGGGATACCAAAGACACGTTCAAGGCGACAGAACAAGGTGCTATGGTCAGTCGTTTCAAATACGCTAGACAGATCCAGCAAAGCTAAAACCGAAATCTGACCATCGTCCAGTGCAAGCAACAAGTCATTCATGATTTTCAGTAAAGCTGTTTCCGTGCTGTGACTCACGGGGTAGGCTGATTGTAGGGGATTTAAGAGATTGTTGACGGTGAGATGCTTCAGGGTCTGAGAGAGCACAACTTTCTCAATGACCTTTGATATAAATGGAAGATTTGACACAGGTCTGTAATTTTTAAAGTCATTCTGATCTAAAGATGCTTTCTTCAAAAGTGGCTTGACAACTGCGTTTTTGTACAAGGTGGGAAAAGAACCAGTTTGAAGCGAATGATTGATGACATGGGTAATGTGGGGAAGAATGACATCTATACACTCATACAGGAGGGAAGTGGGCATGGGATCTAGTTCACAAGACTTGGGGGCAGTTTTCTTCAGAATCACACACACCTCTTCCTCAGTCACAGGTTCAAATTTTGAGAATATCTGACCCTCAAAACACCTGTCAGCATACGAAGGGTCAGCCTGGCATGGTTGCGCATCAATACCATCACGAATTAACTGCACTTTACTCAAGAAAAAGTCTGAGAAAAGACCAGGCAGCTCCGAGACTGGGTGAACACTTGGGAGTGGCGTGGATTTACTCTTACCCAACAGGCGGTTGGTTATGGCATACAACTCTTTGCTGGTGTTGCAAGCAGCAATTTTAAGGGAGACAAATGAGGTTTTTGCACTGCAAACAAGTTTTGTAACAAAATTCTTTGCAGAGCAAAACAGTTGCTTATGTACAGTAAGACGAGTTTTGCGCCACTGCCTCTCGGTCTGGCGACGACACTGTTTTGCGGAGCGCAGTTCATATTCGCGATGGCACTGTACCATGGGGAAGGTGTTCTCCCAGATACGGTACGCTGAGTAGGCGGGGCGTGCTGGTCAAAGACAGAGCGAAGACAGGCGTGAAGCTGCCCCGCGTCGAGATCACGGACGGCTGACAAACAGTTCTGAATATCTGCAGTGAAGGATAAACGATCAATGGCGCGAATGTTACGCACAGTTCTTGTAGCAGAAGGAGGGGGAGGTGCTAACACATTCAGTTCTGAAATGACACATAGATGGTCAGAGGCAATAGCGTCAGTCACCAGGGCTGAACGCAAAATGTCACTGTCGCACCTGGAAATTACCCAAACTAGTATGTGACCATGCCTATGGGTCGGCACATTTACAGCTTGAGACATGTTGAACATGTGCAAAACGTCCAAAAGCTTGGCTGTATAAGTGTGGTCCGGACGATCATAATGAAAGTTGAGATCGCCCAGTATGAGCACATCGCCCTTGCATGAGTTGCACATGTCCAACAAGTCTGGAAACTGTTCATTAAACATACTGTCAGTCAGTTTATTCTTTCTATTTGGTGGAGGGCGATATAAACAAAATAAATTGATAGGTTTGCATGGGAGGCCGAGCTTCACTTCGACAAGTTCAAAAGATGAATGTTCAAACTGAAAAGATGACACGCACGTCAGATAGGGTCCGAGAGAGTCTCTGTAGATAACAGCTATACCACCTCCGCGAGAGGAGCTGCGGGGGAAAGACTTGGCATGATATCCCGGAGGGGCAAGATCCAGACACTTAGCTTCATCACCGGAAGGTCTAAGCCAAGTCTCGGTGAGCAGCATAATGTCAGTATTATTGTCTTTGATAAATTCACTGATCTCACAGCGTTTCTCCTGAGCTCTCACCGAACGTGCATTGAACAGTGCCACCGAGAGTGAGTGTCCGTTTCTGTGTTTAATAGATTCACTGAAAACAGGAACTGTTGTAAGATTCCGAAAGTCAACTGAGTGGGGCAAAATGATCTTGGGTGATGGGAAGGAGACAATGTTTGGAATTGGCCTACCAAATTTAAGTTTACGGCAACCACCTCTGCGAGGCCGCTTCCTTCTGTTGCTGTTGGAGCAGGTGAGAGTAGGTGACCTGGAATGAATATCCAGTGAACGCAACTTGTACACACACATCCCCACAGCGGAACAGAGTGCTGAATACCAATGTCCAGCAAGGCATCTCTGCTATAGGCATAGTATGGGCGAGGTCTGGCAGCGACTGTAGACACACATGCACTGGCACAAGAAGGCTTGACATCAGGTACTGCAGCACTGGCCGACGAAGGTAAACATGCGGCAAAATCAGGCACTGCAATAATGCAGGGTACATCTGTACCAGTGTCAGTGGAGGCAGTGAAACTGTGAGTAGATGTAAACTCGGGTGTAAACGCACCAGTGTTGACAGGTTGAAAACAGTCATGCACTGTAGCACCATTTTTGAACTGGGTCACAGCTGGATGCACACAATAGCCATCCAGACTTGCCTGACTGTGAACTGCTGTCACAAACAGCTTCAGGAACAGAAAAATCCAAATGAATAAATGAATGAAACTTTATTTTCAAGGAAGAGACAATAGGCGCACAGGCCTCTTTTCATATCTGTCCTGCTAAAGTACGGATTGAACACAAAACAACAATTCGATACAGGCGAATGACACTATAAATACATTGATAAAATAAGCTTCGTTTGTAAACAAAGCAAAATCAATTTAATGACAGTACACACATTCATGCACACACGCTCACCCACACCCACACCCACACCCACACCCACACACACGCAAGCACGTACGCACCCACGCGCGCGCGCGCGCACGCGCGCACGCACGCACGCACGCACGCACACACACACACACACACACACACACACACACACACACACACACACACACACAAGGCACACACACTGAGAGAGAGACAATGACAATGACAATGATCCTTTATTTGACAACGGTAAAGGTTTTGGTAGTAGCAACCAATTTTCGAACTTGCCGTTGCTAATCTACTGATTACAGAGTTACTATCGCACTAATTGTTTTCTACTACTGAAAAGGGAAAAAAATTACATGACACAGCACAAGCCAAGAATGAAGAAAAAAAAATGTAAGGGGGAAGTGACATAGGAATTACCAACTTTACTGGTCGGGCATAATGACATGTTGTGAGGTTTAATTAAAATAATATAATAAGAATACACACAACCTAATACGCATACATATCGCATGCACATTTGAGCACGCCACTCTCTATCTCTAATATACACGTACGCACACGCACACACGCACAATGCACACGCACACACACACACACACACACACACACACACACATACACACACACACACACACACACACACACACACGTGCACACACACGCTTACGCGGCTTGTAACGTTAAGCTAGTCAGTCATATGAGTAGCTGGCTACATACAAGCTGTACCGAATAAATATGAGTCATCAGTCGAAACCTGTGATACACGCAATTAATAATCTAATGAGAAATAGTATTTTTCAATATGTGCACAGTCACGGGGATGCTGCTGACAAAAATAAATACTTGGTGAGACTGACTTTAAACGAGGAGAAAGTAACTGATGTCGTGACGTTTCTAGGCAAGGCATTCCAAAGACTAGAGCCAGAGAACGTCAAACTCGTTTTACAGAGATCAATTCTAGGTCGCGGCACAATAAGAGATTTTCTTGATCTGGAGTATGTTGATGACTGGACGGTAAATAGCGATGTGATATATCGGGGTAGCTTATCGTTTAATGCCTTGAACATAACCATTCCCTTATTGTAAATTAGATGATCTTTCAGAGGCAGAATTTTTAAGGCTGCCAATTTTTGGCCAGTAGTTAAGCTGGGATCAGGGAGTATTAGTTTGGCAGCTCTCCGATATAGAGAGTTCAATCTTTTCAAATTGACATCGCTCGAACCATCCCACACAGTGACGTGTCTCCATATCAGTAATGTGTTTAAGTTTTGCTAAGATGTACAGATTTCTGGAGACAATTTTACAAACATTACTGATGTGTGGCTGCCACCTAAGCTGGTTGTCCACCGTGACTCCTAGCAGGCGATGGTTAGTAACTTGGCTGATGGTTTTGCCTTTGAGGGACAGACTGAGTGAGAGAGAGCCAAGCTGGTGTTTTTGGCGGGTGCTAATTACCATGCTCTCCGTTTTTACCAGGTTTAAAATCATAATATTATGACTGCACCATTCATCAATATCTTGCAGTGTGTTTTGCAGTCGTGAATTGATGTTTGATATATCCTTATCTGGCGTGTGTACTGCAGCATCATCTGCAAACATATCACATGTAACGGTTTCATTTTTTATCGCAAGAGGAAGATCATTTATGAACAAGCAGAATAAAAGGGGACCAAGAATAGAGCCTTGTGGTACGCCATGCTTCACTAACCCTTGATTTGAGTATGAGCCATTTAGTAATACCTTTTGTTTTCTACCTTCGAGGTAGGATTTGAGAAACGACGCCGAGTTGTTGGTATACGTGGATACTTTCTTGATCAGTATTTCGTGGTTTACTAGATCAAAGGCTTTACGAAAATCTAGAAACATGACTCCTGTAAGTTTTGAGTCGTTGATGGAAGATAACCAGGTGTCTATCATCCGTATCAGCGCAGTGTGACATGAGTGTTCTGATCTGAAGCCCGACCGCAATGAATAGATTAATTTTCGGCTTTCCAGGTATATAGATAGATGCTTGTGAATATGCCGTTCTAAGGCTTGGACAGAACAGGTAGAAGTGATATGGGCCTAAAATTATTAATTTCACTAAGATCTTTAGATTTAGGTAGAGGTATTACTTTCGCGTCTTTAAATGCGTCTGGAAAACAATTAAAATTAATACAGAGGTTGTAGATATAAGTGATACTCTCTACAGTATTTTCGCACTAATATCATCCAGTCCTGATGATTTTTTTATTTTCCAAGGATGTAATTAATTTACCAACTTCATGGACCGCTATAGTGGGTATGATGAAAGGTTTTGTGCCGGCAGTTCTCTGCTTGCAGAAATCGACTAAGTTGTCTGGGCATACATAGTCATGCAACTCAGTTCCCGGCGGGATTAATGATTCTGCTACGGAGACGAAGTGGCTGTTGAAGCTGTTTGCTGTGAGATGCGGCGGTAAAGGAGCTGTGCTTTTATTCGTGCCTCTAGTAACTAAATTTATCGCACGCCATATTGTGGAACAGTCTTTACTTTCGTGAATAACTTTATCGAAAAGTAATTTCTTTGCCTTCAGAACCATGGATTTTATTCGATTACGTTCTTTCTTGAGAGAGAGAGAGAGAGAGAGAGAGAGAGAGAGAGAGAGAGAGAGAGAGAGAGAGAGAGAGAGAGAGAGAGAGAGAGGGAGAATCAATGAATCAATGAATCTTTATTTTACAACGGTAAAGATATTAACAATGCCAGAGGCAATGTCATTTTTCAAATCTGCCGTTGCTACATCTACAAACACAACAATTACATTACATTAATACATGTATAGGACGAACGCCTACGGTGTGTTGGGGGAGTTGGAGCAATGGTAAGGGGAAAAAAAAAAAAAAAAAAAGAGCAACAACACAGCAGCACTATACATACACAGCAGTAAAATGGGTACATTACTAACAATGATATCTACGTATAGAAAGCAAAGCTTGAAGATAGTTATGGCTGCGAAGATAAATGTTCAAAAAGACTTTTCTTGAAACATGATACCGTTGGAGTGGTCTTCGTGTGGGATGGAAGGGAATTCCACAAAGTCGCCCCCGAGAATGCTAGACTGGTTTTAAATAAGTCTATTCTGGTTTTGGGTACTACATATAGGCTTTTTGTATCGCCATAGCGGGACTGTGACCGGACTAGCAGCTGGGTTAGATATTCCGGAGTGTTGTCATTCCGAATCTTAAAAAGGAGAACACCTTTGTTGAATGCAAACTGCTTTTTGAGAGAAAGAAGTCCCGCTTTGTAAATCTTATCATCCGTTGTCAAAGTAGGATCAGGTAAAATTAATTTCGCTGCTCTTCTGTGTAAGGAGTTCAGTCTTTTTAAATGTACATCTCTGCAGCCATCCCACACCGTCGAAGCATAATTAATGTGGGACTGAATATGTGCATAATAAAACAATTTTCTGGTTTCAAAGTCAGTGAAGTGCTTCAGTTTGGACAGCATGAAAATGTTTCTTGAAACAGTTTTACACACTTTATGAGTGTGTGCCTGCCATTTGAGCTGATCATCTATGATAATTCCAAGGAGGCGGTGTTCAGACACTTGCTCAATAGAATTGCCTTCGAAGGACAAATCAAGTGAAAGGGGGCTTAATTGGTGTTTTTTGGCGTGTCGCAATTACCATTGACTTGGTTTTTGCTGGATGGATACTCATCGAATTACGTTCACACCAGGCGGACACCTCATCAAGGCTCTGTTGTAAGTCATCTGCAACCATATTAAGGTTTTTATTTGCCGTGTGGATTGACGTATCGTCAGCAAACAAGTCACATTCGACAGATTCTGACGTTAGGTGAAGAGGCAGATCGTTGATGTATAAACAAAATAGAAGAGGGCCTAACACTGACCCTTGAGGTACTCCAAACTTAACCTCCTTCACTTCAGAGTGTGATCCATTAACTACAACCTTTTGCTTTCTTCCCTTTAGATATGAACTAAAGAAGGAAACTGCTGAGACGTTTTTTAAATAATGACTAAGTTTGCTTATCAGAGTGTCGTGGTTAACCAGGTCAAACGCCTTCTTAAAGTCAAGGTAAATAACACCCGTCAGTTGCGAATTGTTTACGTTAGATAACCACTTATCTGCAAGTCTGCTTAGCGCTGTATGACAGGAATACTTCGGACGAAACCCAGACTGGAAGGGATGAAGCATATTATTTGTCTCTAAATACTGAGACAAATGTTTGTGTACATGTCGCTCGAGAGGTTTGCTTAACACGGACAGTAACGAAATCGGTCTATAATTATTCAGATTTCCCTGTCCTTGGATTTCGGTAGTGGAATTACTTTTGCAAGTTTAAGCTGTGTAGGAAATACACACTGATGGAGACATAGGTTGTAAATGTATGTCAGCGATTCAATAATGTAAGGTAGGGATAGTTTCAGAACTTTAGGATTTATGTCATCAGGGCCTGATGACTTCTTGTTCGCGAGACTACTTATGAATTTACCTACTTCATGTATTGCAATCGATGGAATGCTAAAAGGAGTCACAGTCTTCTGATTGCAGTAGTTAATTAAAATATCGAAATACTTATCATTGACACTTCCTTGTGTTGAAAAATCTTCAGCAACAGACAGGAAGTGATTATTAAACATGTCAGCGGATAGATCACTAGGGATTACCGTGGATGCACTAGAGCCGAGAGAGAGAGAGAGAGAGAGAGAGAGAGAGAGAGAGAGAGAGAGAGAGAGAGAGAGAGAGAGAGAGAGAGAGAGAGAGAGAGAAATGAAATTTATTTCTCAACGGAAGACTGAAGCAGTTACCACATGTGCCATTATTCACGCTTGCCGTTAATCGAATTATTACATAATCTGCAGCAACAGTAGACGATTATTAGGTAATAGGAAAGTTGTCACTAACTCGCATATGGGAGCCGAACATACTATTACTTCTAAAGTAAATATTTATGGAGGCGCATCTTTGAAGACGCTAATCTTACAAATTGATTTCAGGTGTGGAGATAAAATATTCCACTCTTTAGCGCCTGAAAAGGACAGGCTGGTTTTACAGATGTCTAATCTAACTTTTGGAAGGTGGATCAAATTATTTCTCGCGTTTTTCCTATTATTGTCGGAAAATAGAGTTTTTAGATAGGGTGGGGCTTTTCCGTGCATGATCTTGTGCAGTAGAACACAGCGATTAAATTCGAACTATTTATTCAATGTTAGTAACTTGAGAGATTTTAATTTTTCGTCAGTCGAAGTATTATTATTATTATTATTATTATTACATGGTATTTATATGGCGCATTTCTCATATTTATAATATAACTCAATGCGCAGAATGTAGCCGCGAACTGAACCCAACAAGCACGCTCACGTGAATCACGCGCATTCACTCACACACTGTACATAAACACAGAACATTCACGTGGTGCTAAGGGCAAGCTCAAGCGAGCTACTGAAGTGACGGTATTTGGAAATCGTTTTGTATTTGAAATTTGATTAAGTTGGCTGAAACTGACACCAAAGTGGAGGGGGAGGAAGAACCGGAGTACCCGGAGAAAGAACCCCCGACGGTCCGCACGAATTAACGGTGACACTTACTAGAGAAGAAAAGTACGACGCCGGAACCCGGAATCGAACCTCGCACCTTTGGCATTGGTGGCAGGCGCCTTTAACACTGCGCCACGGACCGCCCCAGTAGGACCGGGAGTATTAATTTAATGCCCAGACGATACAAGGAATTAACTTTTTTATGTGAACTTCGCTGCATCCATCCCAGACGGTAGAACTGTAGTCACAATGCGTTTTAATATGCGCATGGAAAAAGAGTTTACGGATATCAGTATTAACTATATGGCGTAGTTTTGATAACAGGAACAGATTTTTGGAGATTGTTTTGCATATAGAGTTAGTATGCGGTTCCCAGCTTAATTGGTTGTCCATGATAACGCCTAATAAGCGAAGCCTATTTACTTGTTCTACAGGCTGGCTATCTAGGAGAGTGTTAAAGGTGTTTCTGACGTGTAGTAACTAACATGCTCTTTGTCTTTGGAATACTAATAATCATGTGATTATTACTGCACCAACCTGCTACTTCATCTAGACTTTGTTGAAGTACCTTATTAATGGTTGCGATATCTTTATCAGATGTGTGTATGGTCGTGTCGTCTGCGAACAGATCGCAGTTTGCGTCTAAATGAGATATGCACAGTGTGTGTGTGTGTGTGTGTGTGTGTGTGTGTGTGTGTGTGTGTGTGTGTGTGTGTGTGTGTGTGAGAGAGACTCAGACTCAGACAGTTTATTGTTCAGACAAATTGTCCATACAATGGAGTGAGACATTACATAATTTATAATTCAGGTGTATATAAAGGCCATAAGGCGATGTTTATATCAACACACACACACACACACACACACACACACACACACACACACACACACACACACACACACACACACACACACACACACACACACACACATTTCCATTCGATCTACGCCAGCACATAATAGCCACTTTTGACCTACATGTAAAATGCGGTATCCAAATCCAGGCCACAGCCGTGTACTACACAGACCAGGTCGGAGTAAGAACCACAGTTTGCACGTGGAATCATACAAGCATGCTGCTACGGAGTTTAAAAGCATGACATACAAATCTTGCTAAATCTGCAATAGACTGCGGGTTGGTAGTGTCTAGGATACACAATTCTTTCTTTCTGAGTTCCACAAGGTCAAACTTACATAGGTATTTGGCTCGCAGTTCATCATAGAATGGACAATAAAACATAAAGTGAACTTCATCTTCCACAGCCTTGGCACACAATGGACACACTTTCGTTACAGCATTGGGAGTACTATATCTTTGTTTGTTACTTTGCAATTCGGTTATGCCAAGTCTAAATTTAATGTATAGATTTTTGACATAGGTTGGCTTAACCAGTTCAAAATAATTTTCTTGGACAAGTGTATGTTTAAAACTACGATACACAGTAAAACGTTCACTCTCAGAAAGCTTTGATGACCAGTTTTGTTTGGCACAATCAACCATCCTTTGTTTAAACTTGTTTATAAAAGCATTCCTGTTTCCAACACCTTGTGAAATCCATACATGACCAAACCCATTTCGGAAAAGCAAATTCTTTATCTTTGACACCCATGTTTCTTTCCCTTTATCGTCTAAATCCTTAAGCATATGATAAGCCATATTTGCAAATCTAGTAACAGGTAAAGCGCAGAGTCGAAGCCAGTAGGAAACACATCTTACTGACGTTAATACTGACAGGGGATATCGACCAAGTTCACCATAAACCATCAGGTTCGGTGTGCGGAAGTTGACATTAAGAAAACGTTTACATGCAAATGTATGGACTCTTTCAATTTCGGCACACTCGTTTATACCCCAAATTTCTGAGGCATACAACAAAATTGGGACAACCTGCGCATCAAACAGCTTGAAAAAAACATCAGGACTAGCGCAGTTAATTTTCTTCAACATACAGAAAATATCGATTACACATTTTTTTGCCTTAGTCACTAAGTCATCAACGGATGTGTTTAAACTCAAACGTGTGGTAAAGTTTAACCCAAGGTACTTATACATATTGACAACTTCTACCCTCGTTCCCCCGTAAATCCATTTCTCATATTTTGACAAATACCCACCATTTCGAAACACAATTATTTTTGTCTTGTCTAGGTTAACAGACAAACCAAGCTTAGATGCTTCTTTGTATAAATTGTTCAGCTGAGTCTGAAGGCCATTGGGGGTTGATGAAAACAAAGCAATGTCATCTGCAAACATCAACAAAAACAGTTCTGCTGCATCGGCTTTTAGTTGGAAACCATGTTTACCATTTTCAATAATGTACACAGCAAGCTCGTTAATCAAAAAGGAGAACAATGTCGGCGATGCTAAACATCCTTGTTTTAAACCTTGGAAACACTCAAAAAACGCTGTACAATTCAGGCTGTCTCTAACACAAAATTTCACCGAGTCATACATTGCCTTCATAGCTGAAAGCATTTTGCCGCGCACTCCAGCCTTCAATAAAATATTCCAAAGCACACCTCTTTTAACAGTATCGAAAGCTTTGCGGAAGTCAACAAAAGCCACATAAACTTTCTTATTTTGTAGAAGTTGTTTTTGAACAATAGCATAAAGTGTAAATATATGGTCCACAGTAGAGTAGGATTTCCTAAACCCGGCTTGTGTTTCAGACAGAATATTATGTTCCTCAGCCCAGTCTGTTAACCTTCTGTTCAAAATGTAGGTATACAGTTTACTAACACAGCTAATGAGAGCAATACCACGATAATTATCTGGATTATTTACATCTCCTTTCTTGTGGAGTGGGAAAATAATAGCTTTAGACCATTCGCTGGGGAACAACCCTTTGTTGAATAGAGCATTAAAATACTTAGTGAGAAAGGAGATGATAGCTGGGTTGGAGACTTTAAGAACTTCATTTATAATTCCATCAGGCCCGGGGGCCTTTCCTGCTTTGGCATGTTTTATAGCAGCAATAACTTCTGCTTCTTCTATGTTGATATCTAGGTCATGAAATAAGGCTTCATCAGACTCAGAGTCTTCTGAAAAATATACATCATCATTATTCTCTTGCTGTGCTATGTTTTCATTTAGAATGCTAGAGAAGTGATCAAACCACTGCTTCTTTGTTATATTGTTTCTTAAACGACGTTTTCTTTTCCATTTCTTTATTTCCTTCCAAAATGCCTGAGAGTTATGTCTATACTCAAGAATTTTGTCAACAGCTTCCCTCTTAAAATTAACTTCTTTAGCTCTAAGTAATCTCTTGTATTGTTTTCTCTCATTAACAAACGATGCTTTATTTTCCATGGTTTTATTTTTTGTGTATGTACGTAAGGCTTTACGCGTTCGCATTTTTGCATTTCTGCATTCCTGGTCAAACCAGGGGTGACTAGCGGTGTTTGTTTTGTGTGTATTGCCAGTGGAGGAATGAAATTGTTTTGTCATGCAACTAGCAGCGTCTTTGATAGCACATGTGAAAATGTCTAATGCACTATTAATATCATCATCGATCTCAGCAGTAGCAGCTACTAGAGCATCCTGGAATGCAGGAGTAGTTAAACTGTCGCTGAGCGTTTGGGCCTTAGCAGGTTCCCAGATAATCTTATCAAATGAAAAACACTGCGTATCATCATCAGAAACATCGTTGTGGGGTGATACACGTACACAAGACACAGTAAGGACCAGTGGCATGTGTACAGACTCTATCCTCTCGCCAACTTCAAGTTTGTCACACAAACAAATAAAGTCAGGAGATGCAACAAAATAATCATTAATACTACAACCAGTGGGAGAAATAAATGTCAGGTGCTTTGACAGATCAGGGCTACAGAACCCATTCAGAATCATCAGTTCAAAACATGCACACAAATCTAATAGTTTTCTTCCAAATGTATTTACAGTCATATCTTCAGTAAATCGTGAAGGTTCAAATAGAGCGGTATTAGTTAGTAGTGTTTCATCAGGATCAAGCTGAAACAAATATGGATTAGGCTGCAAATCCCCAGTTCTACCATTAAAATCACCACACATTAGGAAATGAATGTCTCCAAATTGCTCGAGGGCACTAGCAAGACACTGTTCTAATTCTTCCAACAGGCAGTCGTACGGTAATTGTCTATAAAATGGTGAATCCTTGGGCGGAACATAGCACGCGACCAAAAGCACATCGCATTCAGTACCAAACAATGGTCTGTCAAGTTTGAGAAAGACACTTTGAGCGCATGTCATGTTCACTTGGAAAACAAACTTGGCATACACATTTTTTACTAACACAACAACACCTCCCGAGCTTCTTCCTTGACGTGACAGTTTGACTGCAGTTAGGGAAAAACACGTGAAATCAGACCAGCAGTCAGGCGGGACGAAAGCATTGTCTAAAAATGTTTCAAACAAACACACAATGTCATAATTACTTACATATTGTAGAAAGTCTGGGTCAGATAGCTTGCTCCACAGTCCATCAACATTCCATGACAGAAAGGTAAGTGTATGCAACACATTATCTACTGGCTGCTCTACAACACACGCGCGCATCGGTGACACATCCCGTGCAATTGAGGTGGGAGACGCGGCTTGGCCGACATATCACGGGTCACTGGATTCGTCCCCGACCTCAATTGTAGGGGAACTGTGTGGCCGGCGCCGTTTCGCTGGTTTAGGTGAAGGCTGTAACGGGGACACCAAGTGTGGCGCACGTGCCGGTGTTGCGTTGACCTGCTGACCAGTAGCTGCGGCGGCACCGAGTCCTTGGATACGGTTGTCCGGTCTTCTGTCGACGCTGTTGTCTGTCGCATGACGGCGGCCGAAGTTGTCGGTGTCGTGGTTCCGTTGAACTAGGGGTCCAGCGACGACCAGCTTGTTTCCCTTGTAGTACGCCCGCATTCCTTTCTCCCGGTGCAGTCTGATCTGTTCATGTTGCCGGTTGGTTAAGTCACCAGCAACATTAACCCCCTTTTGCTTGAGTGCAGCACGACACTTGGTCAGGACGTCCATCTTGTCCCTCCATCTCGCGAACTTCACGATCATGGGGCGGGGCTTGTTGTTGGCTCTGGCACGGTTGGCTGCTACAGATGCAAAGTCCGGTTTGTTCCCCACCCGGTGTGCGCGTACCAAATCGTCCTCAGTCCAGGTTTTATTTGGCACTGTGCCCTGCAGACATTCCAGTACTGTAGTGGCACAGGAATCGAAGGTCTCGCCTGGCGTTTCCACGATTCCAAAGAGTCGCAGATTGTCCCTACGTGAGAACGCCTCTAGCTTGTCTAGTTCTTCCTCGTAGCGTTTCCGCAGATCTTCCATGTCCTCCTGCAAGTCTTCTACAGACTCGGAAACCTCCTCCTGCTTCTCAGTCAGTTCCTTGCAGGTGTCCTCCAGGCTGCGAGCGCGTTGCTTCAAGTCAGCAATGTCGGTGCCAATCGCCTGTATAGAGGTCAGCACATCACAGAGGTCAGCACGAAGAGACCCCAGTTTCTCGTCAATCACCTGTGTCTGCTTGTCGATTATACGCTGAATGTCACTGACAGTAACTAAAGGTGGTGTAGTTCCAGAGACCTCGAGTGGATATGCGGATAGAGCTTCTTTGTCTGCCATCTTAGCACAGTTCGATTGACACAACAGTGCTACACAGTAATACACAGTACTACACAGTGCACGTAGCTGGCAGTGTTGTACTAACAGTCACACCGACGATTGTCGTACTCAGTTCAATGGCGATACAGGAAAACCAGTCAGATGGCAGAAGTCTGTGGTCGCACAAAGTCCAAATTTACACCGTTATGATCAGCGTAGATAGGCCAAGACACTGGTAGTAAAGTCCAAACAGTAGAACTTTGATTAGTGACGAAATCGCCTAATTTTGCATCGCTAATTGACTCTGAACTTTTTTTGGTGTGCTACATTCGTGAGCTCGAACTCACTCCTTCGTGTGAGAGAGAGAGAGAGAGAGAGAGAGAGAGAGAGAGAGAGAGAGAGAGAGAGAGAGAGAGAGAGAGAGAGAGAGAGAGAGAGAGAGAGAGAGAGAGACAGAGAGAGAGAGAGAGGATGATGATGATGATGATGAAACTGTATTTATCAACGGTAAAAAGTTTTGACAGTAACAAATCGTCATTTTACAAACTTGCCATTGCTAACATCTACAACATAAAATAGGTTAAAAACTAAAACAAATAATAATAATAATAATAATAATAATAATAATAATAATAATAATAATAATGACATTATATTTACACACATTATTTCATGCAACAATAATTTTAAAAAATAGAAACAAAATAATAATAAAATTAAAAAAATTATATACACAGAATGATAGTAACACTCAACATTCATCTTATACCACACACACACACACACACACACACACACACACACACACACACACACACACACACACACACACACACACACGCACGCACGCACGCACGCACGCACGCACGCACGCACGCACGCACACACACACACACACACACACACACACACACACACACACACACACACATGGAGACAAAAGCCTCAGAGTGGGTTACCTACCATTTTATGTGAAAATGGGTTCCCATATTTCTATTTATTCTAGGACCCTGGAGTTGATGCGAATGTTTAGAACTCACCTTATAACTAAGCTCTACAACTTAAAATAAAATAGACATTTTCTAGAAACAGAGCCACTGGATGGAGAAAAAATGGGTTTCTACCAATAAAGTGGGTGCCTCTCACACAAAAACTGGCATTACAGTGAAAATGGGTGTCCTCTTCAAATCACTTATTTTAGCATGGATTATTTTAATAAAATTAGGCGTCTGTAATAAAGTAAAGTTCACGGAATATTTGATGCTTCTTTTCCACATTTATTTTGATTGTTGTCACTCTTTTTTCAACTTAATGTGTATTCCTTTTTTTTCTGCATTAAAATTGTCAAGCACAATGACACAACACACAGTGAACAAAATACCTCACTAAACCTACCTTTGGTTGATTTCATTATTGTGATTGTTAGTGTGGGGTTGTGAGGGGGTTGGGGGGGAGGGGAGAGGGGGGGGGGGTCATCACTTTTGGTTTATAGAGCTGCTGAATGAAAGATTTTCATTATCAGTGGAATCAGTAGGTCATTTCAGGGGCGCGCACCGAGTTGCAGGTCGAGCCACTCACAAATACACATTTGGAGTGCACCAGATGGCTCCAGTTGGCCAAGTCCCACATTCCACACTATAGGACAGCTAAGACTGAGAAGCAATCGCAGCGTTTATGGCGCGGTCCAAGGTTTAAAACTAAGAAACTGTTGTTTTTAGAAGCGTGTCGGGCAAAAGTTTTTATTAAAACTGTTTTAAAACCTCTTTTAACTCAACTTTTGTTAATGTTAAAAGTGTTTTAATTTACAAGCGTGTCGTAACTGTTATGCATCTATTTCAACGTATAGTGCTGGATATTTTTCCCATTGACGCCTTCTCTCTTTGCTCAACACTCGACTTTCCAGTCCTTCCCTCAAACGGACAGCATTCATACAAATAATACTTGACTATTACACCTTTTGGCAACATTAGGTTTCTTTCTCTGACCTAGCATTACATCCGAAAATGGCCCATCCAAGCCTGCACTCTTTTTACTGCACTAAACAACCGACTGCAGCAGACGACGCACGTAACGACGCTGACTGTGTGACGTCATTTGCATTCAATCAATTTGTGCATACAATCCAAGAGGAGATGCAGCCAAAACCAAAGCATTCATGACACTGACAAACCTACAAACAAAAGCATCAGGTTCAACCAAAAGGTCGGGCAGGGCACAAGACAACAGCAGCGTCCTCCGAAGTGCACGTCCTATCTGACACTGTGCACTCATACGATCACTTCACTTCATAGCAAGTTGCTCTCATACAAATACATTGTCTTAGTCACTAGCGCACAGATACATTGCTCTCAAATTTGCCACTAGACATCAACTCCCACCACATCATCTCGGAAGCACAACACAACTCAACACTTTTATCTTTTGTTTTTACAAAACAACCACACCCTCAAATAGCAAACCTCATTTTGCAGCAACATAAACAATTTACTCCCTCACACAAATACAATACCACCACCCCCCCCCCCTCCTTCCCCCCCCCTTCCCCCCCCCCCCCCCCCACTACCTTTCGTATCTCTCCGTTTCACTTTGGCTCATCGGTGCAGTCAAGGTATTAAATTATTTATAGCTGAGAAGGGTGATGTCACACACACACACGCCCATTTTACGGGTTTTGTGCACACACACACACACACTGCTGGGACAAGTTCAAACACACTAGCAGAGTGTCTTTTAAACATACAAGTGCATGTACAAACCCCTAAATGGAAAAAAACTGGTTTATTTTATTTTATATAACTTCTTACCGCCAGACAATGCAGAAACAACCCTCAGATAAAATGGTTGTCTGACTTGGGCACCCAGAATTTTACACACACCCATTTTCCATAAGGATGGGAAAGACAGTCACCCATTTTAGGGCTTTTGTGCACACACACACACACACACACACACACACACACACACACACACACACACACACACACACACACACACACACACACACACACACACACACACACACAAACACTATACATAAATGCATGTGGTACATGAAAGTATTAACCATCAGGGTTTGTTTAAATAAATGCCCAGGGATGTTATATTTGGCTCATAAGATAATCGAAAAGTTTCGTTTTAAAGATTTCAAGCGAAGCTATAGTCTTTAAATGTGCAGGAATGGTGTTCCATACAAACGGTCCAGAAAATGATAAACTAGTTTTAAAGAGGTCAAATCTAGGCAGAGGTAGAGGTAAAGTATTGTTCCTTGAGGTCCTTTCGCGTTCTTGCTGTGGCATAAATTTGGTGGTTAGATACTGTGGTGTTATGTTATTTAATATCTTGTTAATGAGGATGCATTTGTTCAAACTAAGTTGTTGACGCATTGACTATGTCACCAACGTCGAGGTCTTTGAACAGGCAGAAACTGTGAGCATCGAGGCTTTGCTGCTGCGGACGCAGCTCCGCTGGGCGGGGCATGTCTTCAGGATGGAGGATCATCGCCTAACCAAGATCACCCTGTTTGCCACTGGACACCGAGACAGAGGGGCACCAAAGAAGAGATACAAAGACTGTCTCAAGAAGTCACTTAGTGCCTGCCAAATCGACCACCGCCAGTGGTCTTCGCTTGCTGCGGACCGTGACACCTGGCGCTCCACCATTTACAAGGCAGCCGTCTCCTTTGAGGACTCTCGCAGAGCTAGTCTTAAGGACAAGCGGCTCAGGAGAAAAAACAGAGATGCCGCAACTCAGAACCCTGGCCAGACCTTCCCCTGCAGCCACTGCGGTCGAACCTGCCTGTCCCGGATTGGCCTCCGCAGCCACGAGGAGGCTTGCATACGTCTTGGGCAACCCCTATAAAATCTTCGTTCGCGAAGTCAAGCCAAGATCGAATGAGGATACATTTGTTCAAACTAAGTTGTTGACGCAGGCCGAGAATGTTTAGATGTCTAAATTTGTGTGTGGTAGGAATGGGCCGCGAAACTATCATTTTGACAGCTCTTTTATATCTAGAGTTTAACCTGTTCATGTGAACCTCACTACAACCGTCCCACACTGTGGAGACATAATCAACGTGCGACTTGATATGGGCATGAAAAAACAGTTTACGAGAATGTGTATCCTTTACTTGTCTAAGCTGGGACAACAGGAAAGTGTTTTTAACAATGGTTTTACAGACTGTATTTATATGTGTCTCAGAACGTAGTTGGTTACTTACTTACTTACGCCTGTCACCCCTACCCGGGTATAGGCCGTCGACGAGAGACCTCCAGCAACTCCTGTTCTGTGCTTCTCCTTCGATTCTACTCCAGGTGGTTCCCAGTCTCTTGATGTCTGCTTGGAGGTCTCGACGCCAAGAGTTTCTCGGCCTACCTCTTTTCCTCTTTCCCTGGGGGTTCCATGACAATGCCTGCCTAGTGATACTGGAAGCTGGCTTTCTCAGACTGTGACCGATCCATCCCCATCTTCTTCGCCCAATTTCATTCTCTGCTGTTATCTGCTCTGTTCTCTCCCAGAGTCTGACGTTGCTGATCTTCTCTGGCCAGTGGATTTTCAAAATTCTTCTAAGGCAACTGTTCATGAAGGTCTGTACTCTGTTGACTGTGGTTTTTGTCAATCTCCATGTCTCTGCTCCATATAGGAGAACTGCTTTTACATTGGAGTTGAAAATCCGGACTTTGGTGTGTTGTGACAGCTCTCTGGAACTCCACACTTTTTTCAACTGGAGAAAGGCTGCTCTGGCTTTACCGATTCGTGCTCTGACATCTGCATCAGTGCCGCCTTTTTTGTCTATGATGCTCCCGAGATAGGTGAAGGACTCCACCTCCTCCAACGGGGTGCCAGCAAGCAAGACTGGTTCTTCCCTGGTTGCGTTCAGCCTCATTGTCTTTGAACGTAGTTGGTCGTCAACGTGTATTCCCAAGAATTTATCCTCTGTGACTTGTTCTATTGGTTTAGCGTTAACGCGTTCAGTTGTAAATGTAACGGCTGTGGTCAGCGTTGGTGTTTTTGTCGTGTAGTGATTAAAATACTCTTTGTTTTTCCTGGATGAAGAACCATATGATTCACTCTGCACCAGTCGGAAACCTCGCTGAGACTGCTTTGTAAGCTAAGGTTAATGTCAGCTGTTTATTTTTACCCGAAACATGGAGGCTCCTATCGTCCGCAAACAGGTTGCAGTTGACATCAGTGTTAGTAATATGCAAAGGCAAATCATTAATGAATATAATAAATAGAAGAGGTCCCAAGATCGACCCCTGGGGGACACCGTAGTTAACCTGTCCTTGTTTAGAGTATTTTCCATGGGTATATACCTTTTGTTTTCTGTCTTTTAGGTATAAACGGCGGTTTCACTTAAATGGTATGCTGCTAACTTCTTTAAGAAAATGTCATGGTCGACAAGATCAAATGCTTTTTGTAGGTCTAAGAGACACAGAGAGAGAGAGAGAGAGAGAGAGAGAGAGAGAGAGAGAGAGAGAGAGAGAGAGAGAGAGAGAGAGAGAGAGATGATGATGATGATGATGATTCTTTTATTGCAGGATAAAGTTATTAGGCAACTCAATGCCTGTCTTGCAAGTTGTCCTGTACCCAAAACAGAACACAACAAGAAAACAAACACAGCATACAAAAAAAAAAAAAAAAAAAAACATAATGCAAATCAAAGTGGGAAAATTAACGAACACAATAGGTGAATTATTTATATATATAAGAGAGAGAGAGAGAGAGAGAGAGAGAGAGAGAGAGAGAGAGAGAGAGAGAGAGAGAGAGAGAGAGAGATGATGATGATGATGATGATGATGATGAATCTTTTATTGCAGGATAAAGCTATTATGCATCTCAGTGCCTGTCTTGCAAGCTGTCCTGTAAACAAAACAGAACACAACAAGAAAACAAACACAGCATACAAAAAAACACAATGCAAATCAAGGTGGGAAAATTAACGAACACAATAGGTGAATTATTTATATATATAAGAGAGAGAGAGAGAGAGAGAGAGAGAGAGAGAGAGAGAGAGAGAGAGAGAGAGAGAGAGAGAGAGAGAGAGAGATCTTTTATTGCAGGATAAAGCTATTAGGCAACTCAGTGCCTGTCTTGCAAGCTGTCCTGTAAACAAAACAGAACACAACAAGAAAACAAACACAGCATACACAGAAACCAATACAAATCAAGGGGGGAAAAATTAACGAACACAATAGGTGAATTATTTATATAAGAGAGAGAGAGAGAGAGAGAGAGAGAGAGAGAGAGAGAGAGAGAGAGAGAGAGAGAGAGAGAGAGAGAGAGAGAGAGAGAAAGTCAACTATTTTTAAAGCAAGATCTGAGTATTTGTTAGATTATAAGAATTATATTATTTTGACCCTTTCAAGAGTCTGCAGACATTTCCTTTAACCCGTTACATCCTGAGGCTGATTTTTCTTAAATTGCTGATTTTACTATGAAGGCTACATTACAGATTAGGTAGCTATATCATCAACAGTTTTAGTTCAAGGGTGGTGCCAGAAAAGCTTGGCGCCTCAGGCGCCAAGCTATTCTGCCACCACCCTTGAACTGTCATCGTCAAATATATTTCAAGCAATGGATGTATCAGCATGATAAGGGTTAAAGACCCGTGCGACATTTTAGCCAGAAATATCTTTAAAATATGTTTGCATCTTGTCTTAAGGTCTTTCTTTTATTCTGGCTGGGCCAGATTTGTACCCATCACGCCGTGAGATGGGGTTTGCTTTTTTCTTTTCGTAAATGAGAAGTAAAGTAAATAATATGCACGATTTGTTGTTGACACAATCACTAAATTAAAACAGCGGACATACGTGCGATATATCGCATTTTTTCCTTTTATTTAGTCATATTTATTATTCATTTATTTATCATTTATTAATTAATGTTTATTATTTATTCATTTATTTATTATTTATATTGTAATATCAATTTATTTATTTATTTATTCGTGTTTGTGCGTGTCCATTTGTTCTCTGTTAAAGATGACAGATTACAACAATTCGACGTCACAACATCTCTCGAGGATCCCAACAGACCAGTTTCTAAAAGCAGCGTCGAGGACGTGCTGTGCGTTAGGTTCTTTGGTTACCTCGAGAGCGGCGCCTCCGTGGAACTACCTTGTTATACGATTCATTCCGCGAGATACGTAAAGCTGGCCAAATCATCTCCTTTACTGCCTGTGTGCGAGATAGAGGTTTTGGCAGCCGGGCCAAGTATGTTGCAAGGACCATACCGTTTGCCGGCCTGAAGAACACAACCGAGAAAGAAACACGCTCAGAAAAGACAGTTGTAACTGTCTTTTCTAAGCGTGTTTCTTTCTCCGTTGGGTTCTTCTCTGCATTTTACACGTTTGGCAGTCACCTTTTTGGTCTGGATTGTGTGCCGGAGTGGTGCTCCTTTGGTGGACCTATATAGCAGGCCGTTGCACCGGTAACTGGTTCATTAATCCTTGGACAAAATATTTAATGCTAGGACTAAATGATATGGCCTAGGATATATTATTTAGTCCAGCATTAAATATTGTTGTCCTAGGATTAATAAATCAGTTATCAGTGGGACGGCCTTAGGAGATAATATTTAATGCTAGGACAAAATAATATGCCCTAGGTCCGGACTAATTCGATTTGATGCTAGGAATAATGAATTATGCCTAGGCCTAATTCCAACCATTCAGACATAATGCTTCGGGCGGGGGCGGGGGAGAGGGAGTGGGGGGGGGGGGGTGCCAGCAAACGGGTTGTAATGTTATGTACCGAATAGACGATTTCCGAAAATCAGAAGTAGGTAACAAAATCGTACGTGCTTCGACGAAACCACTGGAGGAAAAGCCCGGACAAACATGCGATATCGTATGTTTGTCCGAGATTTTAATCCACTGTTCAGTTTTGTAGAAGCACATGCAATGTTGACCTACTTCAGAGTACCAAACAGATTTTGTCACAAACCAGTGCGCAAAGGCCATCGGGCCGACATCGGCAGCCG
>BTPG01000002.1:74018190-74090690 GCA_036245525.1 Semisulcospira habei | reverse complement strand
ACAGCTGTCCACACCGGCTAAATATCTGGACCCCCCTTGGGGGACCTAGATTTAAATTTCCATGCACTGAGTGGCTGGAACAGTGGATATGTGATACGCCCCCCTTTGGGGGGCTTCCATATGCATTGCTTTCAGTCACTCTCTTAGCGCCCCCTCTCTTTCCTATCTCTTTTTTTTTTTTTTTTTTTTGGTGCTTTGGCCACAGTAGATCTATGATCACTGGTCGATCATGCACATTTCTCTCCCCTGACAGTGCTATAACCTACTTTACTTTGTAACCTTCCTTAAGGGACATCAGTCTACACCCTTTTCGGCGTTGGATTGATGTTGGCAGTTTCCTGGCAGGGATTTAAGGCCTTAGCAAATTTTATTTTATTGCAGTCGTGGGCGGCCTCAGAGCTATTCAAGTCTCCCGCCCTCTCCTCACCATGGGGTTGTTTAGCGACATCAACTGGAACAGTCCGCTAGGGCCGGCGACAGGGCTGTCACAGTGGTGCATGGCAATAACGACAACCGGCATCCTGCAATATTCTTTCAGTATTGACTTAAGGGCTAGCTACACGCTTTACGGCGTTGGAATCGGTAGCTCAGACTTCATTATCGGCAAGTGTTCGTCATCATCGCATTGAAATGGCGTGTTCGTGTACTATCATTTCTAGACGGACCTCGCGACTCCCATTCTCAAAATGTTTGAATCATAGTCACCGAGAGCTTCGCTCTCGGTGACTATGATTCAAACATTTTGAGAATGGGAGTCACGAACACTCCACTTCTATGTTTTTATGTTTACTTCTATGTTTACCTTTCACAACTGACTGACATGAATCCAGTCACCGAAAAAAATCAAACAAAGCAGAACTTCGCTTTAGCCTGTTTGTCGGCTGTGCTGGTCTGTGCCGCTAATCGCCGTTTCTTTTGAGTTTTACTGTTTTGTAGTTAAAACTATGAATCGTAAAGGTTTGTCTGTTTCACTGACTTTCAGACTTTTTTTTTATATAGCTTCCGTGAGGAGTGCGATGTCATTGATGCTAGCGTAGAGTAAGCCGTGGTGGTTTTGCCGCCTAAAAGGTTCACCATGCTATCCCAGAAAGCTTAGCGCGGTAAGACTAGGACATATGGTGGTCGTGCGGGGGGTGTTTCCTATGCAAAGTAAAAGTGGTCTTCAAAAAGGTTCTCTATAGGTAAAGTCTGGGTTGAATAGACGATTTGTGGAAATCAGCATTAGGTAAAAAATTACACAAGTTTCAACGAACAAAAAGTGGATTTAAAGCCAGGACAAACATGCGATATCGCATGCTTCACTGCCCGGGCTTTCATTTGGTTAGTTCGGGTTTAACGTCCACAGCACCGAGGTGATCATGGACGGCCCTGACGGGCGGGTTATGGGGGACAGGGAAATCTATTGCCTATGGAGTACGACCTGAACACTGATCAACTCAGGCGCACTCCAACTGTGCCACTTTGATTTACCAGGACCTTTCAACGGACGTGCTATTGGACAAATCCGTTTTTTCCCCCCCTTGGATTGTGAGTCTAGCTACCGGGGCCGGGACGGGATTCGAACCCACGACCCGGCGATTCCCTTCGCTCTCCTGCTCCGACGTTTAACCGCCTGAGCTATTTCGGACTCTAAGGCTTTCAATTGTTTCGTCCAGACACGTGCGATTTTGACCTAATTCTGATTTCCGGCTATTGATAGAAATAACGTCTGTGTTGCCGGTGGTCATGCATTTGCCGTCTGTAACGTATGCACACTGACGAAAATTCGCGTGAAGAAACACGAATAAAATGGGACCAAAGATGCGCAGAAAGAACACAGAGAAATAACAAGACTGGGGAATCACGCCGATCTGCAATACAATATTTAGATTCAGATTTTGAGGCTGATTTGTAAAATAATAATAAAAAAAATATCAGAGCAACAAACTAGTCATTAGCAGAGGCGGAGACAACATGAGCTTTATAATCGAACGTTGAATGAGATAATCTTATATCCAGTGGACGGAAAGGGCGAGAGGTGCATAAATTGTTTATGTAGTATTGTCCTATGAAGGTGACATTACAGATCAGGAAATAGATCAATCATTTGAGTTCAAGGGTGGTGCCAGAATAGCGTGGCGCCTCAGGCGCCAAGCTATTCTGGCACCACCCTTGAACTATCAGTCAAATTTATTTTAAGCAATGGGAGCATCAGGATGCCAAAATGGTTAAGAAGACTTTAGTCCCCGCCGGCATGCCAGGCTGACTAGCCCTTATCATTCACAATACACAAGTGTGAGAAATAAGTTTGACTAAAATAGTTCAAGGGTAGTGCCAGAAGGCGCCAAGCTATTCTGGCACTACCCTTGAACTAACGCCATTGGTCTATATCCGTATCTGTAAGTACTATAATGTAGCTTGCATATGGCAGTGTACATATTTGAAGCTGTTAGCCTCAGTATGATATGGGCTAGGGGGAAAACAGGACCAACGCATGTGAGCTCAAAACAGTACGGCAGGCTTTGCGATGAAATCCTCATCTTGCCTTTTCTTGCAGGCAGTAAAACGTACGTCATTGACATCTTCACTTATGACAACGAAACCCTCACTGGCTATCTGCCTATGGTGGGCGGTGTTGAGCCCACATTCACCGGGCCCGCTACCTTATGTGCACAAATTACAGCGCCCAAAGGCTCCGGTTATCAGGAGGCCACGTGCAGGCAGCCTATTCTGCGAGCTCGTCACGTGAGAATTTCCATGGGAGACTTCGCCGGCTTTAAAGTGTGTTACGTCAAATACATCGTCGCCCCTTCAGGTAAGTTGGAAGTAAACGAGGAAGAAAAAAAAGTAAAAACAAACAAAATCAGTAAAATAATCATCATCATCATCATCATAATTTTAATAATAATAATATTTAATGATATAATAACAATAAGGATAACAATAATACGGTGTAATAACAATTGTGTTGTAACTGTCTTTTCTAAGCGTGTTTCACCTCCGTTGGGTACTTGTTTAATAATAATAACACTATTATAATAATAATGATAATAATTTTAATCATAATAATAATTATTATTATATTGTTGTTATTATTATTATTAAACCCAAGGTGGTCGTGGTGGGGATAGAAGGTTACCGATGAGATGCGTGCGTGCGTGTTTGATTACATGCAAGTGCACGTATTAACATCCTATACTAGGAACATTTCACCAAAATCGTTATTCAAACAGTGGTATGGTACAGTATGGTATGGTATGGTGTCTCCGAGGCGGACATATCCATCTATTTAAAGATGCTCAAGGCACCGTAGGTATGGAAGCTGGAGCTTTGAAAGCCTGCTGCTACTAAGCGCCACTTTAGGTGCAAAACCTCCACCCCGCTGCTATTGACTTCGATGCATGTGACATATTTCTGTTTCCACAGTGAAATACTATGATTCAACCACTCCAGTGCCGTGAGCATTTGAACACCACCCAACTGCAAGAGGTATAGATCCTCATGAGCCCCCCGCAGTTGCAGGGGCTCATGAGGATCTATACCTCTTCCTGACACCACTTTGAATCCACGTACCTGTGACGTCCGGGACGTTTGGGTGTCGAATCAACGAAGATTGCCCAAAAACACAGTCTGCGTCGACTGGTTGCTGAACGGGTTAATCACAAAGATTAACACATTCGGCCCTGAAGCACTACAGCAGATGGGTCGACCATAATCATTCAAGGGCAGTGCCAGATTAGCTTGGCGCCGACAGGCGCCAAGCTAATCTGGCACTGCCCTTGAATGATCATGGTCGATCCATCTCCTGCAACGGGTGCATAGCCATTAGACGACGCCTCCCAAATTTGGGAAATACGGCCGTCGGGCTGAATGAGTTAACTAAAAAAAAAAAAAAAAAATCACTGGAAGAATGGACTTGGCATATTCCGTTTCAGGCCTTTGGTTGTAGGTCCGACTACAGCGTTTCCCGGGAAATGCTGTAGTCGCCTATTTACCGTGTACGACGGGCTTAAACCTTAGGCTGCACGTCGCTCTCGACTACACTGTTGGTATCAGCTCCCCCATTTTTTATACGTATATTGAAACTTTTTATTTGCTCGTCGTGTGTGTGTGTGTGTGTGTGTGTGTGTGTGTGTGTGTGTGTGTGTGTGTGTGTGTGTGTGAGTGTGTGTGTGTGTGTCTGTGTGTGTGTGTGTGAGAGAGAGAGAGAGAGAGAGAGAGAGAGAGAGAGAGAGAGAGAGAGAGAGAGAGAGAGAGAGAGAGAGAGAGAGAGAGAGAGAGCACCCATTTTGCCATTTTCAAAAGCATGTATGTCCATTTTTTTTTTAGAAAAATGCATTGCAGTATCGGGTTCGGATCATATTCGTATCGGATTCGTGCTTATGGAAAAGGTAGCTTAAAGGCCCACTACCGCCGTAACTTTTCAAGGATACACTCTGTAATAGATCGTTACGAAACGCAACACACAGGTCTACGTAGAGTTCATTTAGACTCAGGACAATCCAGTTTAGCACCTGTCGTCTTTATATCAAACAACCAAACAATGACTGCACTCCGTTCTAGAAATACAACGTTGTTAGCACGAGGAACAGCTAAAAAAAAAAAAAAAAAAAAAAAAAAAAAAAAAAAAAAAAAAAGATTGGCACGCTAAAGGCTGCGGAGAATACATAAGTGCGATTACGCGTGTGCTTTTGCTGCGTGTCCAAATTGCGGTTAAAGTTCATTAGGATATGCCGACAAAGCATAACAAACACAAATGGCGATGAAACGTGTCTTTAGATTTGTGCGTAATGGTTCTTTAAGTGTAAGGCATTGACGTATCTTCGAGCGTGACGCTGAATGTTCTGTCCGTGCAGATTACGGGCAGCTCTACAACCTGGCCCTCAACATGCCCGTGCAGCAGAGCACCTCTCACAACGATGCCACGAACGTTCAAAAAGTGGTGGACGGGGTCCACAACGTGGAGTCCGGGTTAGAGCACTGCTCAAAGTCGGCTATGGATGACCCTGACCCTTGGGTGGTGGTGGACCTGCGAGAGGATTACGAAGTCCACAGTGTGATTGTGAGGAAAGGCAATGCCACAGGTTTGGTTTTAAAGGCGTGGTGTCCCCTTTTGGGTGCCGGCAGCGAGTTTGGTCTAGGTGAGTGCTTGCAGGAATCACCTCGACCAAAGTCGCTGCCGGCACCCGAAGCGTTGACCCTTTGCCTCCCAGACCTAAATGACTTCCATTCTGTCGAATAGATGTCATTTATGTCTGGGACGCAAAGGGTTAAGGAGTGAAGAGGAATAGACGCTCGTGAGTCCCGTTTTATATTATGTTAACCCATTCAGCCGTGCAGCAGGAGATGGGTCGACCATGATAATTCAAGCGTAGTGCCAGATTAGCTTGGCGCCTGTCGGCGCCAAGCTAATTTGGCACTGCCCTTGAATTATCATGGTCAATCCATCTCCTGCAACTGGTGCAGTCATTAGATGACGCCTCCAAAATTTGGGAAATACGGCCGTCGGGCTGAATGGGTTAACATTTTTACTGTTGATTATCCATCCGTCAATCTACCCATCATCATAATTATCAGTCAAACCCATCCATCGTCATATCCGTCCATCCTTGCGCCCATCATTAGCATATCCATCCACGCACGCATTCATCATCCAACCATCCATCCACCCCCCCACCCCCCACCTCCCCACCCAAATACCCATACATCCATTATCCATCCGCCCACCCACTACCGCTATGAAAGAACTACATATTTTATGATAATAATGATGATATTATTATTATTATTATTATGCCATCATCAACATTATTATATTCTTATCATTATCCTTATTTTTTATGATTATTGTAATAAAAATAATAGTAATATTATTATTATTGCCATCAATATTATTATTATTGTTGTTCGTCTTATCATCATCCTAATTTTTATAGTTATTGTAATAACAATAATAATTTATTATTATCTTAATTAATTAATTCCGCCGTGAGATGGCCTTATCAGCCTTAACTCATTCAGGCCGACGGCCGGCCGTATTTCCCAAATTTTAGAGGCGTCAGTTAATGATTATGCACCAGTTGCAAGAGATGGATCGACCATGAAAATTCAAGGGCAGTGCCAGATTAGCTTGATTGATTAGTTCGGGGTTTAGCGTCCACAGCACCGAAGTGATAATGGACGGCCCTGACGGGCGGGTTTTGGGGGACAGGGAAATCTATTGCCTATGGAGTACGACCTGAACACTGATCAACTCAGGCGCACTCCAACTGTGCCACTTTGATTTACCAGGACCTTTCAACGGACATGTTATTAAACAAATCCGTTTTTTCCCCCTGGATTGTGAGTCCAGCTACCGGGCCGGGACGGGATTCAAACCCACGACCCGGCGATTCCCTTCGCTCTCCTGCTCCGACGTTTAACCGCCTGAGCTATTTCGAACTCCGATAGATTAGCTTGGCGCTACCCTTGAATTATCATGGTCGACTCATTTCCTGCTGTAGGGCGTCGGGGCTGAATGGGTTAAACCCAAATAACTTAAACTAATTAAGTAATCACTTTCTCCCCTCTCCAAAAAAAAACAAAAAGCCATGCAAGTCTTTGACATCCACGTGTACGACAAATCCCCTTCCGTGAACGTAAACGGGAGTGCGCCCGCGGGCAAACTGTGCAGACACCACGAGGGAAACGTGCTAAAAGAAATGGAGGTTCTGCAATGCGACGTGCCCGTCAAGGGGAGATACGTCCGCCTGAACACGCACGACAACCAGCCCATACATCTGTGTGAATTTGAAATCCTGGGCAAAATCAACGGTAAGCCTGTTGTTCGGGGGCCTTGTTTGGTCCCAACCTCGGCTTCGACCCAAACTCGGCCAAAGTGACATATACTGCTCACAAATAGTAAAGTTTATTAACAGTTCAGCTTCAATTACTAAAAGTCCTCAGAATGGGTATAATCGGTGACTACTAGCCATTCCACTCTCCTACAATTTCACAACATTGGTGTGACATATAGTGCTCACAAAAAATAAAGGTTGGATGTACATTGCTTAACGCCCCGACAGCAACAAGACTTTCTCAGAACGTGCCTGCACTGCTTGTGAAAAAAACCCAACTAAACAGAATATTGAATGTATGTCGCCAGCCGGTCTAATACGCTAAATAAAGCTAAGACCATTTACTCACAAACCAGATAGGTGAGGCTAGCGCTGGCAGAATTGTCAGTACTCAAACCAAGGGGAATCACAGCGCTGGACAGACAACAGTTAGATCCCCTGCCCCCGCCTATCAGGCACCCAATCGCCAGCCCACAGAGAAATACGCAGGTATAGAATAAGACAATCATTTCCATTCCTAATAAGAATGGATCAGGTCTCTTATATAACCCATGTCTTTCTCCGGAACTTAGGAAGTAGGCAGGAGAAACATACATACACAAACATGAAGGTGCGCTACTATATGTGGTCGGGTAAATACCCTGATTTCCCACAGTAGATGCACAGAACATTACACAACAATGTAACGATACAAATTTTTGCCTCGAGTTATACATGATACTCACAAATCAGATAGGTGAGGCTAGCGCTGGCAGAATTGTCAGTACTCAAACCAAGGGGAATCACAGCGCTGGACAGACAACAGTTAGATCCCCTGCCCCCGCCTATCAGGCACCCAATCGCCAGCCCACAGAGAAATACGCAGGTATAGAATAAGACAATCATTTCCATTCCTAATAAGAATGGATCAGGTCTCTTATATAACCCATGTCTTTCTCCGGAACTTAGGAAGTAGGCAGGAGAAACATACATACACAAACATGAAGGTGCGCTACTATATGTGGTCGGGTAAATACCCTGATTTCCCACAGTAGATGCACAGAACATTACACAACAATGTAACGATACAAATTTTTGCCTCGAGTTATACATGATACTCACAAACCAGATAGGTGAGGCTAGCGCTGGCAGAATTGTCAGTACTCAAACCAAGGGGAATCACAGCGCTGGACAGACAACAGTTAGATCCCCTGCCCCCGCCTATCAGGCACCCAATCGCCAGCCCACAGAGAAATACGCAGGTATAGAATAAGACAATCATTTCCATTCCTAATAAGAATGGATCAGGTCTCTTATATAACCCATGTCTTTCTCCGGAACTTAGGAGACCATTTAAGACCATTTAGCAACACACATCCAATATCAAGAGCTACAGGCAGCACAGACAGCAGGGAGAGTTTAAAAAAGGAAAATACAGGTGAATGGCCCAAGGGTAGACACAAACACATGCCCCAGAATAGAGGGGGAAATCCACCCTGTGGGGCTGACCAGGGTGACCCTGGGAACTAAAAAGTAGTTAACCCCACCCAAGTCCCCCAAGGCAGACCCGGGTCGGGGACAAAAAAATAAATAAATAAATAAATAAAGGACGTATTTTTAGCTTGAATCATTAAAATGCCCCCAAAAGGTTAAACACAAATCAGACCAAAAAGGTGACTGCAGTTTGCAGATGTAAGATGTTTTCGGACATTTTTGTAATCCAAGCCGAAATTATGACGCCTCTTACTTTTTGTGAGCACTATATTTCACACCAATGTTGTGAAATTGTACGCCAATGGGATGGCTAATCACTGATACAACCGTTATTATACCCATTCTGAGAACGTGTAGTAATTCAAGCTGAAAAGTTAATATACCGAACGATAGGGCTCGGGAAGTACCCCGCGTTGCCGCCTAGGAACGTCGGCGCGGCAGCCGCCATCTTGAGAGAATATGATAGACTTCAGATAGTAGCGAAGTAGTGTTTCAACACGTTTTTCTTCATGTTTCTTCCTCTTTGGAAACAAGCACTTGAAAAACAGATTACGGTTAGCGGATTCCTACGGCGATGGCAAGACGTGCTGTTAATGCCTAGAGCACGTCTGGACTTTCCTGACATCGATTTCCCGATGAGCGCGGCATGAGTTACGTATCCTCTCAAGATGGCCGCCACGACTAGCGTGATGACGTCAGCTTCCTGAGCCCTACTTTTTAACATTATACGTCACTCTGGCCGAGGTTGGGACCCAACAGGACCGTGCCGCCAGCAGACGCGGATTGGGTTCTGAAATCTTTGTTAATTTACTGTCAAGCAGCCCCAGCCGTGCAAGGCACATCGATACAATGTGGTATCGACAAGAGGCATAGATCCTCATGAGCCCCCGCGACAGCGGGGGCTCATGAAGATCTATGCCTCTCGCAGACGAGTGATGCTCAATTTTCCACGGCAGTGAAGGGGTGGCTGTCTTTAGTCTTTTTTGTCGCGGTGATTCCAGCAGGAATCACCGTAACAAAATGCCCTACCGACAGCCAAAGCCGGGTTCAATCGCTGCACCGGTATGAATCTGAAGTTTGGCAAAGACGGTGGTAGGATTGTTGACACACTGTTTATTTTTCAACAACAGAACAAAAAAACAAACAAAAAAAAACAAGAAAGGCAAATCCATTGTGGCTCACGTGTATGACCGATTTACATAAATTATGTGTGACCGTTGTGACAAGGGCTGGCTTCTGCAACAGCAAAATCCAGATTTTATGAAAATGTAAGCATTTTTCACACAGCTGTCGCCCCCCCCCCCCCCCCCCCCCCGGTGACGCTTGACCTTTGTGATGAGTCGACCAATTAGTATGCATAGGAAGGTCTTATCATCAGCTATCTTTGTGCCAAATTTGGTTGAAAAATTCGAAACAATGTTAATATTACTTACAATTTATCAAAAATTGGCATTTTACACACATTTGCCAGCTTCTTGTGACCCAAGACCTTTCCGAGGGGTCATCCAAATTAGTATGCATAGATAGGTCTTACCATCAGGTATCTCTGTAACAAGTTTGGGTTTGAAGTTGTGTACTGTATTTGAGAAAAAACATCTTTTGTCAAAATATGGCTATTTTTGACATATTTCCTGAGCTCTTGTGACCCTTGACCTTTCCGACGGATCAACCAAATTAGTATGCATAGAAAGGTTTTCCCATCAGGTATCTCTGTAGAAAGTTTGGGTTTTAGTCAAAGTATGGCTATTTTTCACTCCCCCCCCCCCCCCCCCCCCCCCCCCGAGATCTTGTGACCCTTGACCTTTCCGAGGGATGAACCAAATTAGTAAGCATAGAAAGGTCTTACCATCAGGTACCTTTGTATCAGGTTTGGGTTTGAAGTTGTGAATAGTATTTAACAAAAAAGAAATTATGTCAAAAGATACCTATATTTGACCTATTTCCTGATCCCCTGTGACCTTGTGAGAGGTCACTCAAATTGGTATGTTTAGAAAGTTCTTGCCACAAAGTCTCCTTGGGCCAAGTTTGAAGACTGTGGCTTATATAGTCGCCGAGAAAATGCTAACGTTAAAGTTTACCACGGACAATGGCGGACGACGGCGGACGGACAGACAACCACTGGCCCAAAACATTGACTCACTTTTGCTTCGCAGGTGAGCCAATAAATAAATACAATAAATGACAGAAAGAGTGAATACATAAAATTACTGAATAATTAAATTTTGAAAAAATAGTGTGCCCACAAGCGAAATCTGTGTGAATGGGGAAGGGTGGAACTGCATACGGAACATCAAAACTGTGGGGAAATGAGACATAATTTTGTTATATTATTATGTATTTAGTACCAACATTAAAAAAATCTTTCAACTTGGCATGGGCCCACAAAGTTGACTCTTAATCTGACTGAATAAATCAGAATGAATGATTGAATGAATTCAAAATATTTTAATTTAGTTTTCTTAACCATTGCTTGCTTGCTTTTTCCATCTAGTGAGCTGACGTCTTTGCCGACTTACTGCTGACAGAACCGCCTGGGTATTTCTTCTGGAGCCATTTTAACTCATTCTACCCCAGACACACCACAGTAAGAAAAGGATCGGCCATGACAGTTCAAGGGTGATGCCAGAATAGCTTGGCGCCTATGGGCGCCAAGCTATTCTGGCATCACCCTTGAAACTATCATGTTCGATCTGTGTCCTGCAGTGCAATGCAGTCTTCAGAGGACAACGGCAACATTTGCGGATTTCGGTGTTGGGGTAGAATGAGTTAAAACAGAAGAAAAGAAGACGTGTTCAGGTCACCGAGATCCTACCTGAAGCCATCCAATGTATAGGCAACTATTCTGCTAAAAATAAAAACTCACCACAAACGGATCCACTTGAGGGGTACTCCGCACGTATATTTCCTTTCAAAATCAGATGCATCTCATTTGAATAGAAGTGTACCTGCAGTGTACTCCCCGAGCAGATATGGGGGAAGCATCCCGGTGTGCAAAGGCCATCGGACTGACGGCCTTTTGCGCATTGGGATTCTATCAAACGGTACAGATCGCATGACTTGTAATCGTCTGTAAAAAAAAAAAAAAATCGCTTCAATCGGCAATAAAAGCAAAGAAATAATTTGGTCAGTCATTGTGGTCTCTAGCACGACACTAAAGCTGTTTCCATATCACGGCATGACAAAAAAAGAAGCCAAGCGGCATGTGGAAAATTGCTTTGTGTGTTTCCATATAGCAGCACAACAAAACGATTTTGTGCCTTTGTTTTGAATGGAAAAAAATGGCATATACTGAAAATCAAGCCTCCTGCACTGCGAAATTGCAAATGAACACCTCGACTGTGCAATAAACACTCCTTTTTCGTTTCTCTGTTCTCAGTTTTCGTCACTGTCTCCACTGTTTTTGTGACGCTGTCTCATCAGTTGCCGCAATTATGGAAACACAGCCATAGGCTGCGGTAGAGACAATGTGTTTTCACCATGTGTTTCAATGCACAGTTTTTTGTTTTCTCTAGTCACTGTAAAACAAGACAATGTCTTCTTCTACAGCAACTAAGAACCCAGTAAGCAAGAGATCTCCGCACGACTGTGCTCGGGCCCACTGCGGCCATTGTCAGGCCGATAATCTAGACATAAATACTGTGTATTGCAGAGGCACAGGAACTGGAAAAGGGGGGGGGGGGGTGGAGAGAGGTGGCGAGGACGGCCCTCCCACCCCTCTCAATACTTTAAATCAAAAACAACCTCCCCCCCCCCCCCACCCCACACCCCCCAAAAAAAAAAATTCAGCAAAAAGATTATATTGAGGAGAAACCACTTAGCTGGACTGCCGTTTGCTTCCGAGAAAATAAAACATGACATGAAAGGGTTAATGAAATAAGCAAGACATAAAAAACACATGCTTTAAAAGGATTAAAAGGTTTGTGCTTTTCCTTTCAAACGCTTTTCTTTCTATCCTGGTTATTATTTTATACATGCTTGACAGCAACGTATCCTTAAAAACATACATGTACAAGATCCATAAGAAAATTTGTTCGTTCATTTATTCACTCAGACTACAATTCAGTACAATACCACACAGAGCAAGCATGATTTGGGTGGCACAAAAATAGTGCAAAGTAAATAATTTATAATAATGTTTTTAAATTTATTTATTATTTATTTTATTTGGCACCATCCTTAATCTATTTACCCCCGATGCACTATGGCAGGAGATGGATCGACTATGATCATTCAAGGGTAGTGCCAGGTTAGCTTGGCGCCTTCAGGCGCCAAGCTAACCTGGCACTACCCTTGAATGATCATAGTCAATCCGTCTACAGCAGCAAGTACATAGTCCTTAGGTGACTTTTGGGAAATGCGGCCGTGAGGTTATATGGGTTAAAGTGTCATGGTCAATCTGTTTCTAGAAATGCGATGCAGTCTTCAAAGACCAACTCCAATATCTGGGAATTTCAATCTGAAAATGCAGTCATTAACCCATTGCACCCCGAGGCTGAAATTGTTTCCGTTTCGTTCATTGTCTCATGAAGGCCAACGTACAGACTGAACAACCGTATTAGTTCAGGGGTGGTGCCAGAATAGCTTCGTACCTCAGGCACCAAGCTAATCTGGAACTACCCTTGAACTATCACAGTCAAATTTATTTCAACAGCAGTGTATCAGGATGGATTGGGTTAACTGAAGAAGAATAACAAAACACTCATGGCTCACACGAGAGACCAAACATAATTCTCAGATCTGTGACCATGACCTTGACTAAAGGTCACTCAAGTGTTAGGTCTTACATAATAATTACAGAGGTTTGTCATAATACCTGTAAGTCCTACACTCTGTCAAGATATTTTTTTTTTACACATTTATTGACCTTGAACTTTGACATTTACAAATGGTCAAGCAAATTCAGTAGATATTGAAAGATAGTATCATCAGCTTTGTAATCTACTGAAAGATAGCATCATCAGCTTTGTGCCTATGTGCTAAGTTACACTGAAAAATCCTACCTAAAATAAATGCATTTTACCATCACTGATTGTCCTGTCATGAGGGTTCGCCCAAAATAGTATGCATAAGGTCTTTTCATCAGGTATTTCTGTACCAATATCAAGTTTGGAAGATTGGATTTGAAGCTGAAAATAGTACTGAGAATAGATGATTCGTCTAAGTATGGCAATTTTGATGTAATTTACTGACCCTATGACCTTCACCTTTCAGAGAGGTAAATCATCTTGTCGTGTCTCGAAAGGTGTTGCCACATATTATCCCTATACCACGTTTGAAATCTACAGCTTGAATAGTCTCCGAGAAAAAGTCAACATTAAAGCTTACAATAGACAGACCGATAAGAGACGACAGATGATGGATGGACGATGGATGACTCATTACATAGACTCACTTATGATATCATACGTGAGACAAAATAAAAATGGAATACTAGGTACCACAAATCATTGAGTTGAACACTCAAAAATATCACCAGAAAGAGTAAATCTAGCCTTCAACGTAACCATGTCAAATTTTAACCCTCTGGGTGTTAATGACAGTATTAGTTGCGATGATTCCTGCAGGAATCAAGACAGAAACTGCTACCGACACCCAAAGGGTTAACAGAAAGTAAAGAAATTCATGCTTTTAAATTTCTAAACCGAAACATGATAAAAACGCAACCGGCCGAGAACATATACACCTCCTACAGATGAAGTACCTAGGGCGGATGAATCCATGGAATGTTAGAAGTCTGTGCAGCCTTTGACCGACATCTGGGGCAGTGATAACCGCAATTTCAATATCCTGGTGTGATTCAGCTTCTGCAAGTTCCTGCAGATTGTTCACCCTGAAAAAAACTTTTTCTGCAGGTCCATGCTGGAGATTAATCAAGCTGAACTATCATCCTCAGCCTATCTCTCCAACTTACTTTACCCCTACACTCCTTGCCGCTCCCTCCGCTCCGCCTCCGACCCTCTCCGCCTCCTTATCTCCCGCACCAAACTCAGCACTTTTGGCCCCCGCTCCTTCTCCGTCTACGGTCCATCCACCTGGAACACTCTCCCACTCTCTCTCCGTCAGAAACACTCTCTCTCTCTTCTCCTTCCAGTCTGCCCTCAAAACTCACCTGTTTCAACAGTTCTAGCACTATATCACCACACTCCCCACCCCAAGCTGACCGGCGTAATGTTTTTTTCATTATTTGCGGTACGTGAGTCACTGTCTAAAGCGTGCGCATGCGTGTGCGAGTTGTGAATGCGCGCTTAGAGTTATAATTATTATAAGATAAGCGCATTATAAATACCGTAATTATTATTATATTATTATCATGTGAAAATGCGATTGATGATAGTCAAGGAGATGCTAGCATCCAGTGCTTTTTGTGCAAAGAATTTTGCCACAAGTCGTGCTGTGGTTTGACCACAGCACAGTTCAATGCTTGAAGGGGTTCAAAGCTACTGCAGTGGACATGTGAACCTTGCGGGGACAGGGAGGTAATTGTCAAGTCTCAAATTGAGGCCAAGCTGGATGGCATATTTCAGCTGCTAAAAACTATGACTGACAGACTGGAATATTTGGAAAGTGTAGATAAGAAAGACAACATTGACAAAAGGATTGATGAAACCATTGAACAAAAAGTTAAGGAATATATGCAGAAAGCAGAAGAGAGAGAGGAAAGAGAAAGTTGAACATAATTGTGGCGAATCTGAGTGAGAGTGATAGAGAGACAGCGGAGGAAAGGAAGAGTAATGACAGAAACAGGATGCGAGAGCTGGCGAGAAAGATGCCAGATGTGGATGCAGATGAGATAGGTAGCCCAGTCAGGTTGGGGACCTTCAAAATAGGACAAAATGTCAGACCAAGACTGTTGAGATTGGTGGTGAAGACTGAGGAAACCAAGAAGATGTTGAAGGGGATTTTTGAGTTGAATAACAACAAACCTCCAATACACGGAGGTTAAACATCGACATCGCCGCGCTCAGCGAAGTACGCCTTCCGGACGAAGGCAGCCTCCAAGAACTTGGTGCTGGGTACACCCTCTACTGGTCAGGCAGGCCTGCATCAGAAAGACGGCTTTCAGGCGTGGGTTTCATGGTCAAGACATCCATTGCGACTAAGCTGGAAAACCTACCAACGGGCCACACAGACCGCATCATGTCCATGCGCCTCCCACTGAGACACCAGCAGCACGTCACCCTTCTCAGTGTGTACTCCCCAACCCTCCTGGCAGAGCCTGCTGAAAAGGACAAGTTTTACACTGACCTGCGCAGCCTCCTACAGAGTACCCCTGCAGACGACAAAGTCATCATCCTTGGCGACTTCAACGCCAGAGTGGGCCAGGACTCTGATGCCTGGAAAGGAGTCCTCGGCAAGCATGGCGTGGGGAACTGCAATGACAATGGCCGCCTACTGTTGGAGTTCTGTGCGGAGCAGCAACTGGTCATCACCAACACTACTTTTCAGCAAAAGGACAGTCGAAAGACCACCTGGATGCATCCTCGCTCCAAACACTGGCACCTTATCGACTATGTCCTAGTGCGTCAGAGGGACCGCAGTGACGTCCTCCTCACCAGAGTGATGCCCAGCGCGGAGTGCCACACTGACCACCGCCTTGTCCGCTGCAAACTCAGGCTCCACTTCAAGCCAAAACCCAAGAAATGGGGGCCCCCCAAGAAAAGGCTTGATGTTGCCAGCCTTCAGCGTGACGATGTGAAAGCTGCCTTTCAGACAGATTTACAGCGCAGGCTCAAAGACACAGCGGACCCAGTAGACTCCTCCCCTGAAACACTTTGGGAACAACTGAAAACTGCTATTGCAAAATCCTCTGCAGAAGTCTTGGGTTTCGCCAGAAAGAAGAACAAAGACTGGTTTGACGAAAACGATGTAGAGATCCAGGAACACCTAGCAAAAAAAAGAGCCGCCCATCAGGCCCACCTAGCCCAGCCTTCCTGCCCTGTGAAGAAGTCTGCCTTCCGCCTCGTCTGCAGCAGTCTCCAGCGCAAGCTCAGAGATCTCCAGAATGAGTGGTGGACCAGACTTGCACAGAGGACCCAGCTTTGTGCTGACAATGGTGACTACAGGGGCTTCTACGAAGCACTGAAAGCAGTGTATGGCCCCAGGCACCTGGTACAAAGTCCCCTGCGAAGCGCAAATGGCCAGGCACTCCTCACAGATAATACCTCCATCTTGAACCGCTGGTCGGAATACTTTCAGAGCCTCTTCAGCGCTGAGCGCACTGTTCAAGAAGCAGTCATCCTACAAATCCCACACCTCCCAGTAAAGGTTGAATTGGACGAACCGCCCACCGCTGAAGAGACCGTCACAGCCATCCACCAGCTCAAGAGTGGCAAAGCAGCAGGCATTGATGGAATACCGCCAGAGATCTGGAAACATGGAGGCACAGCACTGCACAACAAGCTCCATGACTTCTTTCTCTGCTGCTGGGAGGAAGGAACACTACCAAAAGATCTCCGTGATGCAGTCGTTATCACCCTGTACAAGAACAAAGGCGAGAAGTCTGACTGTTCCAACTATCGGGGAATTACCCTGCTGTCCATTGCTGGGAAAATCCTTGCAAGGCTGCTCCTGAATCGGCTGGTACCTGCCATCGCTGAAGACCAACTCCCAGAGGGCCAGTGTGGCTTCAGAGCAAACAGGAGCACCACCGATATGGTCTTTGTGCTGAGACAGCTACAGGAGAAGTGCCGCGAACAGAACAAAGGGCTGTACGTAACATTTGTCGACCTAACAAAAGCGTTCGACACTGTGAGCAGGCAAGGCATGTGGCAGATCCTGGAGCGGCTTGGCTGTCCCCCAAAGTTCCTCAACATGATTGTCCAGCTACACGAGGACCAGCAAGGCCAGGTCAGACTCAACAATGACCTCTCAAACCCATTCCCTATTCTCAACGGCGTAAAGCAGGGCTGCGTGCTGGCACCGACCCTCTTCACCATCTTTTTTAGCATGATGTTGAAGCAGGCCACAGTGGACCTCGATGATGACGATGCAGTGTACATCAGGTACCGCCTCGATGGCAGCCTGTTCAACCTCAGACGACTGCAGGCCCACACGAAAACCCTAGACCAACTGATTCGTGAGCTGCTTTTTGCTGATGATGCTGCCCTCGTTGCACACACAGAGAGAGCCCTGCAGCGCATCACGTCTTGCTTTGCAGATGCTGCCCAGCTCCTTGGACTCGAGGTCAGTCTGAAAAAGACAGAGGTCCTCCATCAGCCGGCACCCAAGACAGTGTATCGCCCTCCTCACATCACCATTGGCGAGTCTGAACTAAAGTCAGTGCACCAGTTTACTTACCTTGGCTGCATTATCACGTCGGACGCCAAGCTGGACAAGGAGCTTGACAGCAGGCTGGCAAAAGCGAACAGCGCTTTCGGGCGACTTTTCAAGCGGGTGTGGCACAATCAACAGCTGAAAACAGGCACCAAGATCAGCGTGTACAGAGCTGTGGTCCTCACCACCCTGCTGTATGGTTCCGAGTCCTGGGCCCTCTACCGCAGCCAACTACGACTCCTCGAACGCTTCCACCAGCGCTGCCTGCGTACCATCCTGGGCATTCACTGGAGTGACTATGTCACCAACGTCGAGGTCCTTGAACAGGCTGAAACTATGAGCATCGAGGCTTTGCTGCTGCGGACACAGCTCCGCTGGGCGGGGCACGTCTCCAGGATGGAGGATCATCGCCTACCAAAGATCACCCTGTTCGGCGAGCTTGCTACTGGACACCGTGACAGAGGGGCACCAAAGAAGAGATACAAAGACTGTCTCAAGAAGTCACTTAGTGCCTGCCAAATCGACCACCACCAGTGGTCTTCGCTTGCTGCGGACCGTGACACCTGGCGCTCCACCATTTACAAGGCAGCTGTCTCCTTTGAGGACTCTCACAGAGCTAGCCTTAAGGACAAGCGGTTCAGGAGAAAAAACAGAGATGCAGCAGCTCAGAACCCTGGCCATACCCTTCCCCTGCAGCCACTGCGGTCGAACCTGCCTGTCTCGGATTGGCCTCCGCAGCCACGAACAAGCCTGCAGACGTCGTGGGCAACTCCTATAAAATCTTCGTTCGCGAAGTCAAGCCAAGAGATATCAACAATGACAGTACCCCAAGGAAAGAGAAAAAAATTAAGGAACTAAGGGAGGAGATGAGAGAGAGGATGCAGGGAGGGGAGGAGAATTTGATGATAAACTACAGAGCCTTGAAGAGTCTCCAGAAAAACCAGAGTTGTTGGTGCTATTGCAGCACAACAGGATGCTTCTGCTGCGCAGGCAGGGGCAGACAATTGACAGTATGAGAGCCCACAAAACAAAACAAAACCCTTCAATTGCATAATAAGTGTACACATACTGAAAACGATACTAGACATTCATCTGCGTCAACTTCAGATTCCTCTTTATCTCGTCATATTTCTTCTTGCTCATCGCCTTGTCTTTTTCTTCAATTGATTCCAAATTTTGCACCGTCATATACAGTAATGTCGATTATCTGTTAAATAAAAAGAGTGAAATTTTAATAAGGATTGATGATATAAAGCCTGACATCATTTGTCTTACTGAAGTAAAAGCTAAAAATCAGATCTATACCCCATTGGATTCAGAATACACATTACCAAATTATGATATGTTTTTTTAACACAAACCCTAAGAGAGGAGTTGCCCTTTACTTTAACAAAAAGTTAAATGCTCAAGAATGTGAAACATTGAATAATACTAAGTTTGAAGAGAGCTTGTGGTGCTATTTTGTGAGTGCTTCTGGTGAAAAAAACATTGTTGGTTGTGTGTATAGAAGCCCCACTCCACAATTGAAAACACAGATCTGTTATTACAACTTTTACAATCTGAGGAGATACAAACATATGACAACATTTGCATTTTCGGAGATTTTAATTACCCATATGCAGGATGGGATGGTGAGAAAAATAAACAAATTGTTGAGTGCATAGGGGACGGCTTCCTGATTCAGATGGTGAAAAATCCAATAAGACATAGGCAAGGTCAGAGGTCAACATTTGATGACCTAATCTTAGTAAATGACGAGTTGCTAATTTCAGATATTCAACACTTGGATCCCATTGGTAAGAGTGACCATGATGTTTTACTCTTCCAGCTGTATGTCTTTAAGGTTAAGGTCACGCAGGGTAATAAATATTCCTTTAACCTTGGAAAGGGAGACTTTGATAGTCTGAGCGCACATATTGCAAATATAGACTTTACAACTATTAAGCCTGAAAATTGTGGAGTGGAAAAATTCTGGGCATTAATTAGGTCTTCGATTTTGAAAGATATGGAGTTGCACATCCCAAAAGTGAAGAGTAAACCACATAAAAAACTACATCATCTTGGATGAATAAGGGTACTTTATGATTAAAAAGAAGCATAATTTATATAAAGATATCTTCAAAGTAAAGAAGGTAGGGATTATCAAAGATATATTACCTTAAGAAACGACTGTAATAAATTAATAAAACGTAATTTAAAGAAAATTACATGAAAGAAATATTGCAGATAAATGTAAAATGAACACCAAAATAAATATAAACTAAATATATTTCTGGAATAAATGCACTTAAAAAGAAGATGGCACCCTTGCTGTAGCAGATCATGAAAAGGCAGCAACATTGAATAATTTTTTCTCAAGTGTATTTGTGGAAGAAAATTTGAGTAATGTTCCATTGCATGGTAGAGGCTCAAAATCGAACGGGGGCACTATAACAGATATCGTAATAACTCCTGATATTGTCAAGAAAAAAGTAAAAGATTTAAATCCTTCCAAAGCTCAAGGTCCTGACTGTATTCCTCCCAGAGTTTTACAAGAGTTGTGTAATGAGTTTGCAAAATCAGTTTGCACTTATTTACATTTTCCCTTAAATCAGGTATTGTACCACAAGACTGGCGAACCGCAGAGGTAAGTGCTATTTAAAAAAAAAAAAAGGTTCTAGGTCAGATGCACAGCAGGAAACTACAGACCAGTAAGTGTAACGTGAATAGTACGTAAAGTTTTAGAGTCTATAGTCCGAGACGAGATCGTTAATCGTTTTACTGTGAATAATAAGTACACTGAATGCCAACATGGTTTCAGAAAGAAACGATCATGTGTTGCTCAATTACTACAGGTTATGGATGATATAACTTCCTTACTTGACAACAAAACAAGATGGGATGAACAAAACCCCACAAAGTCCCTTCTATATGAGAGCTGTCCTCGCTGTCAATGATCTCTACCTTTTTGTCTTTGACCTGATTCTGATGTTGAATTATCTCCTATTGAAAAAGCCTCGCAGATCTGTCAATGCGTCAGTGAGTTCTATAAGGGGCGCAGGACATACGCGTCATTGATTTGTCAAACGTCATTTGTCATGACGTAAGTTTTAGTTTTTACGTAATTTTATATTTTACGTGATATGAGTTTTACTTTCGCTTCAAAGGCTTGAGAAAATGGTGACAAAACTAGAACTTCACTGGAGGGCGCATGAGGATCTACTGATTCCTCCTGGAGATGCGCGCATGTTTGTGTGTGAGAGACAGAGCCGCGCGCGCGCGCGCGCGCGCGAGAAAGAGAGAGAGAGAGAGAGAGAGAGAGAGAGAGAGAGAGAGAGAGAGAGAGAGAGAGAGAGAGAGAGAGAGAATGGCGTGATATTTAGAGTATTATGCCAGTGTCTCCATGGTGACGGAGTTGCCTCTTTTACGTCACCGCCACTGTCTGACTTTCTCTAGAAGTAAAGTGGTTTTTTTTTTTTTTAGTGTTTTAATTCTTTTCTGAAAAGAATTATTTTTTCCTAAAGAAGTTGAAAAGATACAAAGCTGGCTAACGAACGCATCCAATGTCTTCTCTAAACTAGCTATATGCAAAGGTTCCAGTAAATATGACAAAAATTACGAACTCTAATCTGGGTCAACCGACTTCCTATAAACGTTTATGTCTTCAATGAGACATTCAATTACAGTATGCTCGGAGGATCTCTTAGCCACCCACTTAAGAAAGTATTTGGTTTCAAGCTTGTGTGTACAGAAATATCGGAGATTCTCTTGTTTACATACGTACGCACACACATACAAACGCACATACATATGCACATACGGCGCTTTGCGCCAAATGTACGTTTAGCAGCGAGGTTAGCGTAACTAGACATGACGTAATATTTATCTTGTTACTTCAATTGTTAGAGGTTTAGCCTTCCCGCCTTTGACATAATGGACAATCTATTAAATTCGCCCCACCGCGACCCGTCCTAAAAAGTCCCTTCTATAAATAGAATGGACTTAAAAACGGTTGGCATCATATACTTAGACTTTAGAAAAGCATTTGACACTGTTCCTCATGAAAGGCTTCTTCAGAAGCTAAAGGCCTATGGTGTATGTGGAAACATTTCCAACTGGATAAGAAGTTATTACGTGAAAGAGAACACGTTGTAAAGGTTGGAAACACAATATCAGACAAAATAAATGTGCTTAGCGGTATTCCTCAAGAAAACATCCTAGGACCTATATTATTTACTATATTTAAAAATGACTTGCCAGACTGTGAATAGCAAGTGCAAAATATTCGCAGACGATACTAAAATCTATAATGAATCGAGCAATAAAGACGCGTTGCAGTATGATTTGGATCACTTGTAAGAGTGGTCCGACACATGGGATTTGCATTTTAATATAGAGAAATGCAGGGTCTTGCATGCTGGAAGGAACAATCCTGAACATGATTACTTGATGAAAGTGAACAGTGACATTAAAAAGGTTGTATCTTGTGAGGAGAAAAGAGACTTAGGTGTTGTTTTTGATAAAGTTCTATCTTTTGACCCCCATTGCTATTCAGAACTGTATCAATAAGGCCAACAAAATGGTTGGATTAGTTCAGAGAGCCTTTGATTATTTGGATAAAGACATTTTTAGTAAACTATATAAATCACTAGTCAGACCACATTTTGAATATGCAAACACTGAATGGTACCCAAAGAGACAACCAGTTGCACTCGAAGGGTACAGAGACGAGCAACAAAGCTGGTTACAGAATGCAGACAGACTCAAATATTTTGTTACGTTTGTGGTTGTGTTATATTCATTTTATGGCATGTGTGTGTTGATCATAGGAAAATATCCAGTGATCAGTTGAGTTATTTTAGATAAGAATCACGTACCTTTTTAGTATGATTTGTTTTCTTTTGCATGGAGAATTGCGATGTTGTGTAGCTAGAATGTTGTAAATTTCGCTAGCTTGTTGCAAAGTCCGACCTAGATTAAGCTGGAAGGTTGTGGAAAAGGCGCGATTGTTCTAGTGACCTCAAATATGACGTCAAAGTTTTGTTGTACACGTGTTGGTTTCATTTCGTAACATTTACACGTAATGCACCTAGATTTTAGTGGAAGATTGTAGATAGATCTAGAGTGTTCTTTTTAATGAATATTAATGAGTTTTGATTGGTTGAGTTGTGTAATTTGCGGGATTGTTCTGGAAATCTGTAAAAGTATAAAAGAGGGTGTTAGAAAATATGTGCATGCATTGTATGAGAGAAGCAGTGTATGAAAGTTTTGGATGAATTGTTTGAGAAACGCAGTGTATCAAAGTTTGGATGCATTGTATGAGAGACACTGTGTATCAAAATTGCGGATGCATTGTATAAGAGACAGTGTTTTAACGTGTGGATGTATTTGTGCTAAGAGTGCATCGCGATAATAAAGTACTGTTGAAACTGTTACTCCAGTGTCGTATACAACCTCAGTGTGCCACGTTTGACGAGTTGCAACTGAGTGAGGTTTTTCTACAAGAACCCTTGGTGAGTGTGTCTGGTGTGACTGCATCATACTACGACCACGACTTCCACGTAACAAAGAGTTAAACGTGTCATTCGGCAAACACGCTTTTCATCTTGTTTTCAGTTCAGATTCAGCTGTCAATTACACACCCACAACTGAGTTGCACAGAGAAATAACTAGAATAAGTGCCCCACCACCAGATTATTATGAATAATATTATAAAGATAACGTTCAAGTATAAAGATTTGTTGTGTATTGTGGCTTGTTGAAAGGTACCAAAGATGAACAGGCGTACAAAACATTTCATTGCTGTCCCCAATGGTAAAAAGCAAGCCCACGTAGGAAACAATGTGGGTGACGAAGAGTTCTGAAACATTAACCCTAGATGTTTTGCTCAGTCAAGTGAAACGTGTATGCAACATGTGTTAATTTATGCACAAGACATATTGGCTGTTTAGACTCATACACAAGAGAATTGTATGCGTTTCTCATAAACTTATTTACAAATTGTTTCATATGCACCTTACTCTGAGAACACCCTCAGGTTTGTAAGGTTCTTTTGTAGACAGAACAGGACACGCGCACACAAAAGAAACACGTAAATATGCACTGCCGGATTTCAATAGGCCTAGGGCGTTGACTATGTGATGAAACTCTATGCTCACGCATAGGGTTCACACAGTGGGTTTAATACTGTACAGTTTTGTTAGCGGTTTGTCTTGTGACAACTATTCGGTGTGGCACGAGACCCACGTGAAATCTTTAAGAAACGTTTAGCATGGGGAGTTTTAGTGAGTTTTAGGCGAGAGCTCAGTCTGTCAGAGGGTGAAATAAGTTAGTACGGGGCTTTACTGTCACCGTGGACAGACGTGTGTGAGATACCTTAGCCCGTATTCCAATACTCTGGAAAGTAGAATTCAGGTATGTTTCTATACGTATTATTGATGGTTACTGCCTTAAGGATAGTATGCATTAGTAGGAGTTAATTCGGTTGTGTAGAGTTCATTGGTTTGGTTCAGTTATGTTGGTTTGGAATTCAGTGAGACAACCGGTGTTTTCTATGTGGTTATTTACCGAGATGGATAGCTAAGGAATGTGAGGTGTGTATGCCTATGTCGTTATGAAGGTAGTACGTGGTTAAGTATAGTCTTTTCTAGTGTATAGGATAATGTATGGTGAGAGTGTCTGGTTATAGTCTGTTTTAATGTAGTGACAGTTATGGAGTGTTACGAAAGTAGTTGGGTTATGAAGCACGTGTGTGTGAATGAACATGTGAGTTATTTGTATCAGCCAGGTTACGTAATGTATCTCATATCATCCAATATGTGTGTGTGTGTGTTTAGCAAGTGTTACGATTTAGGACATTATTATTGTTCAGAGTGCTTGTCGGAGAGTGGAGCGACGGACGCCGAGACCTCAGTCACCAAGGACCTAATGCGAGGTCATCTCTCCATCTCTTCACTCAGGGAGTGAGCGACCGGTGCCGAGACACCCGGGTCACAGCGAGGACTGCCGGCGCTATACGGTACGAGCTACGAGGACGTCAACGGTACGAGAGACGGGACGACTCGGGAGAGTACAACAAAGGACTGGCACGCCTAGACGTGAAAAGGACTGAACGTAACCAGGCGAGAACACCAAACAGGTTTGAGTGTGAGATACTACTACCTAGCCTGGCATTGATAGTGTGTATGTGGATGTGATGTTGAGATGCTGGTAGCTGAGAAGGTGTGGTGTGGTGTAAATAGTTTGATAATCTTTTGAGCGTTTTCTTTATTTATCTTGTATAAAAGTCTTCGTTAGAAAGAAAGCCCGTGAGTTGTGTTTTACTGCGTGAATGCGCCCGTCTGAGTCAGTGGCGGTGTATGCGTCTGTTGTGCGAGAGTCTGCACGTGCGACTGGGGGCAAGTCTGCGTGCGTTACAACTACATGAATGTGGTTGGGGATTCAATTGACGCTTGTGGTTCAAAAGGTATAATCTGTATGCTCTGTTGATCACTCACTTCGGTTCGTGAGGATCTTTTGCAGACAGGTTGGGGTCTTCCTAATAGGTACGTGTAACCGGGTGTAGGATACAGTAAAACCTGTCTCGGCCACAGTTTTAGGGAGTGCATTTTTCTAACCCTACCCTTGTTTAGGGATTATTTCTAGGGTGATTTTTAACAAAATTAGGTCGATTTTTTTTAGTTTTGGAGGGTTACAAATTAACCCTTTAAATGAGCAGCTTTGTCTATGACCAGCGTTATATCACGTGATTTTTAACAGATCATGGCACAGGTGCAAATGACTTTGATCCGTTCTTTGAATTTGGACCTTACGGTCTATAGCCGTAAACTTCTAATTACAGGACCCGCACACTATGAAACCGCCCACTGCGAGTAAGACAAGCCGTGTCGCAGGTGTACCATATGCGAGCTCATGAGGATCTATGCCACTTGGAGATGTTTAGAGTGCTGTCTATGCTTATGCTACACGCTTCCGGGCCTGTGAGGATCTATGCCTCTTGGAGACGTTTGAAGTGTTTCTTTTAAATTGTGTTATAATTGTCTTTTCTAAACGTGTTTCTTTCAAATTGTGTTGTAATTGTCTTTTCTAAGCGTGTTTCTTTCAAATTGTGTTGTAATTGTCTTTTCTAAGTGTGTTTCTTTCAAATTGTGTTGTAATTGTGTTGACAGTCATGCATCCTCTTGGCCCGGATTTCATGAAAATCTATGACTCATGCTAACAATGAACGGGCAACAGAGTCACATCGTCCATTGCAGTTCAGTATATAGATTCTCATAAACCCCAGCAGGTTGCGGCAAGGGGGCTTATGAGAATCTGTGCCTTCGGCTGAAATAACTGAAAATGGGGTGCCCGGGTGGTGACCTGTTGAGAACTGTTAGAGGCTAGGTAAACATTGAATCCTTGGGTCGCAATTGCTTTCACGTGAAGTGCTCAGGCCACAAGTGACTAAAAAAAATACGGACAGTGAAACCTATATGTACACATCTTTAATTTAAAAAAAGAGCTCATGGTTTAATCTTTCCCTAATGAGAAAAACTGGTGTCCCATCCATCTGCAAGAGGTATAGATCCTCATGAGCCCCACAGTCGCGGGGGCTCATGAGGATCTATACCTCTTGCCGACACCGCTTTGAATCCATGTACCCACGACATCTAGTTGTCTGATTTTTGTCTTGAATTAACAAAGATTGCAGAAACAGTGTGCGTCAGCTGGGAACTGAATAGCTTCAACCCTTTTCGAAAAAAAATTAATAAAAACCTGAACGACGCTGCCCCCCCCCCCCCAAAAAAAAAAAAAAAAAAAAAAACAAAAAAAAAAAAAACCGCATGGCCTAACCCCTTTTCTGTTGAGAAAAACTGAACTGAACGTTTTACTTTAGAACGTATTGGTGATCTTTTATTGAACAGAACTCGCATCCAAGATGCGTCACAAAGAGGGCTAGCTACAAGAAGTCCGCCATTTGTCGCTACAAGTGTTTTTGTCGCACGGTCACATGGTGGGGTTTGCGTTAAAGCTTATTGGTCGTGTGACGTAGGGATGAAAACAAAGTATGTTATATTATAAAGTCGACTCCGCTTATAACAAGGCTGACATAACAAAAGTCGGACATAGATATCAACACATTTTTTTCAAAGGTCCCAAACAGCAGTTTTTCAAGGTAAATTACTTCGTAGTGTCTGCCTGTCTGTCTGCCTGTCTGTGTGTCTGTCTGCCTGCCTGCCTGCCTGTCTGTCTGTCTGCCTGTCTGTCTGTCTGTCTGTCTCTATGTCCGTCTGTCCTTTTATCTAGCTATATGCAAAATATCTAGTAAAAATGTGAAAAATTACGGACTCCAGTGTGGATCAACCGGCTTTTGTGAAACGGCCATTTTCTCGCCAAAGAGCATCTTAATAAAAAATCGAAAAAAGGTCTCGAGATAATTCTTTTAGGGAGATTAACCTAATATTGCAAGCTTGTCCGTCCTCAAACGCGAGCTCTAGTCGCTCACACACACACACACACACACACACACACACACACACACACACACACACACACACACACACACACACACACACACACCATCACACACACACACCATCACACACACACACACACACACACACACACACACACCATCACACACACACACCATCACACACACACACACACACACACACACACACACACACACACACACACACACACACACACACACACACACACACACACACGGCACTTTGGCGCAAAAAAAACGTTCTCTAGCAAGGTTTGGGTAGATAGACGTGACGTCATTTTTGTCTACCGTATTGAAAATATGGTAGACTTTAGGACGGGGCTGGTCGGAGCGCAGAATGCAAAGGACATAGCAGGCGGGCGGGGCTCATGGTCTGGCAAAGAAGTAACAAGATAAAAATGACGTCACATCTAGCCACTCTAACCTTGCTGCTGAACGTCGATTTGGCGCGAAGCGCCGTGTGTGTGTGTGTGTGTGTGTGTGTGTGTGTGTGTGTGTGTGTGTGTGTGTGTGTGTGTGTGTGTGTGTGTGTGTAAACACGAGAATTGAAAAATATGTATGTAAACACGAATTTTGAAATTTGCAGATGACACCACTGTGGAGGGGTGCAATACAGACTCAGACCAATCCGCCTACCGAAGTCAGGTTCAGACTCTAGCTGGTGCAATAACAGCAACCTTGAACTGAAAACTGGCAAAAACAAAAGAAATGATTGTGGACTTTGGAAAGAAACAGTCCCCTCCCCCTCCCCCTCTTGTAATCAATGGTGAAGTTATTGAAACTGTCCAGAACTTTAAGTTTATTGGCACTACCCTGTCATGTGACCTTAAGTGGGAGGAAAACACTCGCCTCATCGTCCAAAAAGCACAGAAGCGCTTGTTACTTGTTTTCCAAAATTTCTGCCCCGCACGCCAATAGCGTCATGTGCATGCTCCGGAATGCGCTCCGACCAGCCCATAAACCAGGAAACAAACAAGCGAACAAACGAAAGAACAAATAAACAATTAAACAAACAAACAAATAAACAAGCCAGCAAGCAAGCAAAAATAAACAACAGCAAAACCCAATAAACAAAGAAAAACCGCTTTTTTTTTTTTTTTTTTTTTTTTTTTGCTGGCCCGATCATTCTCCTATTAATACTACTACTGCTGCTACTAGTACTGATTATATTAAATCACTCTCATAATGCGCAACACTCCTTGACAAAAAGTATCAAAGTGGAACAGAGAAAAAACACATGTACGATACACACAAAGATAAAACAGAGAAAAAAAATCTCACATGTCTTCACTGACGCTCCAAACTACATAATTATATACACACCAGTAACAAAATGTCTTCGGGCACACGACGGCCGCAGTGAGCCCGCGCACAGTCGTGCTTTGTTACACAGTCGTGCGCGGGCTCACTGCGGCCGTCGTGGGCCCGATGACCTTTGCCTACTGGGCACACTTCCATACATACACAGTGCAGATCAGGGGCGGATCTGGGGGCGGTGTGTGTGTGTGTGTGGGGGGGGGGGGGTAGGAGGTGTCCCCCTAAAAAAAATCTTTAAAAATTAAAATGCTGTAACAAAGTCCCATTTTGTCGAATTTGGAACATCCACAGTCCCCCCCCCCCCCCCCCCATCCCCGTCTGATATTTTGGCAAGAGTTTTTGCAGCAGTCGCCTTATTTCCACACCGCCCCCATCTCCCACCACCACCACCCCCCCTTTCCCCGCTCCTGTTGTTTGATTTTTCGGCCACAGCAAGGTCTAGCTTCGGGGAGGCCTTTTGTGTCGGCTAGAAGGTCCCGAACAAAACACAAAGTTAGACCCCCCTCCTCCCCCCCCCCAGGTATCTGATCCGCCCCTGCAGATGAATGGCAATATTCATACTTACACTGAGGCTGACTTGAATTTTTCATGTCACAGTGCAAACAGGGAATCGACAACTCTCCTGGATTCAAGTGCAGCTCGGAGACAATCCAGTTCTGTCTACGTCACACCTGATCATTTGCATATCGTAACTCCGGCGCCGAAACATTTGCTTATACCTTCGGCGCCGTTGGATGAAAATGGCGGGTCTGCTGCTTCGAAAGGCCGGTGGCCTCAAGACTCCAGCTGGGGGCACAAAAACCGTAGATGATGGCTCAGAAACTGTGACAAGTGTCACAGAAACGGAAACGAGCGTGCTAAATACTCGAACGAGGCACTCAAAAACTATACGACAAAATGGCTTACAGTTCGACAGCTGGAAAACCACACCTGCTGGTTCAGAAACTAGTAAAAATGACCTGAAAGCTGGCTCTGGTTACACAAAGACGAAGAAACGATTGATTCTCATTCGCAAAGCTGCTGAATTGTTCTGAGGAATCAGGTCTGGTTCTGTGTTGGGTTGTGAGAGATGCGAGTGCGTGCTGACCAATGACGTCAGGCTGCATAAACAAGCTGATGCCGTGGTATACAAGATTTGTACACTGGCGCACAAGAACGTACCATTCCCAAGAACTCCCGGTCAAACATTAGTAGCCTACAATATGGAGCCTCCACCCAACTTCAGAGAGGCTTACAATTCTAGCGCCTGGAGCGGCGTTTTCAATCTGACCTTGACGTACAGAAGAGATTCCGATCTGTATAAACCGTACAGCATTATAGCGAAAGTGGGCGCTCCGAAAAGTAAAAACTACAGTGCGACCGTCGCGAGACAGACTAAGACTGCCGCGTGGTTCGTGAGCGCATGCACGACGCCCAGCAGACGCGAGGATTACGTCAAACAGCTTCAACGTCACATCGACGTCGACATCTACGGAAGGTGTGGGAAAGACAACTGTCCCAAAAAATCGCGGGAAGAGTGCTTGCGAGGGATAGAAACTAACTACCGCTTTTACATAGCGTTTGAGAACTCTTTCTGTGTGGATTACCTGACAGAAAAAGTCTTCAGTTTTTACGATCTTGATCTCGTTCCAGTGGTTCGCGGTGGCGCAAACTACGAGACTGTCCTTCCGAAGGGGACGTACGTGAACACTGCAGATTTTGACAGTCCGGCAGCTCTGGCTGCGTACCTGAAATATCTGGCGTCCAACGACACGGCCTACGAGGACATTCTCAGGGAGAAGGACCTGTACAGACCGCTGAGCGTGTCGCCAAATCCACTGTGCAAGCTTTGTGAATGGCTTCAGGAGGGGAGAAACGTGAAAACCTATCCTAATCTTCCGCAATGGTTGGAAGAAAATACTTGTTGGCTGCCAAGCGATCTGTGATTTTATCATATCTACTGAGGAGCAAAAGAAATGCGACATTTTGGAATCATTCCAAAACTGTTGCATTTCTTTTTCTCCTCAGTAGATATACAATCCAGACCAAAAAGGTGACTGCCAAAAGGTGACAGTAGATATACTTTTTATTTATTATTGCTACATTTTCATTTAGTACAGCGATATTTTAATATATTGTTTCCGATGACTCCAAAACTGTCGCATTTCTTTTTCTCCTCAGTAGATATTTTTAAAATGTATTATTGCGATTATTGCGATTATTGCGATAGTTTCATTTAGTATAGCGATATTTTAACATTCGTTATGGCGATATTTTAAAAATTTGTTATTGCGATATTTTCATTTTCATTTGTTATAGCTAGTGTATCCATGTTTTGTGAAAAGCGAGATTGTCATTGTATTACAATGAGAATGTCGCTTTTCCACAAAAATGAACAAACTGAGGTGGAGATACATGTAGGCGCCAAGCTAATCTGGCACTACCCTTGAATTACCATCAGTAGCGTAGAAATGTTTTCGTGGGGGGAGGGGTGGAGATAATATGATCCATCCTTATAGAAAACCAAATGACGGGGAAGGAGCTTGGGGTGGGGTGGGTTTGGGGGGGGGGGGGGCGGCGGAGATGTGACCAATACAAAACGCGACGAACCGCCGAGCATGCGCATACGGCACGCCTCCAAATGAGTTAACCCCTTCAACGCAGGGAAGACAGATGCTAACTTCGCCACTCTGCTTTGTGCAAGAGGCAACAAAAAAAAAAAAACGCCTTGTATGAGCCCTCACAAATATACTCTGTATTCTCTACAGATCCGTCTTCTTATGGCGTATGCGGTTCTTTGGCGTGTGACTGCGTGTGACTGTGTGTGACTGCGTGTGACTGCATGCCAAAGAATCGCATACGCCATAAGAACACAGATAGATTTCAGAAGCAGAATTTGTGGCTGCTGGCGCTGAAGGGGTCAACTTCGCTATATTATTTCTGCGTAAATCTACAAATCGAGAATCTGCCCAGGCGAAAAGACAGTTTTGCTCCATGTAGCACGTCTACTGAAAGTGTCTGGTAAAGCAATGTGGCACAGTTGCAGTGCGCCTGAAACGATCAGTGTTCAGGCGCTGCTCCATAAGAATTAGCTGTCCCGCTTTCCCATAACCCGCCCGTTAGGGCCGTCCATTACAGGGGCGGATCCGGGTGGGGGGGGGGGAGGGGGAGAGGTGAAATCCAAGGGGTTCCGGGACCCCCTCCCCCTTCCGGACCCAAGATTGTTTAAAATGCTGTAACAAAGTCCCCCCCCCTCCCGCCTCCCCCCCCCCCTCCCGCCTCCCCCCCCCCCCATCCCCGTTGTATGATTTTTCGGCAACTGAAGCAGGTTTAGCGTCAGGGAGGCCTTTTGTGTCAGGCTGAAGGTCCCAAACAATAAGTTGGAACACCCCCCCCCCCTCCCCGGAGGTAACTGATCCGCCTGATAACTGATCAGGCCGATGCCGTGGACGTTAAACCCCCGAACTAACCATCCAAATAACCAATCATGAATCTACCCAGCGAAAATCTTACTAGCGTAATTCCACCCAGTCTTTAGGTGTGCCGCCGTTGTTTCACCCAGATTTAATAATAATAATAATAATAATAATAATAATAATAATAATAATAATAATAATAATAATAATAATAATAATAATAATAATAATAATAATAAAGGTAATTTGTATCGCGCCTAATCACCAAGGTGCTCTAGGCGCTTTACAATCACAGTAATGAAACACAAAGCAAAATACAAAAACAAACACATACAACAACAAAACAACAAACGTACATTGATTTACAAGGAGCAGAAAACACACACAAGTACACACACGCACACAGTGATGAGCCGGCAGTCAAAATGGTCTTTAAGATTTCACAGTTGTGGGGACCCAAGCCTGTTTGGAACCACCCTGGTTGGACTTAACTCATTCAGCCCGACGCACGTATTTCCCAAATTTTGGAGGCGTCATCTAATGACTATGCACCAGTTGCAGGAGATGGATCGACCACGATAATTCAAGGGAAGTGCCAGATTAGCTTGGCGCCGACAGGCGCCAAGCTAATCTGGCACTACCCTTGAATTATCATGGTCGATCCATCTCCAGCTGTAGTGCGTCAGGGCTGAATGGGTTAAACGTCCACTACCGCCGTAACAGTTACTGTTCGAGGAAACGCTTCTGATGGTTACGAAACGCTTCACACAGGTTTAAGTTATGGGTCAATTCGACACACTGAGGAGAAGCCAGTTCAGCACACGCCGTCAGAGAATAGGAACAGGAGAATCCTAAGACAAGATTTCCATTGTCTTTATGGGTCATTTCGACACACTGAGGAGAAGCCAGTTCAGCACACGCGGTCAGAGAATAGGAACAGGAGAATCCTAAGACAATATTTCTATTGTCTTTATGGGTCATTTAGACACACTGAGGAGAAGCCAGTTCAGCACACGCGGTCAGAGAATAGGAAGAGGAGAATCCTAAGACAATATTTCCATTGTCTTTATGGGTCATTTAGACACACTGAGGAGAAGCCAGTTCAGCACACGCAGTCAGAGAATAGGAACAGGAGAATCCTAAGACAAGATTTCCATTGTCTTTATGGGTCATTTAGACACTCTGAGGAGAAGCCAGTTCAGCACACGCGGTCAGAGAATAGGAACAGGAGAATCCTAAGACAAGATTTCCATTGTCTTTATGGGTCATTTAGACACACTGAGGAGAAGCCAGTTCAGCACACGTGGTCAGAGAATAGGAACAGGAGAATCCTAAGACAAGATTTCCATTGTCTTTATGGGTCATTTAGACACACTGAGGAGAAGCCAGTTCAGCACACGCGGTCAGAGAATAGGAACAGGAGAATCCTAAGACAAGATTTCCATTGTCTTTATGGGTCATTTAGACACACTGAGGAGAAGCCAGTTCAGCACACGCGGTCAGAGAATAGGAACAGGAGAATCCTAAGACAAGATTTCCATTGTCTTTATGGGTCATTTAGACACACTGAGGAGAAGCCAGTTCAGCACACGCAGTCAGAGAATAGGAACAGGAGAGTCATAAGACAAGATTTCCATTGTCTTTATGGGTCATTTAGACACACTGAGGAGAAGCCAGTTCAGCACACGCGGTCAGAGAATAGGAACAGGAGAATCCTAAGACAAGATTTCCATTGTCTTTATGGGTCATTTAGACACACTGAGGAGAAGCCAGTTCAGCACACGCGGTCAGAGAATAGGAACAGGAGAATCCTAAGACAAGATTTCCATTGTCTTTATGGGTCATTTAGACACACTGAGGAGAAGCCAGTTCAGCACACGCGGTCAGAGAATAGGAACAGGAGAATCCTAAGACAAGATTTCCATTGTCTTTATGGGTCATTTAGACACACTGAGGAGAAGCCAGTTCAGCACACGCGGTCAGAGAATAGGAACAGGAGAGTCATAAGACAAGATTTCCATTGTCTTTATGGGTCATTTAGACACACTGAGGAGAAGCCAGTTCAGCACACGCGGTCAGAGAATAGGAACAGGAGAATCCTAAGACAAGATTTCCATTGTCTTTATGGGTCATTTAGACACACTGAGGAGAAGCCAGTTCAGCACACGCGGTCAGAGAATAGGAACAGGAGAATCCTAAGACAAGATTTCCATTGTCTTTATGGGTCATTTAGACACACTAAGGAGAAGCCAGTTCAGCACACGCGGTCAGAGAATAGGAACAGGAGAATCCTAAGACAAGATTTCCATTGTCTTTATGGGTCATTTAGACACACTGAGGAGAAGCCAGTTCAGCACACGCGGTCAGAGAATAGGAACAGGAGAATCCTAAGACAATATTTCCATTGTCTTAAGTTAACCCGCTCCCTGCCGGCGGACGTAGATTGTTTCCTAGTTGAAGTAATTCTAAAGATCACATACCGTTGAAGAACCATGGATACAATTGGTCTCTGCAAGAGGCATAGATCCTCATGAGCCCCCGCAACTGCGGGGGCTCATGAGGATCTATACCTCTTGCAGATGTTGTTTTTGTCACTTTTCGCGGCATTCAAAGGGTTAATATCAAGTCATTTGACACTGACTCTGCTCAAACGCTATCTGTACGAGTAACAATTAGATAAAAACAGGTTGACTCACTAACAGCTGCCGCAAAATAAACCAGTGTGATTATGCGAGTGCGTTTGCTGCTGTAGGAGTTCATTAGGAATGTCAACAAAACATGACAAACACAAATGGTGCGGAAATATGTTTTCAGATGTGTTCGCGTAGTGGTACTTTAAACTGTGTATATTTTATTTATATGAAAATCCTGTTGAAATCACGTCAGGGCAAATTAGACTAGTACGATTCATGCTCGAGTGGATTTGCGCTGAGTAGATTTTTGCTGGGTAGATTTGCGCTGGGTGGATTTTCGCTGAGTGGGTTAGCTCTACGTAGATTTTCGCTTAAACATGGCGAAATTGACTCTTTTAGCCCCACTGGCAGTGAAGGGTTAACCTGATCAATGCCAGCCAACGCGGACTGTTTCTGCATTCTTCGTTAATTCAACATCAGAAAACCCTGGCACGGATACAAAGTGGAGTCATCAAGAGGTATAGATCCTCATGAGCCCCTGCAACTGCGGGGGCTCATGAGGATCTACACCTCTTGTGGCTGGGCGGTGTTCAGATTTTCTCGGCACTGATCTGTTTAATGTTGTGCGTTGGTCTGTAAAAATGTTGAGCATTTCAAATTTACCCATTCAGCCCTGACGCACTACAGCGCCAAGCTAATCTGGCACTGCCCTTGAATTATCATGGTCGATCCATCTCCTGCAACTGGTGCATAGTCATTAGATGACGACTCCAAAATTTGGGAAATACGTGCGTCGGGCTGAATGAGTTAATATTGTCCTACAGCTCTCACGGATGCTAAGCTCTTTGCACAGATGCCGCCAAGGCTTAATGTTCCTGTTTTTGGGGTGGACTTGACAGAATTAAAAGTGCGCTAGTCTTGACTACCTTCTAAGACGTCTAATTCTTGATGACTTTTCCTGGGTTCTATTACACGTGTTTCAGGTGCTATTCCACACTGGCTGTCTCCCTCAATTCGCCACCGCTGACAGCGGTAGCCAGTGTTCCCGGTGCGGTTCTACTCCTAAGGCTGTACGCCCCAGGGCGGTCTGATGGCTAAAATTCTCTGACTGCGCAACGGGTTATAGGGGCGTACCAGTTACCTCAGGGTGGGGGTGGGGGGGGGGGGGTAGTGGGGGGTCCAGCTTTTTTTTGGGGAGCTTCAACCTGACACAACAGGCCTCCCCGACACTAGAACGTCATCCAGTGGCCGAAAATTCAAACAACAGGGAGTGGGGAGGGGGGGGGGGGGGGCAAGGTGGCGGGAAAGAGAGAGAGAGAGAGAGAGAGAGAGAGAGAAGGCACGTGTGTGAAGACTCTCGCCAATCGTCAAAATATAAAACTGGGGGAGGGGAGGTGATGTGTGCGTCTGAAAATTCGCAAAAATATCAAACTGGGAGGTGTGTGTGTGTGTGTGTGGGGGGGGGGGGGGGAGTCCAAACACCCCAAAAAGGGGACTATGTTTTTTAGGATTTTACAGAATTTTGGGGCACGGGGATCCGGAAACCCTGGGAACCCCCCACCCCCACCCACACCCACCCCAGATCCGCCCCTGTGTTGACACCGCCTCAGCTGAAACCTTTCTAACACATCTTTCACAATCATCCAGGCAAAACAACGGGCTTGTTCATCTCCTGCGTGTGTGTGACGCCTCCAAACTTGCGCAAAAGCGGTCGTGGGCTAAATGAGTTAACTCATTCGCGGCCAGCCGCTTATGCCGCGCATCCGGATGCGGCTGGCCGCAAATGAGTGAACCTGATACGCTGCCAGCGGCCGTAAATGAAAACCCCGAAACGGTCACATGCCATTTAAAAATCTGAAAAATCTCAGTGGATATTGATTTCCTAAGTAGCTGTGTGTTAATGGATTTGTGTGAGTGTTGCTGTGATCTTAAACGCCTGTGCCAGGAATCACGCGCATTTTCTTGAATGCGTGAAATAAATCGCAGTAAGCTTGCCGTCAACTGGCTCGTTTCATTTTTAGATCAGTCTGAAAAAACACTACGGTGTTGACGCTGTTGATGATGACGGTAAAGATGATGATGATGATGATGGTTGTGGTGGTGGTGGTGATGACGATGACGATGATGACTACGACGACGACGATGATGATAAAGACGATGATGATATAACGATAATAATGAGGAGGAGGACGATAATGGGCATGTCAGCTATGATCATGGTAAGCACAACGATTTCATCAACAAATGAAACAGTCAATCAATCATCTCATTCATCTTTCTAACTCTTAACCAGTCGTTCAACAGACCAAACTGCAAAAGCTTTACAATATGCTCAAAGTATTAAGCTTTACAGCCTCTCTGCTTATACTGTAGTTATACCACCCTTTACAACACCAAAAAACTTTGCATCCAATCAAAGGCCTCATATGTTCCAATATGAGGTCCAATCATAAAAATGCGTTATGGTCTTGTGTTTTTGCAACAAAAAACAAAAACAAAAACAAAAAAAAAACTGCTGACGCGGCCAGTTTGGAAAAGTGCGCTGGTCGGTGATTTTGGACCCTACGGCTTTCAGCCGTAAGGTCCAAAATCACAGACCAGCACACAAAGATTACCAATGAACACAGCCCACGTCATACATCCATTATGATATATATTCTTCACCGGTGTACATGTGGTCATTATTTCGACGCGAACAGCCTGGCCTTACTGCATTGTGGCACGGTAGAAATTTGCAGGCTATTTCAACTAGCATCGGCGTGAAGTATCGCAGTGATGCAACCGCTGCAGCTTTTCAACTGTGCGATGGTGCTTTGCGCCATCTGGAGCAGCTGTCCTGTTTTGGTAAGTAAACACATTTTTTACATACACGCCTCCTTCGAGCCTTTTAGCGGAATAGCTGCACGCACATGTTTGAGACAGTTTGAGTATACCACACGTGTGTGATAGAGCCTTGGTGCGTGCACACTGAAATGATACTGTTTTGTAGAAAGCCTGATCAGCAAGTAGGTACGGGCACACGCGATATTGAAACGTGGCCTACTTTAAACTCACATGCGGCGGCAATGACGGCATTTTATGGTGACGACTGGGACTCTGACGTCAAGTATTGCGCTATTATGTCGTCATGTAGAAACCTTTTTTTTTCTTTCTTTCTGGCATCCAAAATATTGACGCCACATGACAACGTGAATTACATCACCACGATCTTTGCCTAGACACGATGGCGTCTTTGTTGAGGCTAGGCGTCAGTGTACCAACTCATATCGGACTGCCACAAACAACACGATGGGATGAAACATAACCCACAAAGTCTTTTCTATATGAGAGCTGTACCCACAAAGTCCATTTTATACGCGGGCTGTCCTCGCTGTCAAGGGTATCTACCTGTTGCTTTTGACCTGATTCTGGTGTTGAATTATCTCCTTTTGAAAAAAGCTTTGCAGATCTGCCAATGCGTCAGTGAGCTTTATAAGGGGCATAGTGCATACGCGTCATTGGTTTCATAAACGTCATTTGTCATGACGTACTTTAATTTTTACGTAATTTTATATTTTGCGTGATAAGTGTTTCACTTTGCCTTCAGACTCGAGAAAAACGGTGACAAAACTAGTATTTCACTGTACTTCAGTCTTTCATTCTTGCTATAATTTGTGTGAAGTGAGGTTGACTTTACCTGGACGCAACATATTCTACTGTACATGCGCAACACACACAAACACACATACAAATACGGCGCTTTGTGCCAAAAGGTTCAGCAGGAGGTTAGCGAAATTAGTCATGACGTAATTTTTATCTGGTTACTTTAATTGTCAGATTTGTGTATCTGACCGCCTATGTCGCCATGGGCATGTTATTGAATTCGCCCCAATGCCACCCATCCTAAAAAGTCTCTTCTCTAAATAGAAGAGACGTTTTTATTTTTTTTAAGTGGTTAAGAAATATATTCTTACATCGGTATTTAGGCGATATTGATAATAATATAATAATAATAATAATAATAATAATAATAATAATAATAATAATAATAATAATAATAATAATAATAATAATAATAATACATAGTTTTATATAGCGCCCTTCCCCACAGACAGCAAGCTCTGAGCACATAAAAATAATTTAAAAAGGAGAAAAATTAGAACGGAATAAACACGCACTCACTATTTAAATAAACACCAGCTCGCACCATTCCTAACACGAAACACACACGCACATACACAAACAAACACACGCGCGCACACACACACACACACACACACACACGCGCGCGCGCGCGCACACACACACACACACACACACGCACACGCGCACACACACACACACACACACACACACACACACACACACACACACACACACACACATCTAAGAACACATCCAACATTTCCAGGCAGCACATCCAGACTAAGCTAATCTTGATATGCTACCTGGAAAAGATGGGTCTTCAAATTTGTTTTGAAAGTCGGCAGGGTAGGGGATAGACGGACATGCAGTGGAAGTGAGTTCCAGACGTGAGGCGCCTGATAACTGAAAGAACGTGCACCAGCAGTTTTTAGGTTGACTCTGGCTGAACAAGCAGTTTCTATGAGCTTGAGAATCATACTCTCGTGGTCTTAAAAAAATATCCTACTCGCTTTCGCTCGTAGGACTGACGAGGTTTTAAAACCACACAAGTGAGATTCTCAGTATCGCCTAAACACCGATGCAAGACTATATAAATGTATGTAACCTGTAATACCACGCTGGATCGAGTCAACGCAAAAGCGATTGACGGCTAGGAAACATACCTGACTAGCCAAGCGGAACAAACAGTAACTGTCGCCCCTTTTAAAGCGACCTACACCAGACAGTGAAGAGTTAATAGATCTAATATCTCTTTCTTAAATGTGTTCAGTATGTCCGTCCCACTGCGGCACAAAGGCCATCGGGCCGACGTCGGCCCGATTGGCCTTTTTTGCGCATTGGGAAGAATTTAAAAAAAAAAAAACAGTTGCGCGCTCCGTTGTCGAGTCATTGCGCATTGTTTTTTTTGTTGTTTTTTTTTTACAATAAATCTGAACAAAAATGGCTCACTTAAGGTAGCAGATATAGTGGCAGCACAGTTGATTTTTACTTATTTTTTATAACAAGAGATATATTTAAGCTACATGCTTAAAATTTGGCATGGTATTGCAGGAGACATGTCTGCACCTAGGAAAAAATGTTTGTTTGATACAGTTTAAAGTTTTAATATTAATGTTAATTAATTATGCTAATTTATTATAAATTTTCAATGGCCAAAAAAACCTTTTTGTTTTTGCCAGTGCCAATTCTATACAGTTGTTTTTTTCCCCTTAATTCTTTTTTAGTTTTAAACTGCACCATAAAATGAAGCTTTTGTCATACCAGATTTTTTATATGAAGTTTGAAATGTGAAAATGACAGAATTTGCTGCTCTGCTGATCTTTTTGTAGGCAGGATAGTTCCTTCCGTAACGCTCGAAAAGCAATGGCCAACCTCTGGTACCGACGTGTGCCTATACTAAAAGCAATGGCCAACCTCTGGTACCGACGTGTGCCTATACTAAAAGCAATGGCCAACCTCTGGTACCGACGTGTGCCTATACTAAAAGCAATGGCCAACCTCTGGTACCGACGTGTGCCTATACTAAAAGCAATGGCCAACCTCTGGTACCGACGTGTGCCTAGACTCACATGACTTGTGAAGTGAATGGCATAAAAGTCGTAGTTCAGGCAAGACAACATTGGCATCAGCGACTTGTGGCACTCAGAGTCAGCCATGAAGCAGATGGCTTTTGAAATTCGAACCGCCGCCGGCACCGCTATACGACGTTTTCGCAGCTATTGATGCGGGGATCCTTCAATGAGTTAAGAACGTAAGTGTATATAGAGACTATCCAATGAACTCACCAACTGATTTCTGTCATGATTTTGCTGCCCAGGGCCAAGCTATCCCACAAAACAATCATATCGTCAGGACCTGGGATTCTAGCGTACCCGCGGGTAAGTCTGTCTGTCTGTCTGTCTCTCTGTTTCTTCGTAGTGTCTGCCTGTCTGCCTGTCTGTCTGCCTGTCTGTCTGTCTGCCTGCCTGCTGCCTGTCTGTCTGTCTGCCTGTCTGTCTGTCTTTATGTCCGTCTGTCCGTCCCTCTCTCTCTTTGTGTGCCTGCCTGCCTGAATGTATGGCTGTCTCTCTGTTTGTCTGTCTCTGTCTATCTGTTTATCTCTCTGCCTGGCTGCCTGGCTGCCTGCCTGCCTGCCTGCCTGTCTGTCTGTCTGTCTGTCTGTGTCTCTCTCTCTGTCTCTCTCTGTCTCTCTCTGTCTCTCTGTCTCTCTCTCTCTCTCTCTCTCTCTCTCTCTCTCTCTCTCTCTCTCTCTCTCTCTCTCTCTCTCTCTCTCTCTCTTTATCTCTCTCTCTCCCAGGATAGATATCTACAAATCAAGCCTTCTATTTTCAGGTAGTTTTGTCTGGAACTCATTGCCTTTGAACATTAAATCATGTTTATGTAAAACCAATTTTAAACGTGCTTTGCACACGCACTTCTATTCAGCCTGACTTCAGAGTTTGCCATATCAGAGTATTACTGCTGATAACAGGTGAACGTCAAGTATTTTCTCTTTCTCCTTACATTTGTAAACTGATAATCTTTTGTCTTGGCGGTGTTGCTATATGCTCTTGATGCTGCTGATTCTTTGACACTGTCTTAGCTGAGTATAATATTAGTGCTATGCACTCATTTATTTCCCTTGCTTTTTGTGTTGGGGGCAGTTATTAATTCTCCAATACCATTTTTTTCCTTTCATTAATTCACCTATTGTGTTTTTTACCCGTAGTTTTTCTTCCTCTTCTTCTTCTTCTTCTTCTTCTTCTTCTTCTTCTTATCATTATTATTATTATTATTATTATTATTATTATTATTATTATTATTATTATTATTATTATTATTATTATTATTATTATTATTATTATTTGCACGCTATGTTTATTTTCCTGTTATGTTTTTTTGTTTACAGGACAGCTTGTAAGACAGGCATTGAGTTGCCTAATAGCTTTATCCTGAATAAATAAAGATTAATCATCTCTCTCTCTCTCTCTCTCTCTCTCTCTCTCTCTCTCTCTCTCTCTCTCTCTCTCTCTCTCTCTCTCTCTCTCTCTCGGCTCGCTGTTACATGGATTATCCTCTACTTACCTACTTGCATTTAAGACACGCTAATCTGAAGGATTATTTCGTTGCCATATCATCACCATTTCAGAAACATCGAACTTAATCTCACTGAATGCCATTTCAGATAATTTAATGTCTATAATAAAAGTATACTGTTTCTGATATGGCAGCCGGCCGGCTGCCATATCAGAAACATTATACTTTTATTCTATTGTCATGTCAGAACACGTAGGGTGCCAGAGACGTCCAACGCCTGCTTAACTGAAATTTCATTGACGTTTTCCTCTAATATATATCAGACTGTCAATAAGAGACGTTTAACGCCTATATTCTTGCCTGTTCAGAGAAGTTTTCACACTTAATTGATTGCCATTTCAGATACGTCTTGCATTGGGCCATTTCAGAAAAGTGTAAATACTGTTCCATTGCCTTTTCGAAGATCATTTCACGCCTAATTGATTGCCATTGGAAAGACGTCTTTCATTCCCATTTCAGAGATGTGCAAGTACTGTTTAATTACCGTTTCAAATTCGTCTACGTGCTTTTTCGTTGCCGTTGCAGAGACGTCTAAGTACTATTTTATTGCCGTTTCAGAGACATCAGATACTTTTCCCTTGGCATTTCAGAGACGTCTAAGTACTGTTCCATTGTCTTTTAAGATTCCAAGTAAAGCTTCATTGCTTTTGCAGAGACGTCTTAGTACTATTTTATCGTCGTTTCAGAGACGACTGAGTATTGTTTCATTGCCTTCATCAGCATCGTCTAATAACTATTCAATTGCGGTCTCAGATTCGTTTAAGTACTCACGTTTCACTCTTTGCAGAGACGTCTAGTACTACTATTTCGTTGCCTTTATTAGGGACGTCTTAGTGCTGTTCCATTGCCGTTTCAGAGACGTCAAAGTACTATCTCGTTGCCGTTTCGGAGACGTCTAAGTATTGTTTCATTGCCGTTTTTTTTTTTTTTTTTTTTTTTTTTTTTTTATTTTTTTTTTTAGACGTCTAAGTATGGATTAGTACCGTTTCATTGCCGTTTCAGAGACGTCTAAGCATGGGTTCGTACTGTTTCACTGTCGTTTCAGAGAAGTCTAAGTACTGCTCGAGACATGCGAGACGTGCCGCATCCGGATACGCGACTTTATGCCACGTGTCCGGATACGGCACGTTTCGCTTTAGCTGAGTTGCCACACTGATGGAGATTTCATTGCCATTTCAGTAACATCGAACGTTGCAGCCTTGAAAAATGCCTCGATGAGCTCGAGCACTTTAGTGGGCTCCGCAAGGTACATCACGGACACGAACACAAACAGTATCTGCATGTCAACCGCGATGGCCACAGACATGAGTCCGTGGCTGCTTATAGACCTTGGTGATTTCCACTTTGTGTACAGCATCACTATTATCAAGTGCTTAGTTTATGGTAAGCAATTCACTCAGTGACTCACCGCCTCACATAATGCATGCACCTTCCTACTCTCGCACTCACGCACAAACGCTCGCTCGCACGCACGCTCTCGCTCGCTCGCTTACTCAAGCACTCGCTCGCTCGCTAGCTCGCTCACTCACTCAAACCCACGCACCCAAACTTACTCACCCAAACTCTCCCACTCAAACTCACTCATTCAAACCCACCCACTCACTCACTCACCCACTCACTCACCCACTCACTCACTCACTCACTCACTCACTCACTCACTCACTCACTCACTCACACACCCCCCCCCCGCCCCACTCACTCACCCACTCACCCACACCCACTCACTCACTTACCCACACCCACTCACTCACTCACCCACACCCACTCACTCACCCACCCACTCACTCACTCACTCACCCACTCACTCACCCACATCCACTCACTCACTCACTCACCCACACCCACTCACTCACTCACCCACTCATTCAAACCCACCCACCCACTCACTCACACCCGACAGCCGGGTCAAACTGAAGGCTTACGTAAATACTGTTTATGAAAGATCATTCTGGTATAAAAATAATAATATTCCTTTTTTGGTAAAAAGATTCAACTGTTTTAAGAATAATATCAAACAATCCAACCCAAAAACGCACGTGATTAAAAAAAATGAATTAAGTATTACTCAAAAGGCTGTAGAGGTACAATGCAGGCTAACGACCTCATTCAATATTTTCTTTTAATCTAGCTCTATACAAAATATTAGTAAGAATAATACACGTTACAGACTGAAATGCGGATCAACGATTTTTTTTTTTTTAAATGCCTCGAGATAATTCTTTTAGGAGACAATATCTTAAAGTGTCAAGCTTGTCCATCCACAAACGCGAGCTCTAGTCGCTGTCACTCACACACAACTAACGCCGTTATGTGCATTCTATGGAACGCGCTGCGACCAGCCCCATTTCAAAGTCTATCGCATTTTCAATATGGTACAAAAGAAAGAAAGCAACCAACATGCTATCTATCTGGCGCCCCTATGCCACCGAAAACTGATCCTAGACAATGCACAAGCCACGGACAGCTACTACTGTGTGAAAGATTTCAAAGCTCCCGCCATTTTATCCACACGATTTAAAAATATTCCAAGTCATTAGAATAATTATATTGACAGTAGCGAGGAAAAGCCTCGTATGTCCCTTAAACCGTTTCACTTCCGAGAAAACTGAACACCACTCCAAGCGCAAGAGGCATAGATCCTCACGAGCCCCCGCAGCTGCGGGGGCTCGTAAGGATCTATAGCTCTTGCTGAGACCAGTTTGTATCCATGTTTCCTGGACGGTTCAGGCTTTTGGTCGTTGATTGAACAAAAAGATTTCAGAAATAAACAATTCGAGAAAAAAAAAAATGAACATCACTCCAAGCGCAAGAGGTACAGATCCTCGAGAGCCCCCGCCCTGCGGGGGCTCTCGAGGATCTATACCTCTTCAGTGCTGAAACCTTGCGCATTTGGCATCTGAGCATCTTCGAAGTTGAAATCGCACTGATTTCAACAACGCAGTCTTCGTCCTCGTGTGCTGTCTTCTTATCACACTGAGGCTAAAAGCTTCAAATGTGTACACTGCCATAATTATGTAAGCTACATTGTGGTACTTACATATAAGGATATAGACCAATGGCTTTAGTTCAAGGGTGGTGGCAGAATAGCTTGGCGCCTAGAGGCGCCAAGCTATTCTGGCACTACCCTTGAACTATTTTAGTCAAACGTATTTCACACACTGGTGTATTCCGAATGATCAGGGTGAATTAGTGTCACCTCTACTTTCAGATGTCTTCTGGCGGGATTTCTATGTTGGCGTGTACGGCCAAAAGCCGTCTGCTCCCAGCCCAACCTTTGCACGCCAATCCCAGTGCATTTCCTTCACGGGGATTTTGCCGGCCAGCAAAACGGTTGACCTGCCTTGCCTGTATCCCACGGCGGGCCGCTACGTCCTGCTTCAGAAGGCCACTGACTTTGGGTTCAGCATGCAAGAAGTGGAAGTCTATGGGCAGAGACACGGTAAATAGTACACGTGGAATCCTTCCGTCCGTCCGTCCGTCTATATCATCCGTCCGTACGTCCACCCACCCATCCACCCATCAGTCAGTCAGTCAGTCAGTCAGTCAGTCAGTCAATCAGTCAATCAATCAGGCATTCTGTACACCAACCTATCGATCAGCCAACCAACAGTCACCCATCCATCCATCCATCCACCATCCAGCCCAACAACCAACCTACCTATCGATCAGCTAACTGACCAGACAGCCAGTCAAACAACCGGCCAATCAGTCAATTCATCCATGCAGCCAGCTAACCAGTCAGCCGGCCGGCCATCTATCAATCCATACACGCACCCAGCCAAGCGTCCATCTACCTATCCCTCAACCAATAGACGATTTCAGAAATCAGAAGTAGGTTAACATTACACGCAAACAGTCGATTAAAAGCCCCGACAAATATGCGATATCGCACGTATTTCGACGAAAAACAAAGTAGATTAAATGCCCGGACAAACATGCGAAATCGCATTTTGTCCGGGCTAAAAGCCCGGACAAAATGCGATTTCGCATGTTTGTTATCTCCGAAACAGGCACAACTTTGAACTACGTCTGATTTCTGGATGTGTTTTTCAGTATACCCATGTATTGTTTTCAGTATACCCATGTATTGTTTTCAGACCTTTACGGATTGCGGAACGTAGCACTGGGAAAGCCAGTCACAGTTGGATCTTCGAGAACGCGATTCCCCAACTTAAATAGTGGAAGTACGTATCACCTCTTACCTGTTAGTTATTTCCTGGCACTAGAAATTCGATTGTTTCTGAAACCTTCGCAGGCCAGGTGCTGAGAACTGCCTAAAGGACACAGATGTAAATAATGCCAGCAAGAGACGGAATCCTTATGGGTCTCTTTATGTACTGTCTGCTAGCGTTTGACTCGCCTATCTGCTTTGTGAGTAAGTAGGCCGTTTGATTTCGAAGCGCGCATTTTTTGTCTACCGTATTTAAAAAAATACGGTAGTCTTTGAAATGGGGCTTGTCGGAGCGCATTCCGGAGCATGCATATGACGTTTCTGGCGTGCGGGGCAGAAATTCTGGCATCAAGATAAAAATGACGTCACGTCTAGCTATGCAAACCTTGATAGAGAACGTCTTTATGGCGACAAAGCGCGCGCGCGCGCGCGCGCGTGTGTGTGTGTGTGTGTGTGTGTGTGTGTGTGTGTGTGTGTGTGTGTGTGTGTGTGTGTGTGTGTGTGTGTGTGTGTGTGTGTGCGCGATGTTTCAGCGACTTGAGCCCGCGTTTGAGGACGGACAAGCTTGAAATTTTAGGATATTGTCCCTAAAAGTATAATCTCGGGATCTTTTTTTCCGATGTTTTGATTAAGATGCTCATTGGCGAGAAAATGGTCGTTTAAAAAAAAAAACGGTTGATCCACACTGGAGTCCGTAATTTTTCGTATTTTTACTAGATATTTTGCATTTAGCTAGAAAAAAAGGGAGACATTGAATGAGTTAGTTAACCAGCATTGTACCTCTAGAACATTTTGCGTGATAATTAGATATTTTTTGAAAAAAAAATATTTTCACATTTTTTGGATTAATTTCACGCATTATATGGGTTAATCTTAAAACAATTGAATCTTTTTTAAGAAAAAAAATATTCTCATTAATAATCGCATTATTTTTCGTACACGGTCTTTGCATAAGCCTACAGTTTGTCTCGGTGTCGGATACGATAAGGTCAGTTGTGACCTGAATGCCCTAGGTGTTAAAATCAGACAGTTTTTTCACCATTTTTTCGAAGTCATTTGTAAAACAGCGAACATAACTTTAATTTTTCTTTTACGAAAAAAATATCTTCTCATTAATACCCGCCTGATTTTTGCATAAACAGTGTTTGCATAAGCCTGCTGTTTGTCCCGGTCTTGGGGTAGGATTAGGTCAAATTGTGGAAATCAGCAAGAAGTTTGAAATTGCAAAGTTGATTCTTTGATACGTCATATATTAGTACTGCGACAAGTGAGTATAACATCGAGTCGTCAATATGAACACGGCGTCGTGGGACTGATGATGCCATGACGTTAAGCTTGAAGTGACGTCATTTCGCTGCTCGTGCTATCATTCGACTTCTTCAGAGTAGCAATGCTACGCCAGACCACAGAGCTTACGAATGGCGGGAATCGCCGTGTGTCCGTCTTTATTTCTGTGTGCCACTGTGTATGAATCAGAAGGTGGATTAGAGTAGAAGGAGATGGATTCCTGTCGCTGCACGAGCCCACGGAGCGTACTAATGGCGGGAAGCGCACTGTGTCCGTCTTTATTTGTGTGCTCCGACGTGTGTGTTTTTAGAGGTTGGCTTAGAGAGGAGGGAAATGAATCAGCATAATAAGCCTAAAAATATGAACAACTCTGAATGTTCCTAAAAGATAAACGCATCTGAGCTCCAAACAATACGGTAGACTTTGGGATGAAATCCTCGTCTTGTTTTTATTTTTAAAAGATATTATTTATTTATTTATTTATTTATTTATTATTATTTATTATTTATTATTTTTATATTTATTTATTTATTTATTTATTTATTTATTATTTATTTATTTATTTATTTATTTATTTGTATGTTTATATTTTGTTTGTTTGTTTGTGATGGATCCCCCCCCCCCCCCCCCCCCCCGAAAAAAAAAAATACTTAAGTATCTCCTCTGAGAAACACATTTACGAGATTCTCTTCAATACTATCTCCTTCAAAGTAAAAAAATTACAGAGTATTTACGACTGTACAGCAAAACAGGCAAATTGTACGCGGCGTTTCTTGAAGGTAAATTGTATTACGATAACTGGCACTGGATGCAATTTGTACTGTGAGTGTTGTAGTCAACTGTTTCACTGTGAGCCCAGTGCGCAAAGGCCATCGGGCTCGACGTCGGCCGCCGTTGGCCCGCGCACGGCCGTGCGCGGACCAACGGCGGCAGACGGCGGGAGAAAAAAAGGAAAAAGGTTGCGAGCTCCACTGTCGAGTCAAACGACCCTACACCCCAAATTGTAGAAATTAATAAATTGTGTTGTACCCTTCTTTTCTAAGCGTGTTTCTTTCTCCGTTGGGTACTTCTTTGCATATTACACGCTTGGCAGTCACCTTTTTGGTCTGGATTGACCCTACACCCCGTTCTACTCTATAGGGCAGTGATCAGCACCTCGACAGCAAAAGGCATGTTCACACACAGAGTTATGCCATTTGTTTTCGTATTCAGTTTTGCATTTCACGAATGTGTGTTGGTCTATGATTTTGGACATTACGGTTCTTGCAAGAATCGTAAGGTCCAACATCACAGACCAGCACACGTTTCTTTTATTTGTTCTGTTGTGTTGTTGTTGTGGAGGTGTATTTTTTGTTTGTTTGTTTGTTTTGTTTCCTGTTTCTAAGCCGCGCGTCCGAGTACCTTTAAGATGGCAACGGACGGAGTATACGAAGACCCTAAGGCGCCAGGGTTGACCTGCGTGCACACAACTTTGGACGAGTTCAACACGTGGCTGATCATTGACCTGGAAGACTTTTACGTCGTGTACGCTCTGGTCCTCAGCACGTCCGTCCGTGCAGGTAAGAACATTAATGTACCACTACGGATACATCTGAAGACACATTTCAGCGCCATTTGCGTTTGTTATGCCGTGTCGACACACTTAATGAATTTTAACAGCATTTGGGACAGGCAGCAAAAGCACACGCGTATCACACTTATTTATTCTGTCCAGCCGTTAGCATGTCAATCTATATTTAGCTGTTTCTTGTACTGAAAGCATTGTATTTATAGAACGGAGTAGAGTCGTTCTCCAGGGGTGTCTGCTGTCTCCGTTCCTCTTCCTACTGGCCATAGACTGGGTCATGAAGATGACCACAGAGCACAGACGAAGTGGAATACAGTGGACACTGTGGACACAGCTTGACGACCTCGATTTTGCAGACGACTTGGCATTACTGTCCCACAGTCATCAACAAATGCAAGACAAGACCACGAGGCTTGCTGACATCTCGTCCCAAGTGGGCCTCACCATTCACAAACAGAAAACAAAGACAATGAGGCTGAACACAACCAGGGAAGAACCAATCTTGCTTGCTGGCACCCCGTTGGAGGAGGTGGAGTCCTTCACCTATCTCGGGAGCATCATAGACAAAAAAGGCGGCACTGATGCAGATGTCAGAGCACGAATCGGTAAAGCCAGAGCAGCCTTTCTCCAGTTAAAAAAAGTGTGGAGTTCCAGAGAGCTGTCACAACACACCAAAGTCCGGATTTTCAACTCCAATGTAAAAGCAGTTCTCCTATATGGAGCAGAGACTTGGAGATTGACAAAAACCACAGTCAACAGAGTACAGACCTTCATGAACAGTTGCCTTAGAAGAATTTTGAAAATCCACTGGCCAGAGAAGATCAGCAACGTCAGACTCTGGGACAGAACAAAGCAGATAACAGCAGAGAATGAAATTGGGCGAAGAAGATGGGGATGAATCGGTCACAGCCTGAGAAAGCCAGCTTCCAGTATCACTAGGCAGGCATTGTCATGGAACCCCCAGGGAAAGAGGAAAAGAGGTAGGCCGAGAAACTCCTGGCGTCGAGACCTCCAAGCAGACATTAAGAGACTGGGAACCACCTGGAGTAGAATCAAAGGAGAAGCACAGGACAGGAGTTGCTGGAGGTCTGTCGTCGACGGCCTATACCCGGGTAGGGGTGACAGGCGTAATTAAGTAAGAGTCGTTCTCATATTACTTGATATCGAAACAATGTGTGCTGAACTGGGTTGTAATCAGTGTGTCTAAATGAACCATATCTAGACCTTTGTGTAGCGATTCGTAACCATCTGTCACAGAAGTGTATCGTTGAACAGTTACGGCGGTAGTGGGCCTTTAAGAAAACGCGACATGACACGACACGACACGACACGGCATGGCACGGTACGACGCGACGCGACACGACACGATACAACACGACACGACACGACACGATACAACACAACACGACACGACACACAACAACATAGCATAAAAACAGAACACACTAAAACGACAACAGCAGAACACAATAGAACAGAACAGAACACAGCAGAATACAACACAACAACAGCACAACAACAAGAACATGACAACAACACAACACGTCAGCTACAGGCCAACAACACAACTCAAACACTAAGAAAACTGAGTGGGAGGGGGAGGGGGGCGGGGCGAACCCCTAACCTCCCACGCCCTCCCATCCCAGAAACGCGCCAGAAGTGTGTGTATGTGCGTGCGTGCGTGCGCGCGCGTGCGTACGTGCGTGCATGCATGCGTGTGTCTTAATGTTTGTGCACGGACATAACTGAAAAATGGTATCTGTACCGAATCATTTATTTTTGAGAAATAAAGTTTCATCCATTTCATTTTATTTCATTTTATTTCATCTTCAATTTTGTTGTCAGCTGACGCGCCGGTCGGTGTGACTGTTAACGTGCATATCCAGTACCCCATCAAGACGCAGGGTGTCCTCTGCTACCAGTACCTTGGGCTGCTGCCCGCTGGGGTTAATGAAACTCTTCCGTGCTTCCGCTCGATAACGGGGCGCTATGTGCACATATTACAACCCAGACAGAAACTTGCAGTGTGTGAAATTGCCGTGCTGGCCACCTCTTCTTGTAAGTATAGATCAAAGCACACAGTCGGCCTCCCCTGCAGTCCCATCTGTTAAAATGCCTTAGCCTTAGTCTGACCCAGACATCCGCTTTTTCTTCAAATCCCCTAAACAACACTACCGCCCACTTGCTGCACATTTGCCATGCACAGAAAAAGGACATCACCAGTCGCATTTCTTGGCTTTCAACATGTTTATGTAACAACCCTACATTCAAGCGCAGCCAAAACTGGTACACACCTCAAATCACGATTCGCGTGGCAACTTAACCTGGCCAAAAAAGAGTCCGCTGGTTAAGCCAAGTCTGGTATGAATCAAAGCACCAAACATGTCTCCTCTCATCTATCAAGAGATTTTAAGCAAATTGTAGCATACTGCCTCTGTACAAAATGCCAAAGAAGGCAGAAGATTTATATTTAAAAAAAAAAAAACACCGGACCTTGCACTGCCTCACCTACTCATTTGAATATGTAACGTGACCTATAGTCAGCGGGGATTGAGCCGCTTCTCAACTGTCGCTTCACAAGCAAGTGGCCACCATGCCCCGTGTTTTGGCCACGTGCACTCACCAGTCGGTCACAAGGCATTAAGTCCATTTTTGTGCGAAGCAATATGATTTTCATTGCATTGCAATAAATGCCTTACTTTTCCCAGAAATGAACGGACCGCGTTTGCTTTCCGTTTAAGCGGCAGTGTGTCCTTTCAGGAAAATTCTCATCGTATTACAAGAAGTCCGGTCTTTTTTGCTTCAAAGAAATTTGACTTTAATAGTTCAAGGGTGGTGTGCCAAGCTATTCTGGCACAACCCTTGAACTAAAACGGTTGAGGTTGAAATTTTGAAAATGTGCTTATTGTCTTATGAAGGCTGTATTACAGGCTAGGAGTTAGATCCACCGTTTTAGTTCAACGGGTGGTGCCAGAACAGCTTGGCGCCTGTGTGGTGTGGTGTAGTGGTGTGTGTGTGTGTGTGTGTGTGTGTGTGTGTGTGTGTGTGTGTGTGTGTGTGTGTGTGTGTTGTGTGTGTGTGTGTGTGTGTGTTGTGTGTGTTGTGTGTGTTGTGTTGTGTTGTTGTGGTGGTGGTGATGGTGGGGTGTGTGTGTGTGTGTGTGTGTGTGTGTGTGTGTGTTCGCGCATGTGCACATACTCACCAGTGTTAGTGTTTTTGTGGCTGTATGTTTTTTTAAAATTATTTTGTTGATATATATTTGTTTGTGTATTTATGTCTGCATTGTTTTTGTGGGTTTTTTTTTAAGAACAAACAAATATTGTCAAGCGCCTAGAAGGAGGTTAGGCGCTATATAAATACCCATTATTATTATTATTGTTGTTGTTGTTGTTGTTGTCTATGAAGGCTCTATTACAGATTAGGAGATAGATACACCGTTATTTGTTCAAGGGTGGTGCCAGAACAGCTTAGCGCCTCAGGCGCCAAGCTGTTGTGGAACCACAGGCCCTTGAAATATCAAAGTAATGTTTATTTCAAGCAGTTGTGTATCAGGATGAAAAGGGTTGTGTCACATTGAAAATCTTGCTTGTCACAAAAATGGCATGGGGTCTTTGCCTGTGGCTGTCACGGGACAGCTGCGCACTCACTATTCATTCAGTCGCGCATACACACCACGGCACGCACTGTTATATGTCGTCTGTGTACTGATCAGTCACTCACTTACACACATAAGCACACAGTCATCAGCTCAGGCGTATATCCATGTGTACACGCACTCATTAGTCATTAGCACACGCTCACTAATCAGATTTGTCACTAGCTCACCAGCACACAGTCATCAGACCAGTCGTCCACTCACCTGTACACACACTCATCATTCACTTAACACACAAGAACTCATCAGATCTGCCATTCACTCATCTGTACACGCACCCCGTAGCCACGTGCACACAGATCCGTCACTTGATTCGCTCACCAGCACACGCTCAGCAGATCAATAATCCACTTACTCACCCACTCACCAGATCAGTCACTAACTCACCAGCACAAACATTCAGATTAGGCATACTTACTTGCCTGCGCACATGCTCATCAGTCACTTACACGCACGCCCTCATCAGATGAGTCACTAACTCACCAGATCAGTCATTCACTTCAAGTCAGTCATTCACTCACCTGTCACGCACGCATCAGTCACGTACACACACTCACTCATCAGATGAGTCACTAACTCACCAGATCAGTCATTCAATTACGTGTACATGCACTCTTCAAGTCATTTATTCAATCACCTGTTACGCACGCACCAGTCACGTACACACACGCACTCATCAGTGTTACGTGGTAGCCGTAGTATGATACAATCACACCAGACGCACGCACGTAGGGTTCTTGTAAAGAAGCTTCACTCAGCTGCGATTCGTCACACGTGGCATAAGGTTGTAGACCACAGTGGAGTAACAGTTCCAACAATATTTTATTGCAGCGATGCGATCTCCGCGCAATGCATCCACAAATGCACCAACACTGATACACTGTCTCCACTACAATGCATCAACACTTTTGACACAATGTACACACATACTTCCTAACATGGTCTTTTATACTATTACAGATTTCCAGAACAATCCAGTAAATTCGCCTAACACAACCAATCAGAAAAGAAAACGTAACCAAATCTCATTAATATTCATTAAAAAGAACTCTCTAGAAATTATCATAAACATCCTCACTCCCCAGATGATGGCTAGGCACTCCTTCTCGATGGCAGAGAAGTTTTGCTCGGCTCGGGTAAACGTTTTCTGGCGTAGCTCACTGGGTGGAGTTTCCCGACATCCTCCAGCATTAGGATCGGGGAGGTGTAGGACGGGCTTCTCGAACAAGATGTCGCCTGGAATGTTCGCTCTTGGGCCTCCTCCCATTTCACATTGTTGGGTTGTCCTATCTTCAGCCAGTCAGTCAGGGGTGCTGTGACAGCTGTGAAGTTCGGGACGTAGGCCTACTCTGGGTAGTAGTTCGCCAGGCCCATGAATGCGCGAAATTGCGTCTTAGTAGTAGGTCGTGGGGCATCCCTGGTCTTTCTCACGTTGTCGTCATGTAGCCCTTTCACGCCTTCACGTAACCGGTGCCCGATGAAGTCTACGTTGTCGGCCCCAAGAACTTGATACACTTGCTTGGGGCCAGGTGGTGAAATTCGCATCTGACAGACGCTGGAACAGCTCTTGGAGGACCTTTAGGTGATCTCCCCAGGTCTTGGTATGGATCAAGAGGTCGTCCCAGTAAAAGACCACATTCTGCATATCTTCTAGGATCTTTTTTAGTCCGCTCTTCAAAGTAGCACCAATGTTCACCATTCCAAAAAGGCATCTTCAGGAACTCCCAATGACCGTCGGGTGTGGCGAACGCTGTCTTGTATATATTTTTCTCTGCAACCTTGATTTGGCAGTACCCTTGGTTTAGGTCAATTTGGGAGAAGAATCGGTCTCTACTGACCTTCTGGAACAGTTCTTCCGCTGTGGGCATTGGCTCTTAGTCGAAGATTGTCATTTTATTGAGTTTACGGTAGTCCACACCCCCCCGGTTGGATCCATCTGGTTTCTTCACGATGACTACTGGGGCCGCATATGGCGACTTGGACTCCCTGATGACTCCCAGGTCCAACACCTCATTGATGTCTTTCTTCAGTTCTTCCCTCGTGTTGTAAGGTAGACGATAATAATATGTCTTACTGCAAACTGGTTCGTTTGACGTCAGATTAACTTCATGATGGATGGTGTCTGTTGTTCCCAGGTCAGGTGTAAACCGATGCTTGAACTCCGTAGTTAGGACTCTCATCTCTTGTTGATGTGCCTGGGTCAAGTTTTGACCCAACTCGATGTCTTCTACATCCTCATGGTGGCGAAGTTCATTAAGGTCGAACAGGTTCTCGTCGACTAGTCTCTCGTCAGCAGCCAGACGCACCGATACCGCTTGTTGTGGTTTGTCCTGACGACTACTCTCGATGTACTTCTTTAGCAGATTCGCGTGGTAAGTCTTCATCTTGTTGTTGACCTTGACTCTGTAGTCGTTGATGCCAACCACTGTGTCAACCACGTTGTCGTTGGGGAGAAGAACCAACACCTGATCACCTGGCTGGAACCGTCGAGGTTTGGCTTTACGATCATAGTAATGCTTCCCCTTGTTCTGCGCCTTCTTCAGTTCTTCTCGAGCCATCCTGAGGGTATCCTCAAGCTTCTCACTCAGGTCGAAGACATCCTGTTAGCTGATCTTCACCTCAGGCGCACCGATGTCCTTGGTCCACAGCTCTTTCAGGATGTGCTTGGGTCTCTTTACAGTCCTGCCGTACAGTAATTCAAAGGGGGAGAACCCTGTCGAATCTTAAGGAACTTCACGGTTTGCGAAGAGCAAGGCATTGATGCACCTATGCCACAACCTTGGCTGCTAAGCACACAGTTTCTCCAGCATAGCTTTCAATGTTCCGTTAAACTTTTCCACCAAACCGTTACACATGGGGTGGTACGGGGTCGTAGTGAGGTGTCGAATGTTCAACAGTCGATTGACTTCCTCTATGCAGTCGGAGGCGAACTGGGTCCCGCAATCACTCAGGGTCTCCTCAAGAATCCCCAGACGGCTGAACATGTCCACAAGCGCCTCTGCCACTGTTGGAGTGTTGATCTTCTTTAGTGATATGGCCACAGGGCATCTCGTAGCGTAATCCAACAGTGTCAGAATGTAGCGATAACCATCTTCACTTGGGGGAGATATTGGCCCCACCAGCTCCACAGCTACTCGCTTGAAAGGCATGTCGATTAGTGGCATCTTCTCGAGGGGAACCTTGGGCACCTTTCCTTTGGAGATTGCCTTCTGGCATATGTCGCACGATCTGCAGAATCGGGTGACGTCGCCCCCCATATCAGGCCAGTAGAAGACTGCACGGATCCGGTCGAGTGTCTTGCTGATTCCCAGGTGTCCTCCTAAGATAGAATCACGGGCCCTTTCATCGCCTGCATTCTCAGGGGTCCAGGAACCACCACTTGACGGACAGGCTTGTCTCCATGGCTGTTGAATACCTGGGGTCGGATCAGCGTTCTAAATTAAAAGCATTTTAAAGTTAAAAATCGTTTTAGTTAACAGAGGTTTTAAAACACTTTTAAAACTGATGCACGACACGTTTCTAAAAAACGTTAACAACGTTTTAGCTAAAAATTGTCTACCGCACTACGTCACCGATGTATAAATAGACTGATAAGGGGTTCCTTGAATAGTTCATTCGCAGTAAAGAAACACGATTAGCAAAGACAATTAAACCACAACTGAGTAATATTTACGCCTGTTCAGAATATATGCAGAAACAATTACACAATTTGCAACTTATTTTTATCTGATAATGAGGATGCAACTGAAAGTATGACGTGAAACAATAGCTGACGAATTGAAAGTTCGTAAGAAAAAGAACTAACACCTATATGATTGACGTCAATTAACTTTATTGCGTCACTCGTCAGTTCCATTCCGGCCAAGATGGCTGCGCCAAGTCCGGCGGAGACTATTTCCACACAGCACAATTAAAATAAAATATAAAAAAAATTCTCGGCAGAGGAAGCAGTCCTGCTGAAGGAATATGGAAATTCTTAAATACGTGCAGCACAATAACAAACAAAAAAAACAAAACAAAAAAAAACGGAAAAGCTGTGGCTCAAACCACGCCAGTCGTGGTTTCAAAAGTGACATTTGTGACCGCGAATCTTACCGACTGCGCTATTGAGGCATTGATGGTGATAGTGTGCTATTTTTAAACGGATGGGGACTTCTAGCTCTCGCTGATTTCGTCCAGGGGGGGTGGGGGGGGGGGGGTGCCAGGGGGCTGGGGGGGGGGGGGATCTGGCTGTCTGTTTGTCGCTCCGTCGCGCGGCGGCTGGTGGTGTTGCCGGGGCCGGGTGGGTGGTGGTGGAGGAGGAGGGTGGTCCGTTGCTTCAGTGCCAGGCTGGGGGGTGTTGGTGTGCCAACCACTCTGGGAGGTGGTGTAGAAGTGGTGGCGGTGGTGGTGGTGGCCGGTGGGACCGTGGCTGGTTGTAGTAGGGCCTGGGAAGTTGGGGTGGCGGTGGTGGTGGCCAGTGGATCCTAGGCTTCGGGGTTGGTCGTTGAGATGGGCGGGGTGGGTGGCGGTGTTGGGGTGGCAGCCGAAGGCGGGGTGGTGGTGTGGGGAGTAGTGCCGGGCGTGTTTTTTTCCGGAAGCGTTTGGGTGGTCGGTGGCGCTGCCGTGGGCCGGTGGTTGGGTTGTTGGCTGGCGGTGGGGGATCAGGGCCCGTGACTGTGTCGGTCAATGTCTGAGCCGTCGAGGTGCTGGCGTCTTGCGTTGGTGCTGGTTTTGATGGTAATCGACCTTATTATAATTATATACAAAGTCAGGTTGCCGGCTGACCTCCGCTGATCTCTCCGACAATATTTCACTTCCCAATGCTTTTCAGCCCTTCTCAGTAAATCTCAAACGCTGAAACCGATGTTGTTCGTCGTTATATTTCGCCCAAAAGGATGCAGCGATCTTTCTTTTCTTCGCTGATGTTGTCGAAATCAATGAAGCGGCTGATTAAAAATGGCGCCCATTTGTCAGCGTCCATTCAATATTAAAAGCGTTTTAGCGCGTTTAGAATAGCTCCGAGCACTTCTAAAGTTACAAGCGAAAATCGTCGCTAAAACAGTGTTAAACGTTCCGTGCATCGCATCTAAGCACGCTAAGCACGATTTTTTAAAACGATTTTTAATTTTAACTTTTAAAACTGTTTTACAATTTAGACGTCTGTCTAAGTGCGCTAAACACGATTTGTACTAAACGTTTGTAAATTTTAACTTTTAACAGTGTTTTAAGAGTTAGAAGGCCCCTGGTCTCGAAGGTTATCTCCTTCCCTCTTCGTGTCACGGGTTCGGTCTGACCTCGGAACTTGTTTAGCGTGAGGTCGGCTCTCTGTAGTTCCGTGTAGGCTTGTCCCGGTTCAACACGGCTGCTTCTGTGTTGTCAGCTACTTTTAGAGGGATGGTCTGGTGACTCTTCTTTGCTTGACTTCTCGTGGTAACGTCACATGTTTCAGGTCTCCACTCCGGATCTGGCACCGTCAACAATTCCGATGATAAGGTCGTAGACTGGGGTCTTCACGCATAACGCCTTCACCTCCCCTGTCAGGTACGGGGTGTTGACACTGACCTTAGCAAGGGGGATAATTCTCAGTTCCGTCGGCCAGGATGAGGGTTGTCCACTCCTGTAACTTCTGGTATTTAGCTACTAGGTCCCCTCTCATGATGACGCCGCTACAACCCGTGTCCCTCAACACTCGCATTGATGTATTACCGACGAATCCTGACACCACCGGCATGTTGGCTATTTCACTGTCAGGCCGCGCGATGTTGGAAACTGGTAAGAATGTTGCCCCGTCACCAACTGGAATGCGTCCACTCTTTTTTGAAAGACTCAATCTGCTCCGGTGTCGCCAGCCTTTCTCCGGACTCAAAGTCACTAGATGTCACATCATTGGCCAGTACAGCGGCGGCTCTGTGTTGAGACGTGGTACCACTTCTGCCTGTTGTCCCGCGGTCTTGGCTGGGCCTTCTGGTGTTGTCGCCTCGGGGAACATCCTTTGAAGGACAACGTATCGCTTTGTGTCCCTTCATTTCACAGGAAAAACGTGTCAGGCTCTCCATCGACATCAATTTCGGGTGTCTCTGACATCGTAGTTTTCCACTGTTGGTGTAGACACACGCTGCGGCTTACCGTGCCCGAACTTTATGCTGTGGGCGTCCAGGTATCTTTGAGCAAAGTCTGCTAGGGCCTTCAGGGACTGGTCCTTTTGCTCCCTGAGGTGGGCGGCCAGATCCTTAGAACATGCGCTGAGGACTTGTTCTTTGATGGTGAGGTCACACAAGACCTGGTACACCTTCTTCAAGCCATCCAGCTTTATCCATTTCTCCAGGTAGGTCCTGATTTTCTCAATGAATAGGCCGAGTGTTTCTCCTTCCTCAGGCTTGCAATTCCGGAATCGTCGTCTGTAACCTTCTTCAGTGAAGTCGTACTGTCTCAGCAGGGCGGCTCTCAACTGCGCATAATCCTCGGCTTCTTCTCTTGGCAGGCGGGTGTAGAACTCGAGCGCTCAGATTGGTGGCCCAAGTCTCGTGTTTCTAGTCGTTGCTGCTTGCGAAGCGCTCGAACCGCTCCAAGTAAGCGTCCATTTCATCTTAATTTTGTGCAAAAGGCAGCTGTTTTGGCGCACGAGCTGTTTGCTGTCTGCTGGCTATAGTCCGTTCTTAATTGGACAAATCTTTGATTGGCAAACATAGATCGGAGAAGATCGGCGATATTTTGGTTTCTTTCTTAATTGAGGTTGAACGAGCCTGAACGAACCTAAGCAAACTTGAGAAAACTAGGTCCACCATGGTTTTCTCTCTGAATAGAAGTGCTTGGTTTGGCATAAGTAGATCTGCGAAGGTGTTCAAAATTGCTGCCGCAATGCCGCTTAGCGATGTGGAAGATTTTTGTTTTTGTACTCCTTGCAGGAGGTGTCCGACAAACAACGTTGCGTCAAATCAATAAAATAGGCCTTGTTCTTCGCACGAAAGTGAAATATCGCCTTCCGCCATGGGTTGTTGGATCAGTGACTATCCGCTTCTTATCTTCTATGCAGATTAGAGGGTAAAAGTTAGGACCAATCAGAGACAAAGCATCGCCTTGGATTGCTCAACATGTCATGCGATTTTATTTCCGACAGTGAACTATGGTTTGCCGAGGTTCGCGAACTACTTCAAACTAGTTCGCCGTATCTTTGGATCGTCCAATTAAGAACCAACCTGGTTTGCCCGAGATCGCGAACTCTGAATCGTCAGAGTTGACGAACAAATGTACGGGAAGGTTTGTCCAATTAAGAACGGCCTTAATACTACTGCTTCAGCTGTCCTCTGGCCCGATGCCTCTACTCCATCTTTTTGTTTAGATGAATTTCGTGTTGTCGCTGCCTCTTCTCGCTTAATTTCGAGTTTCTTGATTTCACGCTCTTTAGCTCTTTCTTCTCTCTTCAATCTCTTTTCTTCTTTCTCTTTTTCTCTCTCCAGAGTCTAGTCTCTTTCTTTTTCTCTCTCCAGTGTCCTTCCTTTTCTCTGTCCAGTCTCTCCTTCTCTCTCTCCTTTACAAACTCTAGGAGTTCAGCTCCCTCGAGTCCACATTCCTTTCCAGTTCTCAGGAATGTCTCCATTTCCGATGTCGCCATCTCCGCGTTTCACTGCTGGCTGTTGTCTCCGGCTACCCTTTCCACTGAGCCAACTGAAGAGGTCCCATCGAAGATGCAAAATGTTACGTGGTAGTCGTAGTATGATACAATCACACCAGACGCACGCACGTAGGGTTTTTGTAAAGAAACTTCACTCGGCTGCAACTCGTCACACGTGGCATAAGGTTGTAAACCACACTGGAGTAACAGTTCCAACAATATTTTTTTGTGTTACAGCGATGCGATCTCCACACAATGCATCCACAAATGCACCAACACTGATACACTGTCTCCTCTACAATGCATCAACATTTTGGATACACTGCATCTCTCATACAATGTACACACATACTTCCTGACATGGCCTTTTATACTATTACAGATTTCGAGAACAATCCAGCAAATTCTCCCAACACAACCAACCAGAAAAGAAAAACGAAACCAAAACTCATTAATATTCATTTTAAAAAAAGAACGCTCTAGAAGTTACCACAAATTTTCACAGCCCTCTAAGCGCCCTTGATACAATGTTACGAAATGTTGCCGACAACTTCGACGTCGTATCTGAGGTCACTAGAAAGATCGCGACCCTGCTCGAACCTTCCAGTCTAATGTAGGGCAAACTGTACAACACCGTAGCGAAACTACGCGTCACAACAAAAATTGATCGCAATTCTCCGTGCAAAAGAAAACGAATCCTACAAAAAAGGTACGTAATTAACTCAAATGAATATCGGATCTTTTCTATGATTAACACACACATGCTCTGAAAGAATAACACAACTACAAACGTAACAACGCATCAGTCACGTACACACACGCACTCATCAGATGAGTCATTAACTCACCAGATCAGTCATTCATTTACGTGTACACGCACTCTTCAAGTCAGTCATTCACTCACCTGTACATGTCAGTTTTCCTGTAATCTCAATATCTAAAGGATTGAACTTTTCAACAAAACGAAAAAAAAACAAAAACAAACACACACACACGTTCCGTGCAAGCCGATGCAGACTGTGTCATCTGCCATCTTGCATCATTCAACACTCCAAAACCCAAGCTGTCCCAGGAACTCTGGAATCAAAATTGTGTCAGCAAGAGGTATAGACCCTCATGAGCCCCCGCGACTGCGGGGGCTCATGAGGATCTATACCTCTTGCAATCCAGTGGTGTTTAAATTGCCTCGGCACAACGCCGGGGCTAACAAAACCAAATCGGCAGCCACCAGTTGCAGGAAAGTCATTAACAGCCAACAAGCTGTCCGTCTACACTGCAACGATTTTTTGTTGTTGTTGTTGTTTGCATGCGACTAAAAGCTAGGACGATAAAAGGCAGGTACTGACTATTGAAAATGGCAATCACTATTTGCCGCAGATTTCCGGAGATCTCGCAACGTCGCCATCCGGAAACCGGCCCAGCAATCTTCCGTGCGCGACAACTATGGACCGAAATATGCTTTGGACGGAATATATGAACAGACCTCTGGACTCGGAGCGTCGTGCATCCTGACACAGTCTGCCGACGCCAACCCTTACATAGCGATCAACCTGGAAACCGTCTACAGTATCCGTGGGGTCAGGATCGTCAGTGGAGGTGTACCCGACAACGCGAGTACGTATATAACAGTACTGATTTAATCGACACGAGGGGCAAGCACTCGTTACACGGCGGACTCTTTAACCCTCCCCTCCCTCTCTCCTCCCCCCTCTCTCCCTCCCCCCTCCCTCCCTCCCTCCCCCCCCCCCCCCCCCCGACAAAATCTTCTGGCATTTCCTTTTATTGTTGTTTTGGGGGTTTTTTGAGAGAGAGAGAGAGAGAGAGAGAGAGAGAGAGAGAGAGAGAGAGAGAGAGAGAGAGAGAGAGAGAGAGAGAGAGAGAGCGAGAGAAATGAAATGAAATGAAATGAAATGAAACTTTATTGAAATGAAACTTTATTTCTGAACGGAAGAAGCAGTTAGCACATGTGCCATTTTTCACGCTTGCCGAGAGAGAGAGAGAGAGAGAGAGAGAGAGAGAGAGAGAGAGAGAGAGAGAGAGAGAGAGAGAGAGAGAGAGAGAGAGAGAGAGAGAGAGAGAGAGAGAGAGAGAGAGAATCAATGAATCTTTATTTTAATATTAAATAATAATGAATGGTTCTTGTATAGCGCAAAATCTTTGTGTGGCAAAAACTCATTGCGCTAACACACGCATTCAAGCATGACATAGACGATATGAAACATTACAAATAAATACAACAGGACCACGGATCTACGGCTGAGGAAAAGCAAGCTGGAAGAAGTGAGTTTTCAACTGAGCCTTAAACTGAGGGAGGGAGGTTTCGCATACTGGCAGGCAGCGAGTTCCAAACTGAAGGTGCAATGAAGCTGAATGAGCGTTCATCAACAGTTTTCAAGTTACGTTTCGGAGCCTTCAAAAGTTTCTCATTGGAGGACCGCAGAGAACGTGAAGGCTGGTATGTCAGTGCAGAGTGAAGCAGAAAGGTTAGTCGTGAGAGACCCTTCGAAGTGACGGTATGCCAGAGTTGCCATCTTGTACTGGCAACGAAACTTCACCGGCAGCCAGTGGAGTTCTTTAAGCATGGGTGTCACGTGGTCGCGTTTACGTTTCTTTAGAACAAGCCGTGCAGCGCTGTTCTGATCCCTTTGCAACCGACATACCTGTTCCATGGGCAGACCTGAATAGAGGGAATTACAATAGTCGAGGCGGGAAGTTACCAGAACAGCGACTAGTCTAGTCGAAGCGCATTCAGTGAGATACGACCGGATAGATGCAGTGCGCCTCAGATCCAGAATGAGCTCCATTTTACAACGGTAAAGATATTAACAATGCCAGAGGCAATGCTTTTTTTCAGACTCTGCCCTTGCTACATCTACAAACAAAAACAGCAATTACATTTAATTAATTGTATATGACCAACGCCTATGGGTGTGTTGGGGAAGGGGGAGCAATGGTAAGAAAAGAGAAATGAACAACTGTGACAACACAACAGCAACAACAACAAAACGCTGCGCACATATTCGCATGCGCACACACCGATTCACACACACACAACGATCACGCACATACGCACACACACGTTGTACATATATACATACATTGCAGTAGATAAATATTTAAAAAGACTTTTCTTGAAACATGATACCGTTGGAGTGGTCTTCATGTGGGATGGAAGCAAATTCCACAAAGTCGCCCCCGAAAATGCTAGACTGGTTTTAAATAAGTATTCTGGTTTTGGGTGCTACATACCGGCTTTTCGTATCGCCAAAGTGGGACCGAGACCGGACTACCAGCTGGGTTAGATATTCTGGAGTGTTGTTATTCCGAATCTTGAACAGCAGAACACCTTTGTTAAATGCAAACTGATTTTTGAGAGAAAGAAGTCCCTCTCTGTGAATCTTATCCGTTGTCAAAGTACGATCGCCCCGGGTAAATTAATTTCGCTGCTCGTCTGTGTTCAGTCTTTTTAAATGTAGATCTCTGCAGCCATCCCATACCGTCGAAGCATAATTAATGTGGGACTGAATATGTGCATAATAAAATAATTTTCTGGTTTCAAAGTGTGTGAAGTGCTTCAGTTTGGACAGCATGAAAATGTTTCTTGAAACAGTTTTACACACTTTATGTGTGTGTGCCTGCCACTTGAGCTGATCATCTATGATAACTCCAAGGAGGCGGTGTTCAGACTCTTGCTCAATAGAATTGCATTTGAAGTCCAAATCAAGTGAAAGGGGGCTTAGTTGGTGTTTTTGTTGTGTCGCAATCACCATTGACTTAGTTGTTGCTGGTTGGATACTCATTGACTTACGTTCATATCAGGCGGACACCTCATCAAGGCTTTGTTGTAGGTTTTCAGCAACCACATTAATGTTTTTATTTGCCGTGTGGGTTGAAGTATTGTCAGCAAACAAGTCACATTCGACTTGTCACGACCCCGCTTCCGGGGCGCGAACTATGAGCTCTACAACTCGAGACACACCCGACCCACACTAACACAAACCTAACACAAACACCAGAGGAACAATGACGACGACATTTATTACATAAAACCCTAACAATAAACAACTATTCTCACGCAATCCTAACCACGCATTCACACAGCACATTCACACACGTCCAAACTCTCCACCCCGAATACCCGTTACCCAATACAAAAATAACAAAATATATAATAAACTAAATGTCCCTAAAATACAAACTAACAATAGATAAGTAATACAATAAGAAAACAGATTTAACTAAACTAATATATGATAACGACTATCCTAAATAATACAAACGAAAACTCAAACTGAAAAGTTTAAATCAACAGCCACTGGACCCCGCCGGAAGCATGAGCGTCAAGCGCTAACGCCAACAGACCTACGCCTTTGCTTCCGCGAAGAGTCCCTTACAACCCGTGGCTCCTTACGTAACGGTACATCAAACAGCACAATATCAACTATATGATGAACCAAATATGCGTACTAAAACACAAGTGAAGATCGAGAAAAAATGAATACAATCCGTACTCTACTAAATCTCCCCAGCGGGATCACGAACGACAAGTTCGAATCAAACTAAAGCTTTCGCACACTAGATACTCACAACACAAGGCGCCTTTAACTAGCAACGTTTCAGAACAAACAAGGCTCCTTTAACTAGCAACGTTTCAGAATGAACAAGGCTCCTTTAACTAGCACGTTTCAGAATAACAATATCCCGTATACAAATGGAGCAAACGTCCTTAACCTAACACGACTGAAAGTTAAATTAAAATCAGTATAGTTTACGTCACTGGACCTTCTCGCCGGAAGCACAACCGTTAAGCGCATCTCAGCTCGACGCTCTTGCTTCCGCGATAAGGTCTTCCGTAACACAGGCTGCTTTTAAATAATATAATCCCTCAAAATGTCACTGTGACAAAGCTCCTCTCGCAATACAGTCACTACGAGGAGACGAAATAAATATCACAATGTCCTTTACAAGATTATACGCAAACAAAACTTTGCTTAAACAGGTTAGAAAATAATAAACGGGACGACCCGACCTGACTAAACACGAGGCGCGCCGCGACACTCACAAAGGCACTCGGCGTCGTAGCCCCACAAGGCGGCGTGACAGTCAGCCTCCACTCTCAGTACAGCATTAGATTAGGAACCAGATTTGGAATTGGATGCACTAAAACACAGGTGCAAAAATACACATAAATACCTAACAAAATAATCACATCACCATTCCCGCAACTTCAATTGCCGCCTTTTATATTCCCTCCACCTCCTTCCCACAACAATAAATTCAACCTCAACAAAATACATATTATTTACAATCGCATCACGCTTCCCGCAACAATGAATTCAACCTCAGCAGAATACATATTTACACGTCACCCCGTGACTAACTTCCGATATTTACACTCCCACGCTAAATAATGAAATGGCCCTAGTAGCCTGCTCGGCGTTAAATCCCAATAACCAATCCGCCGCTAACTACTCTAGAACCCACAACATACGACAGATGGCATTCACTTTTACATCGAATCGAATCGAATCGAATCAACTTTATTGTTCCAAATACATGTTGACACGTACAGGAAAATTTGTTTCGCCACCTCAGGTGCAACTCGCAATCACCCACACTCACACAACAGTTCACACACAACACTGAAATGGACAGTGGCTCGGGACGGGTGAAGCCCGTCGCCAAGGCGTCTCATGGCCGGCGCCAACGGCCCCAACCCGACCTGAACCTCCCTAACACAAAGCAAACTAAGGACAGCCCTATCATAGTATCTCTTAAACACATAATATAATGTTTTTAAACTTTCTGCTTGGCTGAGACTAGTTACACAAATGAGAAATACGCATCAACAAAACAAAAAGACGAATTATACTTTCACAGTTGCTACCTGGGGGCCCGTCGCTATAAGAACAGCACCGGCTATTAGACATTCGCTCCGGCATAAACAGTCACCACCTTAATCGTGTTATAACTTAACTAATATATAATTTCACACCTACTTATTTTTCAGCAATAAATAGTAATGACTACAATATTAACGTAAAAGCTGTCCAAAATTGTTTCTAAAGCACAGTACACACATCCACACGCTGTTAAGTCAGTGTTGTAAGAAATACAGTCACTGTGTTGGGGAGGTGTCCGTCATCACGTCACTCTGTGGAATGTGGGGCCCGAAGCCTGCCGGCACTCCATCGCTGCGCACACTCACGCTACTCCTCAGGCAGTGATGTTGCGCGTGGCGTGGGAAGAGCCACTCCTGAGATGCTTGAAATGGGAGAAAAGCACGTTGGTTCTTTGCCCATAATGCGCGCTGTTCTTCTGAGATCGGAATTCCCGGCCAATGGCACTAACAAAAATCAGCCAGCGTGTATAAACTAGCATTGCACTGACGGCGGAGGGAAACTACTGAGAATCCAATTAACAGCCACAGCACAACAATTCCCAAAAGTCATCAAAAAGAAGCACCAGTCATGATGTAGTATTGCAGGGCCCGAAATTATATATCAAACAAAGACACAATGACTACTAGTCTGCGGGTGGCGACCATTTCTACCGGAGCGGGCGGCCTGTAGGTGTTGCATGGCCGCCATCTTGTCTCTCTTTCTATTCTCATTCTATTCTCTTCTACACCTGCCCCCCCCCCCCCCCCCATGCACATTAACCAACATACTGATACAGAACAAGCAAACACAAACAAACCCCCCGAGCAAATGGCCACTAGAGAATTGTTACGTGTACTTACTGTCATCCGTGAAGACGCCCCGGCTAGGACGAAGACAAACAAGGACAAGACAAGCCAGGGGTAAAGTCGTCGCAGCTCTTCTTCTTCTCGTCTTAGGACATCGACTCTTGGGCTCGACCAGGGCCGTCTCGTAGCGACGCCACAGGTGGGACGACACAGCTACTTGAGGCGGCGGTTAATGGAAAACCACGCCAGCACAACCCCCCTCAGAGACTACGTTGAAAAGACGACTGTTTCGTTCGCTGGTGGAAATGCGACTCTACTCGTTCGCTGTTGGAAATGCGACTGACGATCAGTTTGGATAACTTTAAGTTGGCAAACAACGCTCGCTACATCACGTGATGGAATTTCACGTGAAACAGGTACCACCCGATGGCGTTCAGACTGGGCGGGCCACGTGCTTTACGCCGACCTCCGAATTCTCACACGGCAGCCAATACTCGTGTACAGGCCAAATACTAGACACCTATGCTATCGGCGCTACCCGGCGACTAACTAAACCCTGTTACCCCTCTAAACTTACTCCCCCACAAAAATAGGCGAAAAAAACCCGTGACACGACTGATTCGGATGCATGGTGAAGAGGTAGATCGTTGATGTATAAACAAAATAGCAGAGGCCCTAACACCGACCCTTCAGGTACTCCAACCTTCAGTTCAGAGTGTGATCCATTAAATACAACCTTTTGCCTTCTTTCCTTTAGGTATGCACTAAAGAAGGAAACTGCTGAGACGTTTGTTTATTTTTAAATAATGACTAAGTTTGCTTATCAGAGTGCCATGGTTAACGAGGACAAATGCCTTCTTAAAGTCAGAGTATATAACACCCGTCAATTGAGAATTGTTTACGTTAGATAACCACTTATCTGCAAGTCTGGTTAGCGCTGTATGACAGGAATACTTCGGACGAAACCCAGACTGGAAGGGATGAAGCATATTATTTGTCTCTAAATACTGAGACAAATGTTTGTGTACATGTCGCTCCAGAGGTTTGCTAACACGGACAGTGACGAAATTATTCAGATCTGCCCTGTCCTTGGATTTCGGTAGTGGAATAACTTTTGCAAGTTTAAGGTGTGTAGGAAATACACACTGGTGGAGACACAGATTGTAAATGTATGTCAGCGATTCAACAATGTAAGGTAGAGATAGTTTCAGAACTTTAGGATTTATGTCATAAGAACAGCGAACGTATTCTTCACTGTGATGTCAGGGTGGGGTGTGTGCAGAACATTACAGCTAGGAGACAGGGAATGGACGGATGGTGATGATTTGTTTGAGGGGCGCGCACTATGAGCCACCGGAGTAGCGGCAGGAGCCGGATTGGCATGTAGTTCTCTGGATTGATGACATTAGAGGTGAGGGTAATGATGCAATCAGAGCGCTTCATGGCCTGATCAGGCGTGTTGACAGTCGGGCCGCCGGAGGGCGGGGTCACTGGTGGGTTGGTTGGTTAGTTCGGGTTTAACGTCCACAGCACCGAGGTGATCATGGACGGCCCTGACGGGCGGGTTATGGGGGACAGGGAAATCTATTGCCTATGGAGTATGACCTGAACACTGATCAACTCAGGCGCACTCCAACTGTGCCACTTTGATTTACCAGGACCTTTCAACGGACATGATATTGAACAAATCCGTTTTATCTCCTGGATTGTGAGTCCAGCTACCGGGGCCGGGACGGGATTCGAACCCACGACCCGGCGATTCCCTTCGCTCTCCTGCTCCGACGTTTAACCGCCTGAGCTATTTCGGACTCATTGGTCACTGGTGGGCTATGATGAGAGTGAAGTTACTTATAGTCCGTGGCGCAGTGGTTAAGGCGCCTGCCACCAATGCTAAAGGTGCGAGGTTCGATTCTGGGTTCCGGCGTCGGACTTTTCTCCTCTAGTAAGTGTCACCGTTAATTCGGGCGGACCGTCGGGGGTTCTTTCTCCGGGTACTCCGGTTCTTCCTCCCCCTCCACTTTGGTATCAGTTTCAGCCAACTTAATAAAATTTCAAATACTAAACGATTTCCAAATACCGTCACTTCAGTAGCTCGCTTGAGCACCACGTGAATGTTCTGTGTTTACGTACAGTGTGTGAGTGAATGCGCGTGATTCGCGTGAGCGTGCTTGTTGGGTTCAGTTCGCGGCTACATTCTGCGCATTGAGTTATATTATAAATATTAGAAATGCGCCATATAAATACCATGTAATAATAAATAATAATAAAATAGTCGAGTCCCGAGCCGCCAGTGAAAAGAATCCAAACTAGCTCAGAGGAGGTTAAGCGTCGGAGCAAGAGAGCGAACGGAATCGCCGGGTCGTGAGTTCAAATCCCCGTCCCGGCCCCGGTAGCTGGACTCACAATCCAGGGAAAAAAGACGGACTTGTTCAATAGCATGTCCGCTGAAAGGTCCTGGTAAATCAAAGTGGCACAGTTGCAGTGCGTTAGTCATACTCCATAAGCAATATATTTCCCTGTCCCCCATAACCCGCCCGACAGGGCCGTCCATTATCTCTTCGGTGCCTTGGACGTTAAACCCCAAACTAACCAACCGCCAGTGAAAAGTCGTTCACGGGAGCCGGTTGCGCGGGTTCAGCTCGCGTGCAGGTGGGCGTTGCGGTGAGTTGCGTTCGTCGCTTCGTCCTTGGGGTACTCAGTCGTAGCAGGATTAGCGAGGGCGGGTGAAGGATCGGCTGGAGAGGGCTGTGAGAGCATCTTGGTAACACTGTCCCTCAGGGCTTCAAACTCCTCCTCAACTCAAGTTTGGCAGCAGTTACCTTAGGCTAGACCGGTCCCTTTTTTGTCTATAAAAATCCACTAGCCAGAGAAGATCAGCAACGTCAGACTTTGGGAGAGAACAGAGCAGATAACAGCAGAGAATGAAATTGGGCGAAGAAGATGGGGATGGATTGGTCACAGTCCGAGAAAGCCAGCTTCCAGTATCACTAGGCAGGCACTGTCATGGAAGCCCCAGGGAAAGAGGAAAAGAGGCAGGCCGAGAAACACCTGGCTTCGAGACCTCCAAGCAGACATCAAGAGACTGGGAACCACCTGGAGTAAAATCGAAGGAGAAGCACAGGACAGGAGTCGCTGGAGGTCTCTCGTCGACAGCCTATACCCTGGCAGGGGTGACTACAGGCGTAAGTAAGTAAGACCGGTCCCGGTGGTGTAATACAGTGTTATTGTGATCAGTTTCCGGTCCCCATTCAACAGCTGCATAATTATTTCCTACAGTTCTTGGGGATAGGGCGAATCGACCGGACTGTCAGGTTCTCGCGGTGTGGATATCTGTCTCTCCATAGGAGGGTCACACCAGGGGGCAGAGGTACATCCACGTAGAAAGAATGTAGAGCTTTTCTCCACATTGGTAATTTCCAACCCTCAGTCTCAAAGGTCACTTGGATCGTGTCATTTGTTCTAATTATTCTTTGCAGTGAAAGTCTAGAGTTGGCCGCTGTGGTGCGTGTTATCATCGGGCGCATAGTGGAAGGAGGGTGGGGGTGCCATAATCGGCCTACGCTTGGGGTTACATGTTTGTTGCTCAGCATGGCATTAGTCACCCTTACACAGTACAGGACACTCGAACATCTGGACAGTCTTACAAATCCACTCAAGCGTGATGAGGTGCGGCGACGAGGTGCCTCTATCAGCGTCAGTGATAGTATGCAGCGCCTCGCTAGCTGAGACAGAGTCTGCGCCGATACTTTACGTAACTGGCGGCACTGGCGTCACAAAGACGAATCACACATCATGGCTGGACCATGCGAAGTCAATAGAAAAACTTAACGAAAAATGAAACTGTTGATAACTTACGAAATATGTAGTTCACAGTCATGAAACTACACCATAGCAGAAAATTCACTAAGCACAAACACTCTGCCAAGATGCAATGCGCACGTGATTATAGTTTCGTTAAAAAAAATTTGACCTCAGCTGGGGAAAAGAGAGAGAGAGAGAGAGAGAGAGAGAGAGAGAGAGAGAGAGAGAGAGAGAGAGAGAGAGAGAGAGAGAGAGATGATGATGATGATGATGATGATGATGATGATGAAACGTTTTATTGACAGGATAAAGTTTTAGGTGAAACGCCTCTCTTGGAAACTGTCCTGTTAGAACTAAGAAACATTAACAGCAAAGAGTAAGAAAAACACAATAAATTGAAACATGAAGAAATAAACTATATAAAAAAAAAATACAAAAGCAATGCAAATAATGCGCACACATATGAATAACAGTGAATATTATATATATATATATATATATATATATATATATATATATATATATATATATATATATATATATATATATATATATATATATATATATATATATATATATATATTTGTTTTCCTCCCTACGTCACACGACCAGTCACTAGAGCGCAAACCGTACCATGTGACCGTGATATAAAAACCCCTGTAGCGAAAAATGGCGGACGTTTTGTAGCCCTCTCGATGACGCATCTTGGATGCCAGTTTTGTTCTATAAAAGATCGCCAAACGTTCTAAAGTACAAAGTTACTTAGTGTTGTTCGAAACAACAAGCACACTCAGTACTGGAGACGGCAACGTCATGACATATTTTAAATTACGTCATAAGTCTATTATGTATAAATGTAAATGTATATTTTTTTTGACGTCAGTCATGTCTGGCGTGATCCAGGTCGCAAGATGTCTTCTTGATTCCTTTTACGAAAATAGTGGAGGAATGAAAACAAATACGTTATTGGTCGGAGGGGTTCGCTGCACGGACCCTTGTAGGCCTTCGGGAGGTCAAAGGATTGATTGATTGTACATTGCTTAACGTCCCGACAGCAACAAGGCTTTCTCAGGACGTGCCTGCACTGCTTGTGAAAAAAAAACCAAAAAAAAAAAAAACAGAACATTGAATGTATGTCGCCAGCCGGTCAAATACGTTAAATAAACCTACAACATGGGGCTGAAATAAAGCTAAGACCATTTAGCAACACACATCCAATATCAAGAGCTACAGGCAGTGCAGACAGTAGGGAGAGTTTTAAAAAGGCAAATACAGGTGAATGGACAAAGGGTAGACAGAAACACATGCCCCAGAATAGAGAGAAAAACCCACCCTGTGGGGCTGACCAGGGTGACCCTGGGAACTAAAAAATACCTAACCCCACCCAAGTCCCCCAGGGCAGACCCGAGTGGGGGTGGGAGGTCAAAGGAATCATTGTACCCCGAAGGCCGAAGGCCTGAGGGGTACAATGATTTCTTTGACCTCCCTCAGGCCTACAAAGGTCCTAGGGGCTGGAACAGTGGATATGTGATACCCCCCCCCTTCGGGGGGGGGGGGGGGGGCTTCCATATGCATTGCTTTCAGTCTCTTACTTAGCGCCCCCTCTTTCCTATTTTTTTTTTTATTTTTATTTTTTTTGTGTGCTTGGACCAAAGTAGATCTATGATCATTGGTCTATCATGCACACTTCTCTCCCTTGACAATGCTTTTTCGTACTCACTTGGTAGTTTTTTCTAAATTACAAGCACTGGCAGTCAACCCTTTCGATCTAGTTTTTTACTACAATTTCGACTGCAACCCCTTCCCCCTTTTTAGTAGGTTCTCTCTTAGGGTGCATGGAAATTGAGCTCTAGGTGGAGGCATGGAATGTATGCCCCTGCAGAAACCACAGTAAAATGTGGTCTTCTTTGCAGGTAAGCAGAAATTCCTTCTCTTCAGTATTGTCGATGGTGTGCTGAAGAGGTCGCCAAGACCGAAACAGCTGTCCACACCGGCTCAATATCTGGATCCCCACTTGGGGGACCTAGATTTAAATTTCCATGCACCTAGGGGCTGGAACAGTGGATACGTGATACGCCCCTTCGGGGGGAGGCTTCCATATGCATTGCTTTCAGTCTCTTACTTAGCGCCCCCTCTTTCCTATTTTTTTTTTTTTT
>BTPG01000002.1:74013063-74017522 GCA_036245525.1 Semisulcospira habei | reverse complement strand
ATCTCTTCTTTGGTGCCCCTCTGTCACGGTGTCCAGTAGCAAGCTCGCCGAACAGGGTGATCTTTGGTAGGCGATGATCCTCCATCCTGGAGACATGCCCCGCCCAGCGGAGCTGTGTCCGCAGCAGCAAAGCCTCGATGCTCACAGTTTCAGCCTGTTCAAGGACCTCGACGTTGGTGACATAGTCACTCCAGTGAATGCCCAGGATGGTACGCAGGCAGCGCTGGTGGAAGCGTTCGAGGAGTCGTAGTTGGCTGCGGTAGAGGGCCCAGGACTCGGAACCATACAGCAGGGTGGTGAGGACCACAGCTCTGTACACGCTGATCTTGGTGCCTGTTTTCAGCTGTTGATTGTGCCACACCCGCTTGAAAAGTCGCCCGAAAGCGCTGTTCGCTTTTGCCAGCCTGCTGTCAAGCTCCTTGTCCAGCTTGGCGTCCGACGTGATAATGCAGCCAAGGTAAGTAAACTGGTGCACTGACTTTAGTTCAGACTCGCCAATGGTGATGTGAGGAGGGCGATACACTGTCTTGGGTGCCGGCTGATGGAGGACCTCTGTCTTTTTCAGACTGACCTCGAGTCCAAAGAGCTGGGCAGCATCTGCGAAGCAAGACGTGATGCGCTGCAGGGCTCTCTCTGTGTGTGCAACGAGGGCAGCATCATCAGCAAAAAGCAGCTCACGAATCAGTTGGTCTAGGGTTTTCGTGTGGGCCTGCAGTCGTCTGAGGTTGAACAGGCTGCCATCGAGACGATACCTGATGTACACTGCATCGTCATCATCGAGGTCCACTGTGGCCTGCTTCAACATCATGCTAAAAAAGATGGTGAAGAGGGTCGGTGCCAGCACGCAGCCCTGCTTTACGCCGTTGAGAATAGGGAATGGTTCCGAGAGGTCATTGTTGAGTCTGACCTGGCCTTGCTGGTCCTCGTGTAGCTGGACAATCATGTTGAGGAACTTTGGGGGACAGCCAAGTCGCTCCAGGATCTGCCACATGCCTTGCCTGCTCACAGTGTCGAACGCTTTTGTTAGGTCGACAAATGTTACGTACAGACCTTTGTTCTGCTCGCGGCACTTCTCCTGTAGCTGTCTCAGCACAAAGACCATATCGGTGGTGCTCCTGTTTGCTCTGAAGCCACACTGGCCCTCTGGGAGTTGGTCTTCAGCGATGGCAGGTACCAGCCGATTCAGGAGCAGCCTTGCAAGGATTTTCCCAGCAATGGACAGCAGGGTAATTCCCCGATAGTTGGAACAGTCAGACTTCTCGCCTTTGTTCTTGTACAGGGTGATAACGACTGCATCACGGAGATCTTTTGGTAGTGTTCCTTCCTCCCAGCAGCAGAGAAAGAGGTCATGGAGCTTGTTGTGCAGTGCTGTGCCTCCATGTTTCCAGATCTCTGGCGGTATTCCATCAATGCCTGCTGCTTTGCCACTCTTGAGCTGGTGGATGGCTGTGAGGGTCTCTTCAGCGGTGGGCGGTTCGTCCAATTCAACCTTTACTGGGAGGTGTGGGATTTGTAGGACGACTGCTTCTTGAACAGTGCGCTCAGCGCTGAAGAGGCTCTGAAAGTATTCCGACCAGCGGTTCAAGATGGAGGTATTATCTGTGAGGAGTGCCTGGCCATTCGCGCTTCGCAGGGGACTTTGTACCAGGTGCCTGGGGCCATACACTGCTTTCAGTGGTGACAAGAAACCCTCCGACCAATAACTTATATATATATATATATATATATATATATATATATATATATATATATATATTATATATATATATATATATTATATATATATAATATATACATATATATATATATATATATATATATATATATATATATATATATATATATATATATATATATATATATATATATATATATATTATATATATATATATATATATTAACAAAGGCGTCGCCCAAAGCCAAAAAATGCACTCAATCAGATTAGCTCCAAGGGACGTAAGTTTTCATTCAATTCTGGGAATGCTGTGCTAATGCCATGGAATTCCAGGCTGGTAAGCTTGCATTGTGACTTGTGACTGCATCGCTCACTAGTTCTACATCATTTTCATATTCTCCAGCGTATGGCGGGGCGCCTGGGGGTAGTCCCTACTGCTTTATGTAGTAGGTGTTCAGTGGAAGGCTCAAAATGATCTAGGACTAGTGAGCGATGCAGTCACAAAAAGGACAGCTGATGTCCTGATGGCACAATGCAAGCTTACCAGCCTGGTATTCCATGGCATTAGCACAGCATTCTCAGAATTGAATGACAAATTACGTCCCTAATGGATGGATTAGGCAACTCAGTGTCTGTCTTACAAGCTGTTCTGTAAACATGAGAGAGAGAGAGAGAGAGAGAGAGAGAGAGAGAGAGAGAGAGAGAGAGAGAGAGAGAGAGAGAGAGAGAGAGAGAGAGAGAGAGAGAGAGAGAGAGAGAGAGAGAGATGGATGATGATGATGACTCCATGAATCTTTTATTCAGGATAACGCTATTAGGCAACTCAGTGCCTGTCTTGCAAGCTGTCCTGTAAACAAAACAGAACAAAACAAGAAAACAAACACAGCATACAAAGAAAACAAAACAAAACAAGGAACAAAATTAACTACTGAACACAATAGGTGAATTATTTATATAAGAGAGAGAGAGAGAGAGAGAGAGAGAGAGAGAGAGAGAGAGAGAGAGAGAGAGAGAGAGAGAGAGAGAGAGAGAGAGAGAGAGAGAGAGAGAGAGAGAGAGAGAGAGTCAACTATTTTTCAAAGCAAGATCTAAGTATTGTAGATTATATGAATTGTATGAATGTTCAAGAGTCTGCAGACATTTCCTTTAACCCGTTACATCCTGAGGCTGATTTTTCTTAAATTGCTGATTGTCCTATGAAGGCTACATTACAGATTAGGGAGCTAGATCAACTTTTAGTTCAAGGGTGGTGCCAGAATAGCTTGGCGCCTTAGGCGCAAGCTATTCTGGCACCACCCTTGAACTATCATAGTCAATTTTATTTCAAGCAATGGATGTATCAGCATGATAAGGGTTAAAGACCCGTGCGACATTTTAGCCAGAAATATATTTAAAATACTTTTGCATCTTGTCTTAAGATCTTTCTTTTATTCTGGCTGGCCAGATTTGTACCCATGCCACCGCCTTAAGATCTTTCTTTTATTTTGGCTGGCCAGATTTGTACCCATCCCGCCGCCTTAAGATCTTTCTTTTATTCTGGCTGGCCAGATTTGTACCCATTCCGCCACCTTAAGATCTTTCTTTTATTCTGGCTGGCCAGATTTGTACCCATCCAACCGCCTTAAGATCTTTCTTTTATTCTGGCTGGCCAGATTTGTACCCATCCCACCGCCTTAAGATCTTTCTTTTTTTCTGGCTGGCCAGATTTGTACCCATCCCGCCGCCTTAAGATCTTTCTTTTATTCTGGCTGGCCAGATTTGTACCCATCCCGCCGCCTTAAGATCTTTCTTTTATTCTGGCTGGCCAGATTTGTACCCATCCCGCCGCCTTAAGATTTTTCTTTTATTCTGGCTGGCCAGATTTGTACCCATCCGCCGTAAGATAGGGATTGCTTTGGTTTTTTTTTTTTTTTTGTTTTGTTTTGTTTTGTTTGTTTTTTGTTTTGTTTTGTTTTCTCGTGACTGAGAAGAAGGTCAACAAGCAGGGTCCCACCAGAATCAAGTTTGACCTCGAAAGCTGAAAGACCCAGAGGTAGCGGAAGCCTTCCAGGCAAAAATAGGAGGAAAATTCGTGCCACTGCTACTTCTGGGTGCAGAATACACGGCTGTGGACACACTGATCGACACATTTAACGCTGCTGTAACCCAAACAGCCAGTGAGATCCTTGGCAAACACCGACAAGCAAAGAAACCTTGGGTTACAGCTGACATCTTTGTTCTATGTGACAAGCGTCGAGAATTAAAGAAAAAGAAATCAGAGGTAGAAGGAGCTAAACAATACAGGGAAATTAACCAGGATATCAAGAAAAGCACGAAAAAGGCAAAGAATAAGAGGATTGAAAATCAGTGTAAACACGTAGAAGAAAATCTGAACAAAAATAATAGCAAAAAAGCATACCAGCTGGTGAAAGACCTGACCAGTGTAAAACAAGGACGCTTCTCGATCATTCAAGATAGTGAAGGGAACTGTCTTACGGAAGACCAAGACATACTGAAGAGATGGACAGAGTACTGCTCAGATTTGTACAACCACCGAGCTACAAGGGACCCCGGCATACTTGTCAACCCACCCGTGACCAACAATGGCAACTATCCCATCCTCCGAGAAGAAGTAGAGGCTGCAGTGAAGTCGCTGAAAAAAGGGAACGCAGCAGGAGCAGACAACATCCCTGCAGAGCTAGTCCAAGAAGGGGGAGAAGACATGATAAGCGCCTTACTAACAATCTGCAATAAGATCTAGCAGTCAGGGGATTGGCCCACACCATGGACCCAATCACTTATAAT